>VXBX01004450.1:1041885-1091476 GCA_013400415.1 Scytalopus superciliaris
ATTAAAAAAAAAAATAAAATCTGTGGGACCTGTGTGGGTGTATTTGTGAGTGCTGAGAGCTTGCTGATGTCATTGCAAGGCCACTTTATCATTTTTGAAAGGTCACAGAAACCAGAGGAATGTCCTGGACAACAGGAAGAGAACAAATATTCCCATCTGCGAAAAGAAAGAACCAGAAAACTGCAGGCTGGTGAGTGTACCCTGGGAACAATATGTAACCTGTCCTCATGGAAGCTCTTTGCTACCATGTGAAGGGTCGGATGGTGGCTGGGACAAGCCAAGCCAGATGTACCAAGAATAAACAATGCATAACCTCATTGCCTTCTGAGATGCAATATGACTAGGGAGTGCCAGGAGAGCTCTGAGTGTCAAACCAAGGTGGTTTGACACAGCCTATTCTGACCACCCTGTTGGCAAACTGTTAAGATATGGATTGGGCAGGTATGCCACAAATTCGGTAGGAAATTGGCTAAACAGTGCTGAAAAGGTGATGGTTAATGGCTCAAAGTTGAACTGAGTGAGCTGGTCACACATGGAGCTCCTGGGCATCAGTGCAGGGTCTGATAATTGTGTTGTGTGTACACATGCGACAGTCCAGGTGATGAGGCCAAATCTGCTTTTGGATGAACTTGTGGCACACACCAAATCAGGAGGAGAGGTAAGTACACAGAAAGGGAGAACCACTGCACAAAGACATATCAGACATCGGGCACATCAAGAAATGTGGAGAGCTGCATGTGGGCTGAAATAATCCCAAGCAGTCCTAAAGCCTGGGAGCTGGCTGGTGGTGACAGAGCTCTGTGGCCAAGGCCCTGGGGTTCCTGGTGGGGAAGGGAGGGGAGGGGAGGGAAGAGGAGAGGGGAGGGAGGGAAAGAAAGGGGAGGGGAGGAGACAAAACAAGGCTTGGGGGACACTTGTTCCAGTCTTCATATATTAAATTAATAAAATATTAAATATCAAGTAGTAAAAGGTATTTCTAGAAAAGGTAGAGGTCCTTGGGGAAAAATAGCTCAATTCTTCAGATATTAAATGATTCAAATATTGAATATCAAGTATTATAAGTTATTCCTGGAGAAGGTGGAGGCACTCTTCACAAAGGTGTAGAATGACAGGGCAGAAGACAACAGACAAGTTGCCCGGGAAGGTCTGTCGGTATATAAGGAAAAAATACTTCACTGTGTGAAGAGTGAAACTGAGTATTGCAGTTGCCCAGAGTCGCAGTGAAATCTCCTTCTCTGGAAACAGCCAAGACATATGGAGAGCTATCCTTTCCCGAAGGAGTTTGGGATTCCAGAGGTGACTCCCGGCCAGCCTGTGTTTCTCAGGAGAGCCAGAAGGTGGCACGGCTCAACAATAGGAACAATCCGCAGGCGGCACTGGAGGCTGTTTCGTACTGGAAGAAATGCTGAAAAAACATGTCGATTTAGGAAAAAGGGGCTCAGAGGGGGTCACTCAGTACAGTTTAACAAAAAAGTTTATTTTTTTGGACAATTTTATATTAAAGATGCGTTCTGTGCCTGTGTGCCCAAGCCAGGTAACACTGCCCTGTTCTGGCAGCCCTTCCTGGCACAGTCACCCTGTAGCTTAGTGGTAGCTTTCCTCGGGTCTCCTTTTCTGACAGGAAGGCCATTTGATGAGGTAAGGAGCACCCTAACAGCACCTATAAGTGCTTTATAGGCAGGCAGTTTCAGGACATTATGGATGCATATGCTGAGCGAATGAATGTCATGGCCCTACAACGCAGCAGGGACATTAAAGGCTGATCCTCAGAAAGGTGCATGACCAGTGACCAGTGAGACTAGAATGTGGAACTCTCAGGAATGAAGGCACTTGGGACCTTGTTGTTTACCAGTTTAACCCATATCTCATTCCTGATGTGTGTCTAAGAACTCCTTGAGAAACACAGAGGACGGGAGCAGGCTGCACTCTGTCTTCATGTGAACAGAAATGGTTGTTAGAGATGATTAAACTCCACCTAATTTTATTGTTGATGTGTTATGCTGTTGGTGTTACTGTACTCTGTCAGAAGCCATGGATATATCAAAACCAATGTAACAAGACAGACTCTTTCTGTTGATGCAGAAGAGTTCTGATTGAGTAATATTTCCCTTTGATAAACAGATGTGGATGAAAAGGTGAGTGATCCCAACGTACCATGTTCAGGTACACCTGACACTTGTGAATGTTGGAGCTGGAAGGTTTTCCCAAGCTCTTGTCAGCTTGTGTGTATGCATTACCTTAATCCCAGGAGGAGCTCACGGAAATGAGCAGACATGTAATGTAAACGGTTTTTATAAGCTGATGACTCCTCACACCTGAAGGCTTTGGGATTACTGTCAGTTTAAAAATTTTAGCTGAGTGCTTGGAGTAAAAGCTGATTAATCTTTTTAATGCTGGATTTATAGTATTGAAATGACATTGCTCCTAATTACAGGACAAAGAGGCAGGTCCAAACGGAGCAGTTTGAAGGTGCTTAATATGATGAAGTAAAATACATTTGTATGAATGTTTGAGGGGAACAATCTGAACTGTCAGAAGTGGTATTTGATGGATTAGTGGTGGTAGTAGGGTGAATTTGATGAAACATGTTTAAAATAAATTCAGAAAAAAAAAATCAGTGAACTTAGTGTTAGCCCTGGAAGCCTGCCCTTCTAACAGAGCGGTCAGATTGAAGAGTGGGAGGAAAAAGAGCACAATTCCTTAAGTTAGTACTTGTCAGGTTTGGGAGAGAATTTGAAATGTGGTCATGTGGAGCTTGTTTTGCCGTAGGCTGCAGGGGACTCAGGGTGGTTTCTTCTGGTCTTTGTTTCTCTGAAATATGTACCAGATTAAGAGATTAAACCAAAACCTCTCCAAGGAATTTGTTTATCAGCATTACATTGTCAGTCTCTTTCTCTGTGGCCAGTAGTTGTCTGGGTACTGGAACTGATAGAAAATGATGAATGTAATGGGTGTCCCCCTTTGCTCAGAGTAGGAGACAAAGTTTTAGTTCATACCTTTACTCACAGTGAAGCAGAGAAAGACAGTGAGCTGCACTCTTCTGTAAAGGTGCCAACACTGCTATGCAGGACATTAGAGAGATTTGGGGGCTGTTTCTATAGCCTTATGAATTATATAAATGCCCACAATGACTAGCTGACAAGGATTGTATCTGGGTGTTTTAATGTTATTTTTGTCAAAATCACTATTTTTAAGGTTTTGCATGAACAGAAATGGATTTTTCTGTTGATTTAGCCACAAGATCAGGGTTCCTCTGTCTTGGAAACATCAAAGCTGCATTAATGTGGTGCTTCTCAGCAAGGTTATTAGCCCATGAATAGTGAGGTTCTGATGCAGTTACACTGCTGTTTGTTCTGGAGCTCATTTATTCTGTAACATTTTGAGGCTCTCTGTGCCATACTCCACTGCACAGTGCAGGGTGCCCTGTGATCTTAATGTCTTCCTTATGTCTTGTTCATATTTTCGTTTTGAAAAAAATATTACTGTTCCTGTTTCTCTTAATGTTTAGCACTTACTGAGTTTAGCACACAAGGTGGGGCTTCAAAATTCAGTCAGTTAAATAAATTGGTGGAATTTTACAGCAGCAGAGGTTGTCTGGTGGCCAAAAATGAAGGCAAAACAGAGAACAGAACATTTCAGTCTAGCTTCATCATGCCAGTAGAGTCTGTCGGGTCACTTAACAGCCATGTGCTGAAGTAGGAAGCTCTTTGCCCTGGGGGTGTTGGAATTTCAAAAGGTTTGTTTGTCATCAGCCTGATAATGTCAGAGCTCTGACACCAGGACCCAACCATAGCAAAGGGTCATGCGGAGTAACATATGGTTATTTTCAGTCTAAATTCCCTTTCATGTAAAACCAGTGCCATTAAATAAGGCTCAGAATTAGAACAAAAAAGGGGGAGGAGAGGGAAATACTATATATGCTCAGACATGTCATTCAGGCACAGGAAACACACTCACTGTGGATACATACTCTTCCTAGGATATATGTGTCCATACTTCCACCCTTGTGTGAGGATGGCAGTACATGTGCAAAATAGCACTCCTTTTTAGAGGAAGAAAAAGGTCTTAGTCTGTCCTTTAACTTACCTGTGTTTTCTTGATCTTTAAACTGTGTAAAATGACAAAATAATTGAAAGGGTTTGGATGTACTCTCTGTTTACTGAATTGGATCTTTGGATCTGCATTTAGTACAGACAGGACACTGGTGAAATCTGTATAAAAGAGGGAATGATGACATCTAAGTGAAAATGCCCAAAGAGCTCAGACTTGGGCTCAGGGCTCCTCAGTGCTAAGTGGTGTGTAACCACAGAGGGAAGCCAACAGAGCTCTTACTCTGAAAACCACAAGGAACAAACTCCATTTTTGCTCCATTATTGCCTGCAAAATGCACTGTCTTATTCCTGGAGTGCTGCTGCTGGTTCTGCTCCATTCCTTTATGAAACACCAGTTGAAGAGTTTAAAAGCTTAGATTTCAATTTATGGTATTCATGTTTTTCCAGACTTCCTGTGCATGTTAGCAATCAAATTTTATCATTCTTGTTGACTCTTCCTGGTCTACATCAATGTCCTTTCTCCAGAAGGCTGCCAAATATCTCATGAAGGATTATAAATGTTTTAAAAGAATCAAATTTAATTCTCTCTTCTTGTTTATTTGTAGTCATTTGTTGTTGTTGATGGTTTCATGAGTCTTCCTCACACCCAGGCCCTCCCTATACATTTGAGTAATATAAGGGGTTCAGCCTTCATGATGTGCTCAGCAAATTTTGCAGTTAGACTCACATTTGAAATGCGATTCAGTAGGTACAAACCCATATGAAGATGAGACAAGAAAATTTGCAGAATCTCACACAAATGAAAACTACACAGTCCTGCACATTGTTGTTGATGAGGTTTGAAAGAAAATGCAACATCTCACCAGTTAGCTTATTTGAACTCGAAAGGTGTTTGAGAATTGAGACTAAGTTGCATAATGGCTTTGTCAAACCAAAATATTTGCATTTGTAAATTCATCCTCTGGAAGAATTCCTGCCATATTCTTTGTTGCACGTGTTCGAACCATAATGCTGAAATACATGGAATTAGTACTTAGAATGAAAATTACTTTTATTAACTGTTCTGACTCAGAGCAGTGAAACTGTGAAAGATATATTGAGGAAGGTGCCTGTCACTAATGTATCAGGCCATGCATTCTTTGTATCCAAGACAACCTTAGTTATTCAGATATGTCTGCTTTAATTAAAGGCTGCAGGGAGGCTAAATGTTAAATCTCAAGATTCTGAGATAACAGAAAGAAAAAAAGTCTAGAAAGGGTTTCTTTATTTTTAATTACCAGAGACTCTTCTCATCAGAAGAATAATTTATTGGTGATTGTTCAAATTGCAGTTCCTACATTANGCTGTCTGACACCTCTGCATTTGAAGTTTACAGATTTCATTTAGAAGAAAATTTTTCTCTTAGGAGATGAAAACAATGCAGAGAGAAGGCTTTGCTATTAACTTATCTCAACACTTCCTGATGTGTATGTCTCCTGAAAACACACAGAACGCTGGCGGAGAGACAGAGTAGCCTTGGTTGTAGCTGCTAAGGAGTTTGATAGTACTTACTAAAATATGAGAAGTTCCATATTTTTCAGGAAATATTGGTTTAAAATGAGGATTTTCTTAGCATATCAGGTTTCCAGTTTAAGCCAGAGGACCTTGAGGAAGGTGCTGAGTGCAATGCCAGGAGCTGGATTGCCACTCTTCTCCCGTACCTGTCCCATCTCCAAAGATCCAAATTCTGGTTTAAATTTGTCTTTTTAAAAGTGCTCTTTCTAGATGGAACATCGGTCTGAGACCTTGGCAGCAGACAAGTAAAATTTACTTATGTTCAAAATTCAGACCAAGGCATTGAATTTCAGCTGGCTAGGAACACTGAGCTGGTTCTCATCCTCCCATCTCCTGGAGCAGTGTTGTGCCCAAACCTTTTGCACATTCACACAGCAGAGAAATAGCTCTGTGTTGGAAGAACTTCAGCCAGCTGTGCCGAGGCTGATATGGCTCCAGAGCCGATGCCATGCAACACTGGCTAGAGCCAGTACTGGAGTAGCCCACTGCTGGTCACAGACAGTGGGAAAGATGCTGTTTATCTCCTTCTGCTTAACCCCCAATTACCAAATAACTGGCTTCTGCTTAGCTACAGGAAACTGAACACATGGCAAAACAAAAACAAGTCTGGCCAAAACAACTGGATGAATTTTGTGAACATCCAGAATGAAAACACTGTTTCTAATAGTTGACCTTTTTCTGCTTGAGCCTCATTTACAAAAAAGGAAGCTGAGGTAAAGGAGAAAATGATCTATCCGAGGCCACTCAGGCTGCTTGCTCCTTGGCAGAGGCTGTTGCTCAGTGGCTCACCTTCTGCTGGACTGTTTTGACCCACTGGAACAACGGAAGTGTCACCATTTTTTGCCAGGTTGTTTCTGTGCATTGCGTAAGTTACACTGGCTCACGGAGAACTCTGATGAACACCCTGAAAGCTGGCACAAACAAGGCAGCAGGGAGGGTGCAGCTGGCAAAAGCAAGCTCTTTCAGTAGTTCACCATGTGTCGTGAAACTGCTTCCAACATAGTGCTGATGGCAGGGCATGGCAAAGGAGAGCAGGTGTTCTCAAACTTCATTAGTCTGTTTATTATGTCTGGGAGGGGATAAAGCCTCCCTTTCAATTCTATAATCTTATGCTTTATTGTGGGCATGAATAGAGAAAAAAAAAAAAACCACAATTTTTTGAATCACTTTCATGTTATAAAGACACAGGAAAGCTGATTATCCTTGGGAAAAATGATGGACAAACTGAGGGAAAGCAACCTTGTGTCCTACCTAGTCAAATGCACATGGGAATGTTGCAGATATAGGACCTTATGCTCTTGAGTCGGTCCATAAAGACACAAATTCAGCCCATTAACAAATTACTAATTTTGTGCAGCTATTTTGCTTCTAGATGTTTTGAGTTATCAGGGTTCACATTATCAAACTTGTCTTTCATACCACAAATGCTTTTTTCTGTTTATATTTTAATGTAAGTTATTTTTTCTTTATACTAGAGCAGAAGGGCTACCAGAAAACAGTTAGGACTGTGAAATTAACCCTGCTATGGCAAAGGCAGCTGATGCTGAGAGGGAGCAGATGTGCTTGGCCAAGGCCTGGGGAGTAGCTTGAGAGAGTCAGGAGCTGGTCTGAAGCCAGACAAGATCTCAGGAGGGTGCTCTCCAGTGTGTTTTCTTTGGAGACAAGAAGTTCTTGCCCTTTCTCATTGCCTGGCTGCTCTTTCCTATTCCTGCAACCCTCTCAGTTATGTTAACATAACTGTGGTCTTTGCCATATACTCATTGCTGTGTGCTAAAAAAAAAAAGGTGCATCTTCATGCTAAGGGCTGGGAATTGCAATGCAGTGTTAGGAATAAGAATCTGAGAAGGGGGAGATGGCTTCACATGCACCTCTTTCTTCCTGCTCAAAACCCCATGTTGGGGTGGTGAGGCTTTCCTGCTGTTACCCATCAGAGTAGACTCTCTAATCCTTCTGGCTCCTGCTCTTTGCCTCCATGACCCAGCCACACTTTCTAAAAGCAAATACAGTCCAAGCAGTATTAGTGTTAGACACATTGATTGGATTCTTTCACATGAAAATAAATCTTATGGAATAAGTCTTGCTTCATTTGTACCCTTAGCCTTGTGTTGTTTCAGTGCAGCAGTATGTGTGTGTAGGAAGATGGTCATGGGGGCAGCGACCTTCAGTTGAAAATATTGCAGTGTGCCTTCATCCTTAGCCTCATAACAACAGCTTGCTTCGCCCCCCCCATTTTTGCATTCCTCTGAGGAGTATCTGATTTCAAATTATGTTAAAAGACTTACACTTTCTTCTTCTTCTTCTTTTTTTTTTTTCTTGTTCTTGACACTGCCCCGAACAAATATGTTTCATTGGCAAAAACACTCTTAATTTTTTACTTAACACTGAAGTGGTTTTTATTCTTCCTTCTCCACCTTCTTTAATCTGGCAGAATGTCCTAGGCAGAAAATGAGGACCTGGTTAGATCTACAAATGTGGGCAGAGGATTCTGAGTTACTGGGACACTGTTACCCAATGTGTCTGATTTGACAATTATGTAACAGAATTTGTGTGTTAAACTTCATTCAATTATTTAATGAATAACAGTCTCCCTTCAGAGGTTAAACTCATTCATTGCAATAAAGGCTTATGATTACAATAAGCACCATTTCAGGGTGAAAAATTGGCTCTATCTGATGATCTTTATACAACACGTACTTTAACTTGGATGATGCTTGGCTAACAACAATAAGTGGTGACTAATTCATGTGTAAATTGTTTTAGTTGTGCATTGCATTTTAAATTGCTCGAGCACAGCTGGCAGTAACCCTTCTGCAGTGAATAACTGTGGAGGAGCAATGGATGCTTGAGGTCATCCTTACAAAGTTCTGACTGGCTCTGCAGAAGAGTGGTAGTGCTTGCCTCTTACTGTGGCTTCTCTTCTCCACTGTTTGGTCTCTGCAGTATTGCATTTGAGCAAGAGACCCAGAGTCACCTGCACAGAGGCATGAGAGTCCTCTTTTTCTGGGCTTGGATGAGCGGCTTCTCTGCCAGTGGCAGCTCTCTGAAATTCCCCTTAAAGAGGTGATCCAGGAGTAACTGCATTGCCTCTTCCCATAGTCCAGACACCTGACAGCTCTTTCTTTTGAATTTATGCTCATCGTCTCTGGTTTAGTTAAAAGTGAAGCTAGGTCTTTAAAAGAAAAATCTGTGCAAAGCTGTTGCAACGAAGTCTAAAGCATTTTTAACTTTTCTGAACCTTTTCTTTATATAACAGAACTAAAGGGTGAAACAAAATCTGTACACAAGTATCTGTCACAGATCTGTCCATACAACTTTTCTCTTTTACATATCCATTCAAGTGCTGGACACATCAGTTTTGTAGTGAGGTAACACTGCTGACTTTTTCTGACTGGAAAAGTTTCATGCAGAAAACTAAGTGTTGTAGTAGTAAAGAAGTAAAAGAATAGCTCTCGTTGTGGCTTGGGAGAAATAACAAAATGCTGTTTTTAGTTGATGACTGATGACTAAATCATTCAAACATCAAAGGAAGCATATATTAACTACAATTCTCAGTAAATTTAAGGGCAGATAAGTTTTTTTACAGAGTGGACAAGTCAAGGCATCCAAAGTTCAGGTGAAAAAGAGATGGAAAATCATTGGAGAAATGTTGTTAGATTACTAAAGTGTCACTGAATAGAGGTGCAACATACAGATTACAATTCACAATGAAAATCATTGTTCTAACTGGGAGATGATAAACAGATTTTTTTTTGTTGTTTTGAAACACTTCTTCTAGGTCTTATTATATAATTCAAGGTAAAGTAGTGGTGTGTACTGAAAACAGCAGAAGGATTAGGTGGAAACTAGCAAGTTGTATGTAAAATAACAAATATCCTGCAGAAATGGCATTTCAGTTGATGAATGGTATAGTACAAACACCATAAATGGCAAAATTCTAACTTTAGAGAGCTAAAAATGTTACCGTATAGTTGAGTTATACATTAAAATAACTTTTTATATACCCAGGATAAATGCTAGAAGTAATTCAAGTTGAAGTTCTTTGATAAAAAGGGAAGAGAGACTTTTACTATAACCTGATACATTAATTGATAGAATATTAATGTGGAAATAGAGATGGATTAACTTTCCTTAAGATTTGACTTTCAACAACCTTTTTATGCAAATGTTGAAACAAAGTTGTAGGTGTACAAAATAGTGCTGCATTGTAGCATACAAAGAACTCTGTGTCTGCAAAATAATACAGGTATTTTTGCTGATGTTGTGATAATTTTAGGGACACTGCAAAAACTACTTTTTAATATTTTGAAACAACTTTTCCTCATGTTCATAAATAATAATAAAAAAATTCTGGACCAAGCTGACTCATGGCATAAGTAAGGAGTCAGTATATCACTATTCTTCTCTGCAACGTGTGTTTGTGAATTTAGTCTAGTGATACAGTGATATGTCCCTAATTTACACGCAATTTTCTTATTCCTGTCTTCCATCTCCTCAGTTTTCATTTCTTCATTCAAAACAACTGCAGATTGCCATCATTTTTAGTGCAGTCAGAACATCAGGATTGTTGTTGTTTATTTTAGTCATTTAAAGACACTTGCAACTTACAAAAATAACCCAGAACAGCCAAACAAAGGAAAACAAAAAGGAAAAGCTTGTGATTGGCCTGGATAGGAGGGATGCAGTGTGAGAGAGATGGGGCAATGCAAGTGTGTAGATGGACTGAGGAGATGCAAGAGATGACCTGGGAGGGGGCATTTGAGAAGGCCCATGAAATAGATAGTATAGCTGAGACTAGAGGTGACAGGAGAGGGTGGCTAAAACACTCACCTCTTCCCTCATATGGAGAGCAGGGGACTGTTATTTGTTTACTTTATTTTTGTTTACTTACATACTGAAGACAGAAGGCTTCCCGGACAAATAAACTTACGCAGTAGGCAATGTCTAAACATATATACATATATATTATTGCTGCATGATTTCTGAAGCTTGACTTGTCATGTCTAGGATGTCATGCTTAGGATGGGCTGTACTAAGGCTTTCACCTTATTTAGGTGGACAAAGGGTTTTTGATAACCACTGTTGAGTCAGTTCCTGCAGGGAAGAGTGTATCTGGTTTACCTGGCCCTTTATTGCAGGTGCCCACATACGCTGCTTTATATTTGACTCCTGACTTCCTCCTCTGCCATCTAATTATATTCATGGACTTTCTCAATTCCTGGCTTTATTGTCCCAGATCTGTAACTGGTTTGACCTTAGTTTTGCTTAAACTACACCTCCCTTTTTGTGAAGCTGAGCCAGAGGGGAGGTAGCACAGCATCGTATTGCAGCTTCAGGTATTGGGGCTCATCTGAGGTGAGCACAAGCAGGTGGAGAAATGTGTGAGCCTGTGCCCAGCTGGCAACTGACACCAACTGAGGCCCAGAAATGCTTGGCCAGTGGAAGGTATTCCTTGCCTCAGCAGTTACAGTCCAGCTAACCAGGGAGTTCGGCAGCTGGTTCTCTCAGATTTAATTTGCAGTTCTTTGAAAACCTCAGAGTGAGTATTATGTGCTTGTAGGAACAGCCAGATCTGCACACTCCTCTGCAGATGTCTTGGCAGTGCTTTCTTCAATATGTCTCTGCAGGAAAAATTGACCATGGCATGTGCTGTGGTGCTTCTTCTGCTTTCCTCATTGAGGACAGTCTTAGGAAAATGTGGGGGGTTTTGTATTATCATTGTAACAAAATCTGTGATGCTCAGGTTTAAGGTCCTAGCTCTTTTGATCTTTCTTCTGTCCTAGAAACAAAACAAAACAAACAGACAAAAAAAGAGGAAAGTCTCAAGATGTAAAAATGAAGAAGGTAGAAATGGTGGGAAGGCTTAATAAAAAGAAAAGAAATGAGAGGAATAAACAAAGCAAAAATAAAAAGTGAAATTTTTCACATTAGGTATAGAAATCACAAATTTACTTCAGCTGTTTGATGCAAAGAAATAGCTTATTTCTTTCATACTCTGTCCCTTCTATTAGTGTGTATTTTTATTCCTAGTGTAAAGTATTTGAGTTTGTGATTATTTTGAAGGTAAGTAACACTTGTTGAGTTAACCTGTATCCCTTCTTCAAAGTAACTTAACCGTCAGAAGTTATACGGCTTATGAAAATTTGTGTGGACATGTGACTAAACTGAAGCTAAGCTATTTACAGGTAAGGGAATTTTGACAGAAAGGAGTACTTGATATTTAAGAGGCTTCATCTGCTTTCTTACCACATCTCCCTGATATGTTGCAACCAGCTGTTGAACTCAGCCGAAGTATTGTACTCTACCCTCACAAATGCAGCATGGTTACATTCCGGACGAATTCCCAACATGCCATGCTTTGCTGAGAATCTTTAGATTTGAGCTGCTTAAAACTCCACCAGCAGTGAGTTGTCATTCTTTCTTGATCTGCTAATGCTGATTAACATTTCAGTGATATTTTTCCATGCACCATTTCAACATAGAAAAATCAACAGATAATAGATATGAAATTATTGTATACCTAATTTACCTTGAAATCAGGTGAAAACCTCAGCTATATTCATCCCATAAAATGCAGTTCTAGTATTTATGTTGCTTCATTCAGGCTTCCTCTAACATGCTCTCTACAGTTGAAGGAACAGAGAATGTTTATGATGTTTTTAACTATGTGAGTTCTCTACCTATGTCACCACATCATACCTTGTCTTTCAGTATTTTGCTGTGGGTCTCTCTCACAATAAAAAAATGTTTTGTAGCTTTGATTTGCTCCTGTAGCCTTGTCTTCTAAAATTCAGTGACTGATGATGACCCCAAGGATGGACACAGCACTCTAGGTGGGGTCTCACAAGAGCAGAGTATGGGGGGAAATCACCCTGTGACCTGGAGGCCACGCTGCTTTTGGTGCAGCCAAGGATGCAGTTGGCTTTCTGGGCTGTGGGTCCTCACTGTTGGCTCATGTCCACATACTGGTGCCTGAGGTTGTTCCTTCCCAGGTGCAGGACTTTGCACTTCCCTTTGTTGAGGTTCCTGTCGGCCCATTATCCCTACCTGTCCATGCCCCTTTGGAGGGTAGCACAACCAGTTGGTGTCAAACAGCTCTTCATGGGTTTTTAATATGTTTTTTTCTCTCCTTAAGAAGTGTAAAGGCTGTTTATAGACAATGTAAAGATTCATATTAGCAATGAGATTAGAAGATACTCAGTGTATTTAAGGTGTACACATTAAATATATTCCAGAAGTATAAATTCGCTTTCACTGAGCCTCAGGAGAAATTTTTTTTTGATACATACTTGTACCGCATAGTAATGAAGTTATGGGCATCAGAAAGACATCAACCTTATATATTACTAGTTAAAACTAGAAAAGAAAACCACAACATTTTTTTCCAAATGTCTGGTCAAATAGGAAATTGTCTTGGAAAAATTTCAGTGGTATACTAGGGTAGTATGAAATGGAAAAATTTAAATTTACCTGCTTATGTAATTTCCCATCCTAGTAACTTTCTTGCGGCAAAATGTGCCTTGTGGCAAAAGAATGGAAGCATGATGAAAAGTAGTTTTGTTTCAAGTTTTACTTGCTGTTTCTGAGTGATTAAAACAAAGAATTCAATCTTTGCTGTCTTTTGGGCAAGAGGCTTTGAGCGTGAATGGGTCAAGAAGCTTCTTTTCACTCATAATTTTGGGATTAAAATGCACTGTGTTATTAGGGATTGAAAACACACAGATCTAGACAGAGAAATCACTTTCTTCAGATACAAGGTTTAGGTAAGAAAGAATGCATTTGTGATCTACAGAAATGTGTTTTGTCAAAGGAAAATGTGCTTTTGTTTTTGCTGTGCACCAGAAGGATGTTTGCATCAGAGAAAGCTGGGATGGAAAAACGAAGTTTTCAGGGCAGCTTCCCAGTCCTCACACTCCTGTTCACCTAAGCCCACCCTCCTACTCTCATCTTCAAACCCGAGCTTGGCCTCTGCATTCATCCCCTCCTTTTAAGCTGACAGCTCTGTAGCAAGAGTGTGTAAGGTCTCTGTCAGATGTACATGCCTGTTTGGCAGTCTCCAGCCCAAGGGGAGTTCAGTCCAGGTGCCCATTCAAGCAGTGGCTTCAGAGGAGAGACCCTGCAAAATTAGAAGGAGAATCTGTGCAAAATAAACAACACATGTAAGGAAACGTGCTTATCACATTATACCTTCTAACAAACCCTTTTGCTTTCCTTCTTCCCACTGCATGAAGATGAAACTGTCTGTGATAACTTTTGAGTGCCCTGAATAATTGCCTATATCTTACTTTTCTGCCTCCAATTCACTGGGGATAAATAAGAGGTATTTGTCAGACAAGTGATGTCTCCAGGTTGTAACTTTTTTCAGTCAGGAAGCTTGTTGGTTTTGTATGTTTCTTGTAAAGCATGTAGGGCTCTACAGAAATCAGCTGAACATCTGGAGATTGTTGAGTAATCAATAGGAAAAGAAGATTCTCTATTTTATGGATGTTGTTCAGACCAGATAAACTATCTGTCCAGGTACTTCTCTTTCTTCAATGCTGTTATGGAAGTTTAGGTAGCAAAACCTTTTATGCAAAAAACACAGGCCTGATGTAATTTTTTAGCCTAACATTAGGCTGGAGGTAAATAATGCAGTGTTGAAATAAAATAAACTGTATAGAAAGAAATAAACTATATATATTAAGGGCATCATGACCATCTTCTCCTGAAAACCTCAGTTTACAGGAAAATGACATAGAGGGGCACATCTACTCAGTGTTTTCAGACTGATGTGGGTTTCACTGTCCATAGGATGTGTGAGCTGGGTCAGGTCTTGAGCAGGGGAGCTGTGCTGTGCAGCTTGGTGCTACGGTCAGGCTCAACTAATCTATTCTTCACTGGGTGTCCACAAGGCTCCATAGCTGGCTTACATTTGACTCTCTTGCAGCAGGGACAAAATTCACTGGTAACTGTCTGGATAAATGCACCCAGAGCATCTGAAGAGCAGTACAAAGTGTACAGAGGGACCATTTCCTTGTTGAGGAAGTGGGTGGTAATAGGTTCCATCTGTAATTGCAGACAGATAAATGAAGAGAAGAAAAAGCATCAGTCATTTCAGGATGTTTAGCTTTTTTTGGCTGTTCTAATTTGTTTCTGATAGGCTGATATGAACTAGTATATTGGGGACTGTGGATCGGAAGGGATCCAATTTTTCTGTTGCAAACTGTAGCTTGGACAGGATATTTCTTCCTCTCTAAGTAGTATGAAGGATAATAAGAGTGTAAACAGAATAAAAAATGCACAGTTTTTTTCACTTGACATCAAGAACATTATGATGATAGAAGGGAAATTTGTGGGGTAGCTTTAAAGGAAGTGCTAGGAATCCCATCAGAGGCATTCACGTTATGACTGAGGTGTTGCTTGGCTCATCTTTCACAAAGTGTTCCTGTATTTCTCTATTTATTCTTAGACCTCTTTCTATTACTAGTGGATGCCAATACACCCCTTAATTGTGAACTCCAGTTGTTTCCTACCAAGTCAGCAATATTTAAGTGCCATGACTAAAAACAGAAACTCTAAATTACAGAGCATTGTTTCATAGCATAGATATTGTGCCTTTCAATTAATATGCTTAGGAAGAGTACTTCTAAGACACAAATAATTCTGCAAGTAGAGATTCCTACATGTACAAAAGAATTCCTAGATATGAAGGTCCTTACCTTTTGATTGGAAATTATGCCATGGTTTACCAAGACTGCACAATTTTAATTTTTTTTTTTTTTATGTATCCCAAAGAGAATAATTACTGGATGACAGCTTATTTAGAAACATTTGTGCTAATGAAAACAGACCTATCTCTGCTGCAAATCTGATGCTACAACAAATATGAATTTGAATTAAGGTTATGCCACTAAAACAGCAGAAGCTATTCTTAAGAGATGGCAGTACTTCTAAGTGAAAGGGCTTGAGTGTTTCTCTGAACATGTAGTAAAGTAAAAGATAGGCCTGGGTTCATTCAGCTTTTGACTCCTTATTACCTCTATTTAGCAATGTCTATACTCATCAAAGCCTTTCTCAATTAAGATAAAGAAGCACCTCCAAGCTGCTGTGCAGCCTTGATAACACCCAGAAGTACCTAATTCGTTATTGTCTAGGTAGAGTGGCTGGAATTACAAGGCTCTTAACTTTAAAAACTCAGCTGGGTATATAATGAGACTCAGGCTTGTAAATATACAGGTTATATGAAATGCTGTAACTGAATTTTTTTCAAAAACAGTGCCTTTAGAAATAAGCAAGCTGGCTAGAAAAAGTATTTAAGTATTTGATTTCACCTGTGTTACTGGTGGATGATTAGGGAGGACTCCTTTAACCACAGAAGACTCAATCACAGAAAGAAATTCAGAAAGGACCAGGATTTTTTGAATAGGTTGTCCCCCAGGAAGTACTTCCAATCCATGTCTGTATTTCTTCTACACACACACAGAAAACCCCACAAACAAACAAACAAAAAAAACCCCCTAAAACAAACAAAAAACCCAAAACCAAAAACCTAAACAAACAAAAAACCCAAAACCCAAACAAAAAAACCCAAAACAACCAAAAACAAAACAAAAAAAAAAGTTTTTTGCTGTTACTGGTTTCAATCTTAAAAACCAAGGTTTTTCATGACTCTCCTCTCTTACAGAGAAAAAAAACAACTAGCCAGACTTAAAATTATAGGTAACTGAATGTCTTCTAGTAAAGATGTAATGAGTATGTACAACCACTTCGTTAGTTGTGGGAATAGACAGACGATAGCTCAAAGGACACACTGCAGGATGAGGGTCTATTGCTACATCCGGAGTGCTGGACAGATGAGCACTCGCTGGCCAAAACCTCTTCTGACAGAAAAGAAGAGAAATTCCAACTGCTGGTCCTGTCCCTGAATGATCTGTATTTGGGGTAGTAGCTTGAGGCACAAAACCCCATTGTGCTTAAAATATAAATTAATGGATGATGATTTTTAACTATATTGTTACATTATTTTTTGTAAAGGGAATTCACAGGTACAATTTTTGGTTGCTGTTCAATACCACAGATAACCCCCACATGTCACACAGAGTGTCTCATTCCATCTCAACAGAAGGGAGATAGTGAAAAATGAACAGTAATCTAGGGATTTTTTTGTATAGAGGACTAACAAATTATATACAGAACTGTTAGAAGTGAGCAAATAGTGGGAACTACTTTGTTTTTCCAGATAGTATACTGCACTTCACTAGACCCAGGAGCACTTGGTTTTCTGATGTTAACAGACCAGAAGGAGCCATTCAGTGCAGATCTGAAGTCTGAAAATTGAAGACTGATAAAAGCTAATGCTTTCTTTTTTTTCTTTTTTTTCTTTTTTTTTTACCAGAAATGTATCTAGGCTTTGGAACTCATGCCATAGGAGGTTTTTGATGCTGAGACTATAACTAGAGTTGTAAACTATTTGACAAAATTACAGGGTTAATGAAAACTTTCAGGATTGTGGTGATTATTTGTTTTTAAAAAATTGAAGTATCAGAATACTCTTAAACCACATCCTTCAGAGTTTTAGACGGTCTCTGACAGAAAACAGAAAGACACTTCATCTGTCTGATGTGGGATTTCTTATGTTTCCTCTGAAATGCTTAATGATCGTTGCTGCCGGAAAAAATGATGCTGAACTGATTGGTTTAATAATTTCTTTTCGCTTTATCTCTAAAATAATTTTCACATATATTTATTTAAAAAGATCCCCAAAAACAGTTCAAGGCAGAAGACTTGGGTCTTTTTTCTTTTCTAGTCATTTACATCAGAGTACGCAATGGGTAGCACGTGCTGTTCCTGTTAGCATCCTGCTCTTTGCCAGACCACTGTCACAGTAAACCAAAAAGCAGAGCTCATCTTGTATGCAAAGATTGGAGCAGTGCAAAATCCAGATGTCTGTCTGAATTGTTTCAGCCCCTCATTTCTTCTGTCTCCACTTCTAACAAATTCCTGAGAAATAATTGATTGTATGCATTCAGCTATTTCATAGATCCCCAACTGCTATATGCAGCAGTTTCTCACTAATGGAAATAGCGATGAGAACAATTTAATGTGGAGTGTAAAAGACTTTAATGATTGATTTTATCTCTAAGACTGAAGATTTCTGACAGAAGCCTCAGGTGCAAGCTTACTCCTCAGATGCTTCTGTGCATTTTTATGGCTTTGAAAATCCTGTAAAATACAGTCTTAAAGTTCACAAAGCTGAAAGAGGCTCTACTACTGTGGACTCTCACAACCTGTCTCTCTCTCTCTCTCTGTCTCTTGTGTCTGTGGGGTAGTTAATGGCATTATACAAAGATAATTTTTCAATGGAACCTGGAGAAATCACCATCTCCTCGGCCCTCCTCCCTCTCCCAGTCCCTCAGTGCCCCAGCAGTGTCCCTGCAAGCACACCAGGTGTGTGTTGTGGGGGATCTCTCTGTGCGTGGAACTCCAAATTGCATCTTGGGTCATCTTGGGTACCATGCTGTAATATGAAGGGTTGTCTCCTTTGCTGTTCTTATTACCTGTTTGTGACATTCAGCACCAGTGCTACTGTGTCTCTTTCTTCTTAATGTATGCAACAGTTTTTCAGATTACTGCCTTTCCTCCAGATATATATTTCTCCCAGACGTGGTTTCACCAACCTCTCACCCTCTGCTTTTGATCAAAGACTCTTCATAGGATTTCTCCCTTCTGACTGGTGGTTGACATTTCTCCTTGTTTAGTAACATCTAAAAATTACATTTTTGTGGTCTTTGCTTTTCCTGATAGTAAATGCATTCTTAAAATAAAACCAGATTTACATTGATTCCTAAATCTTCCATTAGCTGTCTCTCCTGACCTCTGTATTTAGCTATTTATCATTACCTTTCCCTTATGTAGATGGAGTTTTTCAGTCCACATGACTGTTTCATGCTAGCTGGCTCAAAATACTTTTGCAAGGGAGATTTTGTAAGGCAGATTGCTGTAATGGTGGTATTTGCTGCATTCTTTTCCTCCACTAATCTTGTGTTTCTGACTGAAAGTAGTCAGGAAGAAACAGTAAACATAGTGCTGAAAGGCAGAAGGTGCAGCTGAGTTCAAGATGCGCAGCCTCAGGAATTTAGAAACTAATGCAGGAGAAATACTGTTTGTAGGTGAGACTTCACACCTACATGAATGCACAAGTGTTTTCCTTCTGCCATTTGTCTAAACACACTTGGTCTGCGTGAACTACTGCAAAAATGCCAGAATAGCAAGTAGAGTCAGGGGAGATTTACAGATCCCCTTGCCAGATGGAGCCAGCACATGTTTACAAAAAGGAATGAAAAGGATGGAACTGAAGTTTCAGAGATCACAGATGGATGTTGAATAGGAGGACTTTGGCCTTGATGCTGTATGACTTTTTTTTTTTTTGAAATATAGAGAGTGGAATTATTTCACCTGATTTTGAAGGTCTCAGCTATCACTGGAGAACACACGGATTTTTATTTTAATTTAGATTTCCACTTTAGCTCAATCTGAATCAAGCCTGTTGACCTCAGGAAGTAGTTTAGATGCAGATGTCTGCATTTTATATGACTGCTTTTGATCAAATAAAACTGTTTCCTGATGTTATTGGAGTGGAGGAACTGTGTTTTCCTGTGGTATGCCAGAATGAAGAGGATAGACAGGCTCTCCTTTTTTATACATATCATTCTACAGGTCGCTTTGCACATTGCAAACAGCTGTTGGGAGTATTGCAGATGTTGCTTCAAAGTGCTACCCAAATGCCTCTTCCTGTGCTGGTGAGTGGTGCGTGGTCTGGAGGGGCTGTTGCTGCTGCTGCCACCTCCTTATACATGAAAGTATGAGATAGGGCTGGAAACCTGTTTCCCTACACACTTACAGAGGCCCTGGACACAGACCTGGAGCTGCTGTTGCCACCACTATGAACACACTTAAAAACATTTCTCATGGCAATGGACAAATGAACAGGTGAAGTTTGGGAACTCCTGTTCTTCATGGATTTGCTGGACATCACTAAAAATAAGGAAAGGTTCATCACCAAGGTGAACATTGACTTCTCCAGCTCTAGGGCACAGACTACTTGATTTTTCACTTAAAGCCAAACCTCTGATCCTGTTTTGTCCACCCAAAACAAAATCTTACTATTTTCTCACTGTTGTGCCAGTATTTTGGGGGCCACGGAGACTGAAGCTTATAAACAATCGCTCCAATCAAGATAAGAGTCAACTATTTGTTACTAACAAATGAAGCCAGATTTTCAGTATAAGTACCACGGGAGATTTTCTTTGCCAGAAGATAATTGTTGGTTTGACTCAAGTGCACATGGCCTTTTGCATTTTTCATAGTTGATAAGGCCACTGCAATTTAGACTGTTGTCTAAAGAAAGGACTGAAATAATGTTTATTAACTAATCAGCACCAATTATTAACTCCTTAAAACTGAACATCCCATTACCTCTGACATAAGCACATTTCAGGGCTCTTGATGCATGACATAAAGTAGTTGCATGTAGTTCCTTCATTTTTATGCCTCTTTGTCTGTTTTGCAGAATACATGGCTCTTCAGTTCTATTATTAGAGATTAAAGATTAACCTTTATGGGGGAGAGAGAAGGTGAATGCATATTGCAATAACATTTCTATATCTATTTCTATATCTACTGCTAACATTGCAATCAGATGCCTTTCAGTTTTTCATGGAATCTCTTATGCATGATGGTTTAGCACAAACTTCTCATTGTTCTGCAGGTGTTATGCTTCTCCTTATCTATGGGAAAGGGACTATGGAAAAGGTTGGGTGTGGGAACAGCTCAGTGCTCTTGATCTTTGTGATCAAGTTGGCAGCATATTTCTAGTTGGCAGCATATTTCTAGTTGGCAGTGGCTGGATGATGTTGGCACCTTTCCTGCTGAGACTCCTCTATACTCCCCCTCACAAAAAAAAAAAAACTCAAAAAACCCCAGCATTGCTGACAGAGACAGTGCAATTCTCAACCCCTAAATATCAAAGAAAGAGCAAGTTCTGTGATAAAGATCCTTTAGGGGCAAAAGTAGTGAAGAAATAACAGTGGGCAAGGCTGCAAAGATACCACTAGCCTGGCTGCATTACATTCACCTTGTATCTTTGCTTTTATACTTCTTTTTTTTCTCTTTTTCTTGAGGTAGAGATAAGGTGCATTATGTCTCAGTCTTTCATCAGGGCACAGTGCCTGTGTGCAGCTACAGTATGTTGAACACTTAGGGGCTGTCTCCTGTACCGTCTGTTAGATAATTTGTTTTGACTTTGAGGAAAAACACTTTGGCTGCCTACGTCTTACATGGTTATGGTCCATGCAACTTCATTTATAGCACTGTATTATAAAATTGATTTTTCAGCAAGCTCTTTTATGCATGACCCTTTCCTGTCTTGCTCCACAGTCTCCTGGATGCTGATGAGTGGGGTACAGATAAGGGCAGGAGTCTGCACTATCAGATCTAAATTCAGGTGGTGTTAAACAAAACCTTTAGTGGTAGGCAGTTGTGGTTACATACATAGCTACATTCCCAGTAAGAATTTTATTACCTATACTGGGGCAGAGCACAGAAGAATTTGTACATATATTTTAAAAAAATCCCTCAGACTTGTGACTGCTTATAGTGCTTGGATTTCATGTTCCTGCTCCCTTTCCAAGGCCAGATGCTTGTTCTCAATGAGTGTCTTTGAACCAATGCAAGAAAAACAGCAGCTGCCCAGCCTACAAGTAGAGCATGAATTGTGGGATGGCCTTGATCACCTTTGACAAATGGCCACTGAAGGGTGGGTATTTATACCCAGGCTCGGTAGTTTGTTTGTTCAGTGATCTTGCTATTACTATTAAGAAAGGAATAAATGAGAGCAAACAAACATTTGGGCAGGATATGCATTTTTATGAGGTTAACTCATCCTTGGGGAAAGGAGGAAGGCTCTGATCAGCCTTATTGCAGAAATCTGACTGCAAGAGTAGTTTAATTTGTTGAGGATTCAGTCTCTCTCCATCAGCAGCAGCTCTGAATGATTTAAGAGATTGGCCCAACAGAAAGACAACAGACAGGAAGGGGTTACCACTGCTGTGAAGTTTAATAGTTCTGAATTAAACTGGTTTATTTTCGAAACAGGAGATATACTACAGTGTTGACATTTACTGCGCTCTGGCAAGAGCTTAGTGGGTCCATGTGGTAGGGTTGGGTTTTTTCCCTGGCCTTTTTCCCCCCATCCCTAACAAAAAAGGGAGGAAACCTTCTGCTTTTCTTTTACCATTTGTTTGTCTTTCACATGTCTTCAGCCAGTAATGGGCAAAAAGTGTTTGGAAAACATCACAAAATAGGGGGCAAATGGGGGACATTACACCAATTATTAGGTCTGTTAATATATAAGGCAGCATCTACACAAACAGATAATGGGTAGAAAGGCTGGATATAGAAACTAATCTCCTGATTTGTTGTCCAGTGTTCTCTTCAGAACCCTCTTACTGCATTATCATAAAATCTTACTATTTTGTAAAATATCCTTACATGGGCTGTCTTAAAGGGATACTCAGTTACACACCAACAGTACACACAAATAATTATTTTACATTATTGCCAATAAAATCAACTGAGAAAATATTGTTAGTTTTCCCCCATATTATAATTTCTAATGATACAAATTACTTAATCTGAAAAATTCTGGAGTGAAGTTGTGGTGCTTCTGAGTCAGTAGATACTTTACCATCAACAGATGAAGAGAATGTTCTGCCTGCCTCACACACATGATGTTCAGATACAACTTGATTGTGTTGTGTCTAAATTGTTCAAAGTCAGAAACTGAATCATGATTCCTCATTACAAAGATGAAGTTTCTGGTGCTGCTGTTGCCTGTGCAGAGGGGATAACTTTCTAATTCTTCTCACGGAGCTCTATAAGACATCTGTACCCTGTAATTGGCAGGGACTGTTGTTTGCTGAAAAAGGGATGAGGTAATCAAGTAGTGAGGAAACTGGCTGATTGGTCACCAGAACAGGCCTGGCAGGGCACAAACAGAACAGAAACATATAAACCAGAACAAGTAACCAAACGAAAGCTTATGTATTATATCTGGGCATGGTAAGTCATTGCTATATAGGACATTCAGAAGCCTGGTCTGAGCTTGTTGTTAGAAATTATTTTGATATTAGAACACCAGTGCAGTGTCTAGATTAAAAGTACTTTCCTCTCCACCTGTCCTACTTTCCCCTAAGAATGTTATCCAGGATTTTCTCTCATGTGCTGAGGGGCAGCTCCCTGTGCATTAATGAGGAAACCTGGATTCCCCTGTTGTCCCCAAACTGGTGAGTTCAGCCAAGTGCTGTGCTAATACACCATTGGGCTACAACAGCACACGCTGTGGCCACACCATGGGTTTTTTTCAGGATGTCTGTGAAGACAGGCATTCTCACAGAAGTTAAATTAAGGTGCTAAGATTGCATTTGCTGACTACCCAGCCGGCTTGCAGCCCCAGATGGGCCTGTACACTTTCAGTAGTTTCCCTCATTAGGTGATGAATTAGCTTAAGAGTTTACAATAGTTGTATCCAGAAATACTTATTTACACATATTCACATTACAGGTTCCTTCACTCCTCCTTCATAAACCAGCTGTTTTCAGGTTCTTCTAAAATAATTCCTTTTAGGAGAATTTCTTTCTTGTGTTTTTTCTGCATTTCAGAAAGCACCTAACAATCCTTGGCAATTTTTGGGGGAGTATTGCCTTCAATAATTTTAGTTTAGAATGTTTGTTTTAATGCATTGGCTTATTTTGAATTGCATCTCTCCTCTATGAAGGTCTCAGTAAACATATTACATATATAAGCTACTGTAGTAAGATAATGCAGAAAAAAGGAAGACATTAATAAAAAAGAGATCCCATTCTCTTTTCCAAGAAGACAGCTTTGACCCCTTCAAACAAACCGTCTCCAAACATTTAACATGTCCGTGCATCTGGTGGGAACACATTTTAGCATATTCAGGACACCAAGCTCAGGAAAAATACAGTTCATGGCATGTGGGTAAGAATACCTTGCTGACAGCTCCTCTACAGCATACCTGAGTTTTATAATCACTTTTAGCCCTTGCAATATCATGTAGCAGATCTCTCAAAATGGATAAGCTTGATTGCAGCATCAACCTTGTAGGTTGCAGGGGGAAAGCCTCATAGCACCAGCACCAAGTGAGCAGGCAGCAATGTTTGATTTTGCAGAAAGACTCATGAGCTCTTCACTGGCTTTCTCTTTCCAAGTTAAGTTTTAATATGCCTGCCCTTTATTTAAAATATGTTGCAGAAACAGTGTCTAAAGTTGGCAAAGATATGGTGAGACCGGCCTTACTATCTTTTTCGTAACAGGATTGGCTGACGACTAAGCATGAATATTTGTATTTGTTGTTAAAACTAATACAGCTCTAGGTACATTCACTGTTGTTTTGAAGATTCCTTAATCCTGCTAGCCTTTAGTTAGCTTGCACTAGCAACATTAACAGGTTATTTGTCCATCATTAATGTACTAATAACTAACAAATTATTCTCTTTTCAGTTCATAGATGTTTATACATTTGTTTACATACATATAAAGAATCAGAAAAAATATTTTCAAAGATAGATTAATCTAACTTTAACTTTGGAGATTTTATGATAAATAAGTCTCAAGACAATTCTGGGCTCATCAGTTAGACTTACTACACAGTTTTGTCAATAGCTAGGAGTAGTTATATGTATATACAGCACATGATTCTATGAACTATAGTTCTGTGGAAAACTGTATAAACTATAGCAAGCTACATATAAACTAACATAGCATATATAAATTGTAGGATAGTATAGTATATATAGTAAACTATATACAAGCTATAGCAAACAAAAAAAAAAGTGTTTGGAGTTTACTTGGAAGAAACATACGTGTGTGTGTGTGTGTATGTGTGTGTACACCATTAAACTATTTTAATGTATGTACTTTCTATACTTGGAATTTTTGCCTTAGCCCTCTTAATACTAGTCAAGTAACCTAATCTCCACAGTCACATACTTTTTGGGCATCTTAGCAGGGATACTATTAGTTGATTTGGCATGGAGACTAACCTTTCACCCCTTGGGGTGGTCCCTTCAGGACATAAGAGAAGACACATAAGTGGATTAGTGTGTGGAGGCTTATGTTGCTGACAGTGATTTCTACGAGTGTCACATTCTTGCTGTTCTAGCAGCAATACAGCCCTGTATAAGTTAAACTACCCATCTATTTCAGCTCTATTTTTGTTCTGTCTGTCCTGTTGTCTATTAAAACTATGGGTTTCTGTTGCATTCATGTCCTTAATGAATAGTAACATCACATGAATATAACTAATGAAGACCAGTATCCTAATGGTGTTTTAAGCACTAATGGCCAACGACTTGACTATTTCCTGGCAGTTAATGGCCATCTGGAGGAGATCTTAATCCGCCTGGTCATTAACTGCCAGGAAATTATTGACTTGGAGCTTGCTATTGCTCTTAAAAATGAAGTAATTTTTTTCCTTTTCACTCTCCTTACAATCGTGCTTGCAGTCCTTAAATACTCTCTTCAGTGGGAATTATTTTCCTGATTGCAGAAGTTTTTCAAGCTGTCCCGAGTGTTTTCTGCACTTTATTGAATCCCACAAATGTGATCCCTGCCTCAAACAGTCTACAATGTGAGGTTGCTACTTTGTTTTTTTCATTTTAGATAAGAAGAATGTTGAAATGGTTTGAAATTATGTTTAGCTGAAGGGAGTTCTACATGCAAAAAAAGGTTTTGATCTTTCAGATACAACTGATAGATACCTGATAGACACCAAGATAGATCTGAGTGGAAAGGTCATTCTGTTGCAAGGGTAGAAACCAGAGAGCAGCAGGAGAATAGTAACAGCTGTTGGTACAGGTCATGGCAGAGTGGCATGTGGTCCATGCCTGAGGGACCTAGATGGTAAAGCACTGCAAAGCTGCTTGGGTAAAGTTAGGCCTGAGACTCAAAGGGTTTAAGGAGAGAGCAGAGAGGAATTAAAAAGAGAGGATAGCTATAGAATGGTACCTTTGGGTGATTCATTGATGCTGAGGGAAGGAGAAGAGGAGAAGAGGAAAGACTGAATGCATGAGATGTACAACAGAAAAACAAAGGTAGGTGAAAGAAAGTGTTAGGGTAAATACAGTTAGTGCTGCAATATATGAATCAAAACAAAACACAGATAATTATCAACATATAGTTTACTAACAAACAGCAACTGTTCTAGATGGTGCGTTTACTAACTCTGAGTGAGTCCCATAGAAGCAGCTGTTCACAGAGTATGTCCAATACATGGCATTTTAAGAAGAAAATTTGAGAAAATTTTGGCTAATCCTCTTGTAAAGCACAGTTTATAGTGTTCCTGGAATTATGAATAACTGATCCTTCCAAACCAAACCATTATATGATTCTATGATTGTAATATGGATTCTGCATACAAACTTTGGGATTTTTATTCTGTTAGGAAACTATTACTAGAATAATTATAAAAACAAATTGGAGGATGAATTCATTATTTATAATGTCTGAAGTCACAGTGTTTCATACCTTTGCTGCAAATTATACTTGGGTCAGGAAATTAAACACAATACTCAGTAGAAATTTAAAAAATGGAGCAAGCTTGAAAAAAAACATTAAATAAAAATACCTTTAAAACATAATAGTAAAATATTTATGGATACATTTGAAGCCACATGTTGAAAAACTTATGACTGCTCTAGTATGCATACCCCACTGTTTCAGTCTCTCCTTTATATCACTCTTTTATATTTTAGTTTAGTTTGGCAATAAAATGGACATATTAAAAAAGGTTCATAAATAATTTCTAATTTGCAAAAGGGGAATTTGCTGTGGACATACATACTCTTACTTCTCATACTTGTGATAGAAACTCCAGTTTCTCCCTGTTGGAGCAGTTGTGATTTCAATAGGCTACATAGCTTATGTGTGGCAATGGGGTTTTTTATATATAATTAAGAACACATTTACAAATAAAACCCAGGAAAGGAAGGAAAGAATGTTAGGGGTGATAAAATTAAAGACTTCTGAATGGAAACTCTTTGAAGGGCAAACAATATAGGAAATTCTTCATTTCAAAAAGAAACTTCAGTTAAGTTCTGATTTGCATGTTTTCTGCACTGAGTGCATTTGGTTACAATGTGAGACTGCTTGCTAAGGGCCAGTTCTTCAACAGGTTAGGTCCTTAATCAGGGAACTATCTAGTGGTGGTGACAGAGATTGCATTGGTAAAATTACAGAAAGGAAAAGAACTTCAAAGAGCTTCCATTTTGAACATTATTTAACATTTGCTTAGGAGGTAGGCAGCTCACCACCTGCCTGGACACGGTGTGCTCTGAGACCTCTTTTGTTCCTCAGCAGACTCTCCAGTTTTGAGTGGTGCTCCAAGACCAAGACAGACTGAGGAATTTGTCAGCAATGGAAGGTCCATCTATCACCCCCTTCCCAAAATAAATGTTTGGGGAAGTCTGTATGAATGACAGGAGAAGAAAACAAACTTCTTTGTATGAAAGGGTACCTCTAAGACTACAGCCTAATCCCCTGGTGTTCTCACTTTTAAAATTCATAAATCTGTCTTTCCTTGGTCTGTGCATAAAATTAAGGCTTCGACTGTGTAATAAAATGTGGGAACTACAGGCCAGTCAATCTCAGCTTGGTGCCTGGCAAGGTCATAGAGCAGATTCTCATGGAAACCCTGCAAAGACATATTTGGAAAAGGAGGTGATTTGTGACAGCCAACATGGCTTCACTAATGAAGAGCCACGCCTGACAAATTTAGTGGCTTTCTAAGATGAGGTTACAGAGGCACATACAGGGAAGAGCAACTGACATGATCTACCTGGAGCATTTGGGACTGTCCCACATGACATCCTTGTCTCAAAACTGGAGAATGGATTTAATGGGTAGACCACTCAGAGGATAAGGAATTGGCTGGATGGTTGCACTCCCACAAGAGCTGCAGTCCATGGCTTTATGTCCAAGTGGAAAGCAGTGATGATTGGTGTTCCTCAGGGGTCAGTACTGGGAGCAGTGCTATTCAACATCTTTGTCAGAGACATGGACAGTGGGATTGGCCATTGTATGAACTGGAACAGGTTGTCTGGAGATGTGCTGGAGTCTCCATCCTTGGAGATACTCAAAACCTGGCTGGATATGGCCTTGAGCACTTCTGTAGCTGTCCCTACTTAGGCACTCTTCAGAGAACCCTTCCAACCTCAAAGACTCTGTAATCTATTCTGTCCTGTAAAACAGATGTTCAATCTCCTTCCTCTTCAGTTTTTTTCATCATTTCTTTGAACTTTTCCATTGTGAAACTTCCATTTGAACATGTGTAGACTATGCTCAGATGTAAAATGCCCAGTAAAACCAGAATGGTGTATTTATCTGCTTGAATTTTAGAAGTCTGTAGAAAAGCATGTGCTGCAGAGTTGGTTTCCATGGATGTCCCTTACAGTATGTTGAGAGATTTTTTAGGATTATGTTAACAGGTGTATTTTTATTGTTTAAGAGAAGACAAATAACCCTTTGAAGTGTCTGTTTCTCTCCACCCATCAGAAAGACAGCCAAAAATTACTATTTTAGATAATTCAAGTTATTGGAATTTGCATTGTTTCATTGAGGGTTTTTTTTTCAGTGTCTTTTTCCAAAGTTTCAACTGTAATTTCTCATTCTAATTGTTATCTGAACTTCATGGACTAAAAATGTCAGATGAGTGTAATACATCATTTCATTATTTAAATGATGTACTATCACTATTTTTAGTTTTTTAGTATTATCTCATTTTTGAGGCTTTGACACCCAGAATCTCTCTGAAATCTCTGGGCTTTATAGGCACCTTTCTTTTTCCTGGGAAAAGTAAACAGGCATTAAACAGTTGTGTACATATTTGGAAATACAACAAACCCTACCTAAGAGCACTGGAGTGCATTATATACACTTACTGTATGATTGCAGTACTAGAATAAGTTTCACAGGGCATCACAGTGTGAATTTCAAACTTGATTTACTTCATTTTTATCCAATGTATATTAATAAAGAGTGTGCTGCAGGCAAGGTTTACAAGATGTTATCTACAATAAATATTTTGTTATTTTGTTTTTGTGATTTCAGTAAAATTATCATTCCAGTATTTTGATTAAATATTTGATGAAAAATACAATTCAAAGCATCTGTGATATGATCAAGCACATAACTTAGTTCAGGAATTTATCACTGTCTGGTTAGAGCATCCGAGCTGAAAAGTCCAGGCTTAAGGATGAATTCTGTCCTACAACTGCTGCAAGAACTCCAGTTGGTTTGCTTATGGGCAGTTAACTTTCCTGTCAAACAGATGTATAAGACGCTGAAGTCAGTCAGCAGAGGCCTAGAAAGGTCATGTCTAGGATCATGCAGTATGTTTTTGAATAGTCTCTGTGAGCACAGAAGAAGACCATGCCCCTGCTTTATTGTAGTCCAGGCATTTCTGGTCAGTTCAATATCTGCTTTTCATTGTTGCTGTGTATGGACAGACAGAATATCATCTTGTGAAGCCTCCTGCAGTCTGTGAGGAGTCCTGTGAGGTAAATATATTGCAAGATAGCATGGGGATGAAACAACAATGCCTTGGGGGCTCTCTGAAAAACTGCATGGGCTTTGAAGAGCTTTTAGCCTTTTTCTAGAAGTCTTAAGAAGAAATTTGATTCTCTATTTAGATAGTTCAACTCATCTCAAGGATTTGTTCTTGCTTTTGCTTTGTGTGTTAGATTCAGAAAAGGACATGAGCTCAGCAGCAACCTTTCCAGGAATAATTCCTAAATTGTTAACTTTGAAAGGAAAAAAGCTCTACCAGAATTAGAAGGTGATCAAATGCAGCAGCATCAGCAATATACTGAGGAAAAGGTGATAGAGAAATGTCTGTCAGCACTTAAACCAAGGCAGTCTTCTGCTGACCTCCCAACCCTCTTCATTACAGCCAAGTGGCCAAATAACACGACGGTCCCTCCCAGTAACTACCTGAGCTTCTTTCATTCAGCTCCAGAGATGAAGGCAGGAGTGCCTTGGGGTTGTTATACAATACTGCAGGAAGTTCCAAAAAATTCTTATTGCTTTTCTTTTGGGGAGGGCTGATGTATACTTTGGAAAACATCAATGTCTAACTTAAACTTGCTTACACTGTCTTTTTATTTGGCGGAGGGAGGGAAATAAAAGTCTTTTCTTATGTACATCTGGAATTGCCTCTTAACTAGAAGTACTTCCAAATAAGGGTAAGCCAAGTAAACACCCACTGGAAAAATTATTTTACTTCATTGCTGTTCCTAGTGGATATTTTAATTGGTTTATTTTTTCAAGTTCTGGTCATATCACTTGCATGGATGAGATCTCATAATTGCTATTGATTTCTCTAAAGAATTTTTTTGTTATAAAACTGTGTGATGTAACATTTTGAACACTTTTGCCAGTGAATATCAGTCCAAGGGTGGTGATTCCTCTAGTTTTCCAGTAATCTCCAAAGATAAGCCTAGGATTTCCAGTGAAGTATAATATTGGTTAAAATTTTCATTTTTCTAAGTTTTCTTTCATTTGCTTCCCTGTCTGAATGGTGATAGCAACAAGTCATTTCTTCACACATACTATTATTTTCTCTCTTGTTTCAAATTTCCTGTTGTGTTCTGCAGAGTTCATAGGTACATAAATACTTAGGGAATACAGAGAAAAATTATGTACTGCAGGAGCTGTCAAGCAGAAAGAAGATGGAACTACTGTCCATGACCTCATTCCTTCATAATGGACCTTTTATACTTCTACTCGGTGTACCTGAGGAAGTGTATTGAATATTAACCTCAAACTGCTCTCCTCGGCCAGATTTCCCAGTTGTTTTTCTTTTCCTGTTTGCTACCTTGCCTTTGCCTTTCACGATTATTTTTCCTCTGTTTCCACACTATGTTTATACAGCTGCCATTACAGCTTCTATTACTTCAACCATAATGTTACAAATGTAGAAATCTTCCTCAACTACTACTCCATTTACCTAGGATATTACAGCTAACTTCCAAAGAACAAAGGGAACTGGTTTTGAATAGTGGTCCTAGACATCTTGCAAACCAGAAACTAGCTTGTAAGCGTGTAAATAACATTTCCTTTCCCTGTGTGCTTCATCCATAGCCACATGCAAGTACCTGGGCTTCAAGCTGGACAGAGAAGACAAGCACACACCACTTTCTTACAGTTACAAAAGTTACTAGTTGTCTCGAAGGAGAAAATTGGAAGAAGATGGATGTAGTGAACTTGGTGTGATTCATAATAAAGTATTTATTCTTTAAAGGGTGGAAAACATCTCAATTTTTCAATGTTCTGTGTTCTCAGTGTTTGGTAACATATTGAAAAAGGCATTTACCTGTCACCAAATTCTGCTTTCAGGATGGAGCAGCACAGTGTTTGATGGGATCTGGGCTTCTGTCCATGGGATTAGAATATCTCTATTGACCTAAAACACTCCAGAGCAGTTCAAATTCCACTGACTGAAAGTCAACAGGAATTGGAAGATGTAAGCACAGCTTCGTAAGTGTGACTTTGAGGTGTTGGACTGGAGCATTGGAGGATACTTGTAAAAACCTAAAGGTGATTTCTTTGAAAAGAACTTGTTTTCTTGGAAAGGCAACCATGGATTAACTCTGGAGCTAACTTGTAAGGTCTTCATTGTTTTCTGGATTATGAAAGGTCAAAGCATACTAGCAAGAGGACTGAACTTCTTTGTCTTAGTTGATGATGGACTGGATGAGAGAAGAAACTGTCTTCTTCATAGAAAAGCAAGCCCTTTTATTTCTAGAAATAACATGTGGGTTCAAAACACCCTCAAATGAGAGTGTGAGTTTTTGATGCCTTTGGTGAATGAAAACTACTTAATTCATGCTGATAAATCAGTTTAACAGTTCCACTTGGTGTGAATTAAATGGGGAAAAAAAGAAGCAAAAGCAAGGTTGTAAGTGAGGAAGCATTCCTAATGCGTTCACACATACCCACTGTATTAATGTGAGAACACATGAGTGAGTAGGTATTTCGGAGAAAGAATTAAACACAGACAGCTCAAACAGTACCATTTTTAATGTGGTATTTCAAATTTATTGTTTCATTGTTCCTTCATTATTTGGCTTCTGTAGATTTGTTAATTGTCAGACTGAAACTGGAAGATTAATTACAGATGCTAATGGTAATCAGATGTTTTCATGTATAAATCTACCACAGACAGACTTTGAAAGGGAAACAGAGTAGGACTGCAGTGTATATTTACTTCAGTCTGAAGTATCTAATAATACATGCAAACAATATATTGCAAACAAGGGAAGACCTTATCATGTGGAATGTATCTTTGCTATCAGTCAGTTCACAGAAGGAGATTGCTCACAAACATTTATGCAACTGATTATACAAACACTGCAAATGGGAGGGATGTAGGCTCCATTATGAGCCCTCTGCTGAGCAAGACAATAGTAGGGACTCCTATTGTCCCTGTGAGAGTGGGTGTTGCAGGTGCCCTAGAACCAGAGGGAAAATGCCACTCAGAATCTGCATTTCATCAACATCAGAGAATCACACAGCAGTGAATGGAAACAATAAATAAAGGGCAACACACATCCATTAGAGATGAGTTTTCAGGGAACTAGCTATTTTTAAATTGCCTGGATGATTCCTTTAAACTAGCACATCTAAGAGTTAAACAGCTGGTCAGTGATTTTGGTCTCATAGAAAACAGATGTTTCAGCACAGTGAGAGCAGTGGAAGGCAGTCTCGGGGTTTGAAAGCAGTACATTCTGCATGGCTTGGAGAGAACCCAAGGCCACATCCTGCAGCCTGCACCCATCTGATAACCCTCCTCTTGGGAGCAGTTCCCCACACAGCCTGTGTTCAGGATTAGCAGAATCTCAGCATTGCATAATTCTTTCACATTTGTAACCCATTTCTTCCTGCTGGCTGTATAAAAGGGAATTCATTACTACCTATGGCAGTGGGTTTGATCTGCATCAGAAATCAATCTCATTTGCAGTACAAAATTTAGTTGTTAGCTGCTTTCACATAAAAAAGGCAGATGAGGAATAAGATAATGTCAGTCTTTACAAGCAGGTAACACTTCCATAGAATTCTTTTGTCTTTATGGGCATAGGTTACAAATTGCTTACATATTAGAAGAACAATAAAGATGGGAAGCTGGGTCTAGTGAATCACCCCAAATTACACATTAAATGCCTCATACAGGTGTGTATGAATAAGCCTGTAGCTGAGTGGTCAGGACTGTATTCAATTGCTGTAACCAGCATGCTACATCTTGTCTTTGAATTGCTAGAAGAATGACTGGAGATGGTCATGGCATGTGAAATAACAGGAACCCAGGGAGCAAATATCTTAAATTAGCGAAGGGTCAGAGTAACACAGTGATCCATGAATGACCTCACAGTCATGAATGAGTTAGTAGATGGTGGATCTGATTTAGCAGATCTCTTTAATCACTTACTTATCTCTTCTTGCAGGATGGCAGCTCCATGCACATTTGTAAATAAAGCTGGAGTTTCTAATCCAGCCCTCTGTGAATGCATGAATTCAGTAAGTGGAGGTAGCTGAGTAGTATCCTAGTTGCCATAAAACAAGTCACTTTCTACCTGTTGATTTGAGGTAAGTTCACTATTATGAGAATTTTGAATTTCATAACATGTAGATATGCCTCATCTTTTAAAAGAGTGTTGCTTCCGTCCCTACATATTACTATATCTATAAGAGATAATTGCTTTAAAAATACTGACTAAAAACTGGTGTAGTCTTACATTAGTAAAACCTAAAACAGGGTAGGGTTTGATTTGGTTGGCAATTTCTTACAAAACATCTAGCTAAAACTATTGTTATTTTGGCTGCAACGTGTTAGAAAGAAGTGGCATCCCAGTGTTCTTTATATTGCAGCTTCACAGCAAGGTGATTGTGTTTTGTTACCTTTGGTCTGATTTGTCACCAGGTGTTTTATCACTACTTTTGGTATGTTTATTAGTTTGATGGTGGACACGATGTATTGAAAGAAAGCATTTTGCATTCCATTTGCCACAATCACTCTTCAGCAAACAATGTAATGTAAAATTTAGTTCCAGGAATTGAGTGATTTTAAAATAATGTCTTTAAATATTTAAAAGCACCACACATGCTCCCATATATTTTAAGAATTATGGTGAGAGGAGTTTTCTACATCTTCGCAGCCAAAATGTAATAGTTTGGAGTTAACTCACAATGATTTAAAATTCCAGATAACAAAAACACAAATAGAAGCCAAACTAGATAAGGCTGATTTATTGTCATTGCTCAAGGTGAGAAAAAAGCAAAATCATTAAGCAATACCATGCAAAACAAATAGGTCAAGTCCTTCCAGTTTTCACTATCAACAATGCTGTTCATCTGATAGGGAAGTTGAAAGATATTTCTTTAACCTGAAGCCCCTTTCTAAGAATAAATCCTTTGGGAGGATGCAGTACTGTTCTGTAGGGTAATACCATCCTTGGCGATCTGAGCTGACTTAACAGTCTGCAGTCACCCTGGAGAATGGTATCAGCCAAACCTATCAAGCCAAAATCAACAGTCTACAGTTTGGCTTCAGGTGCAGATTGTGTGGCATCCAAAGTCAATTTCTAAGGTAAGCATGAAAAAAGCGGGTTAGACCTGGTGTAAACAGATGTTCACAAATGAGAGATTGGGTTAGGGATTTAGAGTCTGTAGTGCTGTCTAGGAATCAGGCCTTGATTTAGGAGTTAACCGCAGATGGAGAGAAGTTATTTTGAAAGAGTCAGGGAGGTTTCCCTATGTATTTCTAGCCTTAAAAGTATGTGAGCTAGGGAAAAAAATTGCTTCATTTTTATTAATGATTAACTAGAAGCATAAAAAAAATGGATGGAAGGCAAAAAAATAGGGATTTGGAAGGTATAGAATAAAAGATATGATATTTTTTGAAAATTCCAGAACTCAAGGACTACCATTCTCTCCCTGCTATCAGAGGTGATCACCAAGAACAAATGATTCCTTACATGTGGCAAGTGAAGGGAATGTAAAAAATGTGGTCAGTGTAATTTATCAGGATTCCCATCAACTGTTTTACTGCATATGTATTCCTGATACAGTAGTAGTTCCCAAAATGAAAATGTAGTATCTGTTGGCTTGTTAGGTAGTTAGAGAATGTGTATGCATTATTTACATATGAATGGTTCTTACTGTGGTTTTAACTGAAAATTTTGCACACCAAAAATCCTTTTAGCACAAAGTTATAATTTGATAACAATATTAACTCACCTGCATTGAAGAGCAAAGAATAGAAAAATGTGCAAAGGACACTTAAGAACTGGGTTAATATTTGAAACGAAGCTACTTCTAAAGTCTGCTGATGTTAGAAAACATACTCCTGTCTGTAATATTTGGAATAGCATCTCCAGTGAAACTACTATACATCTCAGATAGTAAAATACATCTTATAGTAAACCATATCTTATATTGAATGTAATTATTTCTCCCAGCAGTAGTGCAGCACCATTCAATACAGAACAAAAGCTGTTTTCTTACCTTTAAGGTATCCCTGTTGCTGCCTGCATGGTTAAGATGTGTGACTGTGAAAAAAATGTGGTATTAATAATGGAGGAAAGCTTGCAAAGATGAAAGAAATATGTTGTGCCAAAACAAAAAGATTGAATAAAATAGAGAATAAGTGATCTAAAGGGAAATCCTTTGCTAGAGGTCAATGGTACAGAATAGCAACTTAAGCATAAAGGGGGTCATTAGAAGTTATTTGAGAAATAGACAGAATGTCTAAAAGCCTAAGGAATCTGTAGAAAATTTTGGAAGACTTTATTTCACCTTGAGAAAATGAGGACATGAATATTTCAATTTGCATGAAGCAACAACCCCAGATGGGATATTTTGTGAATTCTGCAAGTGGTAAATTACTGGCTTGTGGCATAATAACTTAAAATGTTTCTAGGAAATCCACATTTGCCAGGCAGTATATGATAAGCAGAAAAAAAACCCATCTGGAAAACGCTCTGATTTTATTACATGACTAAAGAACAGCTGAAAGAGTTGCTTGTAATCGTGAAGACAGAATCCATCTGCACCTGAGAGAGTCACCCCGGACTCATTGTAGGGTCAGTGAAGGTAAACCATTTCATGTGCGTGCACTTGGTCCGATAAACCTGTATAATTGTTTGCAATAGTCTAAAGTTAGAGGAAATTAATCCAGCCATAGGTACAAAAAATTCTCTTGAATACTGAGTTATTTGGCTCAGTGCAAGGAGTTTCAGAGGTTGAGACTTCAGATTTTCAGTGCACAAGACCACTAGGCTCCCACAGCCAAAGCTGGGAAGACTGCATTGATACTTATGCTGGTGTGCTTATTCAGAGCACGTGTGAACATTTGTGCCTGGTTATATATGCACAAAACCAAGAAGGAGCATACAGCAGAGCTGCAGTTTTCTGGTAGGGCTGACACATGCACAAATGTGTGCCCAACACCACCTTTGGAGGAGGTGCTAGACTCTTCTGTGGTAGTCCGTCACTGTCCCAAATTACCTTGCTCACTGCAAGTGAGCTGCAAAGCAACGTTAAGAACAGTCCAAGTCTGTTACGCTGCCTTGTTTGTGTCTGTGAGATTGGAAACAAGAAGAAAAGATACCCTTTTAAATCTGTTCTTACTGTCTGTCCCTCAGATGGCAAGAGTACCTCAGGCTTACAGACTTTAACCACAGACCTGTCTGTGCCTGAGCAGCTCACTGAACAAGTCTGTGAAACCCCTCAGCCTAGTTCAGTGTGCTCCTTCCTAGAGGTTTCTTAAAACTCTCTACGTTAAAGTTTATTTTCGTGCCTCACTGTGTTCCAGTGCTGATACCCTTTGTTCACATGAAGCCTGGCAGTGTGTATGCTGGTAAATCTGTATTCAACTCTCCTTGAAGCTTCTGTTCAGCTCTGCAAAGAAAGGCTCTCTGGCGCACACCAAGATGACAAGATTTGTGGCGAACGGCAAGATGACAAGATTTGCAAGTATGTGAGATGCTGCACTTAATAAAAACAACAAAAGTCTGTGGCTGAGCAGAACAACGTGCTGGTGTTTTGACAGCTTACTGCTTTCATTTCCTCTTCAGTGTCTGAGTACTGTTGACACTACTGTGCTTTAAAGAAAAATGCCCACAGAAGAGGTTTATATTACGGGATTATTATTTACATGCTCAATGATCTGTTTTCCCACCTGCTGAAACAGATTTAGGACCCAGTGCTCTCCACCCTCTTATCTCAGTGGGGCTGCATGCCTGCACTCTGCTAGGGGAGCTCAGGGGCCACCCACCAAGAGCAGCCTGGGGGGAAAAGCTGTGCCCCTGACAGTACCCATTCCAGCAGGGTGACCCAGATCTTGTATTGCAGCATCTGACTGCTTAGTTCTCCTGTGCTCTCTATGTATTAAATGGCTGGATAGGATGATCAGAGCACACGGACATAGTTTTTCCATGCTCATGTCTGCAGTCTTAATTCCCTTGCTAAGAGGTTTAGGGTAATCTGTGTCTGCTCAATACTTCCAACCAGAAGACAAAGCAGTAACCATAACTTCAATACATGTGCTATAGTTTAATTGGTCTGGTCTGTATGTCTCGGGATGGTGGGAATTATTGCTTAATCCTCAGTACTAGAAGAAAGGAAGCAGACTCAACGGAGATTAAACGTGGTAGCCAATAAAAGTCATACTCTATGAAAATATTACACTTAGTAATGAGAGATAGCCTTTCCAGATAGCTTTCCTTGAGCTTTTACAAATGTTTAGACAGCCTAATCTAACCACATATTTAGAACAGCTATTTTCAGTGAGACCCTTGTGAACTGTGCTGTTAGTTAACATTCTTGGCCCAGGTTAGCAATGGAAAATATTTCTTATCTGATTTGGCTGTATTTATAAGTGAAAGACACGTAAAATGTATTTTGTCTTTTGAAACTTTTTTGATTTACAAAAAAACCCAGTGTTTGTACAGTATCAGAAAAAAGGCCTGTGAACATCTATGTAACTGTCTTTGATGCTACTCTGCAACTCTTTTGTAAGCATTTTATGTATAAATAGCAACATATTCTGCATATATAATCTAGGTTTATATCGCTATCTTTCTCCATTGTTACAAACAGACTTCAATGTCTGGGACTATAGACAAAGCTCTGCCATTTAACCATGAAGCCAGAAATTGCCAGTCCAGCAACAGACCATAGGAGATATATTTGTGTGTGATTTGAAATGATCTTTCATATCGCAACATTGCTGTTTCCACCCATCCCTCTGAAAAGTGAGCAAAGGAAAAATGATCTCATATAAATTCAGAAGTTCAATATTTTGGCAAACTGGTACTAGTGATGTGTAACTTAGAATTCTTAGAAAGGACATGAGAAAATAAGTTATCCAGTGAGTATGTACATCTTTTAAAAGGGCACTGTTAATACATCCAAGTTGCAGATTACTTCATAAAAAATTCTGTATGTTGCTTTGAAGAATGGTATTTAAGACTTAAATGGAGACAGAGTTACAGTGAAGACCTTGCGGGACCATCCTCTACAGGCAACAAAATGTAAGTGATAAGAGTATTTGAATGAGACAATCCATTTTTTACAGACTCTTCTCCTTTGTATCACTTTTTGAATTTAAAATACATACTAGACATTTCTCCACAGTCCATAAAAGAACAAAAGATTTTGGGCCATCCTTTATATCCTGTGTTTGAGAAAAGTTTGGCTGCACACATCTAGCTTGAAAGAAGAGAGAAAACAGCCATCTTTCTTGGCAGAAATATTTCTGGTCAACACTGAGGAAGTTTGAATATCTTCAAGAAAAAAATTCTTGTAGAGATTTTAAACTGATTTTAAGAGAAACATAAATATTTCTGAGCAAAACAAGTTTCAGAAATGTTTAGAAAGAACATATAGCTCAGTTCCCATAACCTATTTTCTTATTTTAATGTCTCTTTTATTCAAAGATCCTGATGATGCTAAACAAAATCTTGAACTTCACCACAGTGTATTGCCTGATGGTGACTGCTCAGTTTGAGAACAAGGTACCTCTGCCCTAATAATTTCAGTCTGAATGACACTTCTTGATAAGATTTAAGATGAGATTTGCTGCCATTGTTGCCATAAGCCACAACTGTGGGTTCATCACCATTGTGGCACCTCCTTGCAGCCTTCAAAGTATAAATTTACAAACATATTCTCAGAATTTTAGATCAAAAAGCTCCTAAATGATTGTGGGTTTTATTAATTGGTCAATTTTTTCTTAATTTTTCACGATACACACTGATCCTTCAACCTCCGCATTAATTGTAAGGTTGTAGTTAAAAAGGGGACCTTTCCCCTGACATCAGCAGATCAGTTTCACCTGGACTGATCAATTATTTTATATCTCTTTTGCAGTTATAAAAATTCAACTAGCCCAGAATAAGCCCTTTTCCCAAAAACAGGAGAAGAGGACAATAATAATAGGCCTGTAGAAACACTTAACATGCTAACTATTCTCCTGATGAGTTTGTCTTATGTATTGTCTACTTCTCCATCCTTGGGGATCATCTGTGAGACAGTACTGAGGACATAATGTCTCTTTGGGGAAGCAAAGTCACTATGATTCTCCATGAACCTACATCATGGTGGGATCTTCTCACCCTCTCTCTCATCTGATCTTTTGCTGTGTTCTGCTTCCTCTTATGTAGCAACAACAGTGCTGGGTGGGGTGTTATGCATTATGGAGAAATATTCTGCCTGTGAAGTCCAGCTGGTCAGAAAGATTCCTAAGTAATTACTGAAATGTATTTACTGTAACTGCTTTTGTCCATCAATAGCAAAAGACAATTAAAATCAGGGAAGTAAACTGTTGCTATCAAAGGCCATAGAAGATTCAGATCTGCACAAAACATTCCTAATTCCACACATTTTCTAAGCGACAGCTAGTCCCTTGGACTATTTCTATAGTGTTGGATAAGAGAAGAACAGGCCAACTCCCTGAGGCCAAGACACTTTTGTCCAGATTGCCTCTGTGAGCAGGTTGTGAGTCTGGGCTACGCAGCATTTGGCCAGACATCTCCTCTAAGCTCCATGTGATGTTCCTGTGGCTTTAAGTCTTAATTATCCCTTTTCTATGAATTTTTTAACATTATTACCCTTAATTACTTCATTATTAGATCATCATTATGTATGCACCGTGCCTCAAGGCATGGCAGGAAGACACTTTTGCATGTTTGAAGATGCAAAGCTCGCTTGAGACTATCATAAAGCTCTGTGTGAGGGGAATTAGGGAATCCCCTTGAACCAGCCTTGGAAAGAGATCTCTGGAATGACCTATTGCCAGGACTGTACCTGGGTGTTGCTTTGGAGTGAGATAACTAGAGTGGTCTAAAACAGCACTGTGGAGCAAGGTAACCATGAATTAGGGCAGAGATTCAATACTCAAAACTGTCACCATTTCTTTTATGTTCAACAATCTAGAGGTATACTTAGTTCCCAGTCAATCATTTTAAAAAATGAAATATTAAAGCTTGCTTATTGGATTAAAATCTGGTTTTTAGTGTCTTTTATGGAGCCTGAAAGATTTTACATGTCCAGCTCTTTAAAATCTTGTACCTGTCAAATAAGGACAGATCTTATTACTGAAGAATTTCTGTCAAAGTGAAGGCATCAGAACAGCAAGAGTTGAAGATTTAGGTACAGAGCACATTTTGCAGGGGTTTTTTTCAGTGTTTTGAAACTTCTTGAAATTTTGGTATTAACTACTACTGTTTTCTAACTTGTTACAGCAGTGCTCTATTCCCAGAGGGCTTTTAGCCAACTAAGGCTTAATTTCCTTTGGACTCATGTCTGCCTGTTTTCTTTGTGGGAATTTTTGTTTGGTTGGTTGGTTTAGGGTTTTTTGAGTGTTTCTTTGTGTGTGTGGGTTTTTTTCTCTTGCTTTAAATAAGTAACTTCTATTTCAGTATCTAAAGTGTTCACTTTTTGTGTTGGAAACTTTTCTATAAAATTTTTCCACTGCATTTAAAGAATAATATAGCAATTGATATGAACTTAATAATATGTCATTATTTCATTTGATTCTTGTCTATCCCCTCTTGCTTTTAACAGGACAGATTAGTTTGCTGTTCCCTGACTGCCCTCCTGAACCTAGAGGACTTTGTTATGAATACCCTGGTCAAAAGGGAATGCTAGAGGATTAAGGTAATGGGATATTCATCAAATACCAACAACAGACTAATTCCCAGATGGATAAGGAAGTCTCTCAGAGCTGTTGTGAAACTATAGAATATTCTGGTTAAAACCTTATGGCCAAGCAAACTCTTCTACTCTACACCACCATGACTGGTGGGTGATTAGTTGGGCTTTCTGTGTTATCTGAAAGCAGTTGCTGAATCTTACACTTGGGACCAGATGTGGGAAATAGCAGACAGCAGTCTCATCCATAAAAAAGTAAGTTTGCACTGGGTGTGACACCAGCAGGCTCAAAGCTGAATGAACACCAGGTCACTCTCTGTGCTGCTTCAGGATTCCTCCCATCCTTTGGGAAGCCTTGATGGTACCTGGCCTTCTGAACTCTGATATCTGTAATGGATGGGCATCAGAGATAAATCATTTCACACAGGTGACTGACCAGATGATGATGGATCTGAAGTGTTCATTTGATCTTGCAGGCAGGCAGTCAGAGCTGGAGCAGCATTAACAACTTGGGGATGAAATCTCTGTAGAGGAGTGAGTTAGCCAGGCCATCTTTTATTTTTTCTTCAATAGGAAATACAGGGTGAGGTTGACAAACTCTGCTTATGCTTATACATTATTAATAGCAACAGGATGTAATAAAAATAGGAAACAAGGGGTTTCTTGTGAAAACAGAGAAATGCTTTTGTGTTTTAAGTGTCAAAAAATCATCCTATTAGAGCTAGAGATGAATTTTGCAATATACATACTTTACAGTATACATTTACTTCTCTAAATATTTGAGAGAGAGATCATTAGTTCTCCCCTGCTGGTATCAAGGAGCTAATTTATCCTTTTCTTGGCCCAGTGTTTGTGAATGTTAAAGCTAGGAAACCAAATGTAAATAATAAAGATTTCATCCTCAAACAAAACAGAAGTTGCACCAGAAAGGGTTTATTTTCACATTACTGAGCTGTTATTACTCTAAAGTATCCTCAAATAGGTATAAGTTCTGAACTTAACTTTTGGGGCTTTGCTGTGATTGTGAACTAGAGTGTGAATACTCTTGGGTTGTTGCCCGCAAGGAGAATAATACTGAACCCCCTATTTATTCTCTGACCATCTGCTATATATAGATATATTGTTCCAAGGATGTTGCTTCAGAGCGCTACAGAAGCAAGTAAGGAAATCACTTTTAGAAAATAAATGTATAAATCCCTCTATTACCATCCTCTTGCTGTCCTACCTCCCACAATGTGGTTTCAGTTTTCCTCAGACTTGTAGAAAAACTTTTTTCCTCTGAACCTTTTAGCTTCTACTTCTCTGTGTGTTCTCTGACCTGTTAGTTGCCTTTATTTGTGAAAATGTCTATATGGGGAGTGGGAGTCTCGCTTTGGTAGTAATGCTGGATAAGGGCAGTTGTTCCAAAGACTTTTTACTGCTGAAAGTTCTTGCAAAAATCTGCTTTGCTTTCAATGAGGCAGGGAGGGTGAGTATAGGTATCTTTAAGTTATCTTGTGTTTCTGGCTTGGCCTTGGAGTTCCTTGCTGGCCTTGAGGGGCAGGATGTTTTCACAGTATACTCTGGTCATACTCATAGGGTCAAGAATCTGAGACTCAGGCACAGAGATTGTTCCCAGGGGGTTGTTTCTTCATATTTCAAGGCCTCATCTCCCTGACAGGACATCAGAACTAGGAAGCAAGAAAGATCTGAGCCCTGGAACTTGGCCAGGCACTTGAACTTGAGGTATTCTGTATTACTTTTAAGCAAGAACTTTTTAAAAGCAGACTGGATATGATTAAAATGTCCAGAAAAAGATCAAAAGCTAATTTATATTTTAGTTAAATACATTTGACTGTGAGGCTATGTATTTATATTTTCTTGTTCTGATAGACTAAGTTATGCCTACAGTTCCACCAGCTGCTTCTGTTGGCAAATTCTAGCCTTTGTCTGAAGTGCAAAGATGAAACTAATCTTGCATTTTCCACTTCTGTCACAAAGTCTGCCTACCTCAAAGAAGTGTCATGATGAGCTAGGTGAAGCTTTCCAGGAGCCCTTGAAGACGATTGTGTGGAAATGTCTGCTTCAGAAAATATTCTTGCACAAATTCAGCTTTAACTGACCAGGCCTGTAAAATATATTTGCTTCTTGACCTCTGAGAGTGCAACAGTCACTAGAATAAACGAGTGTTTTCACATGCAACAGATGCTATTTTCATCATTATAAGGCTGTGTCAGATCTCCCTGCTGTCGTTACTGCTCTTCTGTCACCATCCACCCCACAGTCACTTGAATTACATTGCTGCAAGACTACTGGATGAGAAGAAACTAAATGTTTGAAGTACAAGCTATACTGCTGCTCTGCCACATGGAACTTGCTCAAGACCTTACCAGACACTGCAAGGTTAAGGATGTTGATGTCACCTGCAGTCACATCTTTCTCTGGCCTTGATGTGCATAAAAGCAACAAATGTCTATTCAGTTACACAAGTTGGTGCAAGCTGCACATACCCCCCAGTCCCAGGGTAATTTAGCAACAGTGCCAGATATGCTGGAGAATATGAGAACGTATTATTATTATTTTCTTCTTTACAAGAACCCATGAGTTCATCTGTTTTGCTTGCAACACACTCAGGATTCAGCAGTCTGGATACTCACTGTGCTTTGCAGTTATACTTCCCTTTCTTCTGTACAGTAGCAGAGGATGAAGCCTCAGAATGAAAACAGCCATTGAACTATTGATGTTGAATCCATCCTCTTGGTAACCGCTTCCTTCCTTGGCTTTGTGAACTGTTTCAGACACCAGACTGGAACAGGCAGTGATCCTCAGACATACCTAAACACCAGCCAGTGTTTCACAGCCAGTCTGGAGCCACGGGCCTGGCTACAGTGAGTGAGAGGTGTGAAGGACAGCACCTGGGCAGAGCTCCCCCTCTCCCTCCTCCTCGCTCTTCTTTTTCCTTTATCCTCTTCATTCCTGTCTTTTTCTTTCCCTTTCTTTTCCTTATCTGTGAGACCTCTTTTATCCTTCTGTTCAGTTTGCCTCACTTCTTTGTAGGAAGAGGTGAGAACTTATAAAAGTCACAAGTGAAATAAAGGCTTGTGAATGCTATTACATGCCTCTGTAATTAAATTTGGATTATTGTTTCAGTTGTGCCCTCATTAACAATTATGTAAACACAGATGGATGTGAAGACAAGTAGACACAGAGCTCCCATTATTGTAGATAAATATGAATTACAGGAATCCAGAGAGAGGTCTTGCTCTCTGGATCAGAGGCCTTGTAGGTTAGGCTTCTTAGAAGTTGGAGTTACACAGACACAATGGAAGCTCTGAAACAAGAGAAACACATTTTTTTTTGTCATATTTGAGCTAGCTAAAGCTGTTGCTTAGAATAGTAGCCATCCCCAAATTGGTTTCCTACCTTTCCATGCACTGGACATTACAAATGTGAACTCGAGAAGGGTAACAAGTCACTGTGCTCTTCATGAAGTTGGGGTAGAGCCTATTCAAAGACAGAGCAATTTAAAGATGTTTACATCCCTCAGAAGTTCAACCACCAGTGTTTGTTTGTGATTTCTATCTGCCTTTTGCCGGCAGCACTCCTACAGGAGCAGCCGTGTCCCTCCTGGGAGCGGGTCCGCAGCCGTGTTTGCTAAAGCTGATTTGCCTGCCCAAGGGTGTGCCCGTAGCCTGTGCAGACATTCCCCAGGGAACCTTCAGCCAGGTAGATGAAGGCGTGGGTAGCAGTGCAGCCACTGCAGCCTGGAGCGCGGCAGAGGCACGGCATCCCGTGGGATTTCCCCGCTCCTCCGGCAGGTTCTGTAGACTGCTCTGAGCTCTGGGTTTGCTGCAGCAAGCAGACAATTAGGTGATCTAAATTAAGAGTAGTTAAAGCGTAACCTGAGGAGATGAAGCAGCGTTCTGGCTGGTGTGAGGGCTGGCTCTGGAGCTGGCTGGGTGGAGCTGCCCCCATTGCTCTTCTAGCCCAGCTAGGGCAGACTCTTCTTGTGCTCCGATTCTGAGGTCCTGTGGATGAGATTTGGCATATTTTTTTCTATATTTTATCAATCCAGCTTAGCATTACTGTGATATACAAACATTTTGTTACTTGACAGAAACTTCTGATGCCAGTAGCCATTATACTAAACATTGCTATATTGCAAAAAATATTTTTAATTTAGTAATTGCTTCAAAATAAATTTAAAAATATGTACTGAGTGACTTCAGGTTGCTATATAGCTGCCATGCCACGAGTGTTTTATTAAATCTAAGTTAGATTCTTGTTTGAAATATATGATAAACTGTCTCAATTTTCCTATGTACTTTTCAAGAAAATAAAAGTTCCTCTGTGTGTGTATTACTTAGAGGGGAAAGTACAGATCTGCTTGTAGAATTATCTTATAAATACTTAATGACCTTCTTTGGGAATAATGTTATTATCCTAAACATTGTGCCATTCTTAAACTTCTAATGGTGTGGAGTTTTCAAGTGTGAAGTAGCTGATGAAAAAATACTTGATTTGAAATAAAGGCAATTAATTGCCTTTATTGATTTCAAATTTTAACTTTGCAGCCTGAGATTGATCAATTTAATTGGAGTTTATTTAGGACGTAAGTCATAAACATTCGATGATTTGAGTAGTCCTATTGATTCATGGCTTACTCTTGTGTTAAAAGCCTGAAATATCTTCCTTTCGTGTTTTGTTACATTTTTCCAGATGAAGGTGGTTTCTGTTTGAGGTGTTCCCTTTTAGTTTTGTCTGACAAACAGTGACACTAGCCTGGCCCTATCTTCAGGTGTAAGTTATTTTCAGGTTATGGAAGGAATTTACCTGAAAGAATTTCAGCTTGAAGAATATGAGCTTCAGCATCATCAAGAACTTCTGTTCCTTGAGTGTGTACACATTCAAGAAATGCATGAACTGAATATGGTGCTGTTGTTTGAGTTCTAGTCATCTGTACTGGCCTTTTTTCTCTTGTTGTGCTGTGAAATCCAGGTAACGAATTTGAAATGCACCATGGTAAGCAGTTTTAGCAAATAAGCTGCACTTACTCTGCATATAATACATTAAAAATTATGGAAAGTACCAAGAAATGATGAATAATTCATTCATCTATCAAGTTCTGGGTCATTCATATGTTCTCTTCCATCACAAAAACAGAGTATGGGAATCAGGGCGTTTGTGCAATGTATGTGAGACTGTTACTTTGGAAAACTGAATTTTTAAGCTCTTGCAAAGAGCTGACTCATTGCTACAACGCTAATCCATTATCTGCTCAGCCAAAGGTGACATAAATGTTTGAAATTTCAGTTCATTACACAGCATTTAGCCTTGTTGATGTTATTCAGTTACAAAATAACATAAATAGTCATGTCAATTTTATTTAAGTACTCTTTTATACAGTGCTAGATTTTAAAAGAAATACAAACCTGAGCCCTGCACAGGACTGAGCAGGTGGTTTTACAACTGAGATAAAAGAAGAAGCTAGAATGTGAGTCTTGTTAACTTGTGTTCATATATTAAATGAAAACAGAGGTGTCTGGCCAGACAGCAAGTTCACTGCTGATGCAGGCAGTCTGCAATATAATCTCAACATGCTTCTGAGTTTCGAGCTCCAACACAAAAGTATTTAAATTCTTCTCAAGCAGTAGGCAGGAAAAGTCATAAGAAAGCTGTGTGAAGAGCAGGGCTGAGGAGATGATGAAGGGAGCACTGATTCATACCCTGAGTTGGAGGAGAGAGACAAGAGCTGTAGGGAATGGGATGGGCACAGTGATAGAGATGATGAAAATGCTGTTTTGCAAAAATTCATTACCAGAGTTGCTCTGCTGTCCTATCAACTGTTTTCTCTTGCTTTGCATTTGTTTTCACTCAAACTTTGAGCCAGATTTAAAGTCCTCTGCAGTTAACAAAGTGTTTTTTTCCTTCTCTCCTAGTCTTTGTGTCTGAATCCTAAGGGAGAGACTAGGTAATTTTTGTCTTCTGCCTGCAGCATCTGACTTGCTCTTGTATAAACAAGTTTGATTCAATACCTGAGGGTCAGTTCAGTCTTCCTGCCAAAAAGCCCACTGAAGAGAGAGGTGGATGACCTTTTCTGATGAATGGTTTGCTTTGAGAAAGATGCAGGTTTGGTCTCTCCAAATGTATTTGTAATTCACAGCTGAATTTGGTAAGCAACAGTGATGAACTAAAACACACACAAACTACTATTGAGGTGTTTCCCTTCAACATTTCCAAAACAAACAGCCTTGATTTTCTAGTGTTAGATTGCTCAGAGTCCCATAAGTGTGGTTTGTGGGCATTTGGCACCAGCCCTGCCAGGGGAACAGACAGCTCATCCCTGAACTGTGCTGGAGACAGGCTGTGTAAGTATCCCACTCACAGGCTTTGTGGCATTAGGGAATGTATTGCTTATTGACTCTTCTGCATCTGTGTTCCAAATGACCCTATAAATGAGAGATGAGTATGGCGAGGAACTCCCTCTAGTTAAGTGCAGGTGGATGGAAAGTTATTTTTGTGCGTGTGGTTAGTTTTGGTTTGATCCCTTATGGGGAAGCTGTGTATCTGAGGGTAAGGCATATTCATTTCTTGTAGCAGCCTTTCAGCTCCTGCAAGGGGATGGATATTGGTATCACAAGGGAAACAGAGACATTAAATGAGGTCAAGGTAACAAGGCACGTAAGCATTAGATAACACATTAATTTAAAATGATTAATTAAATAGTTAAGGTATTTTAATTGTAAACTACAGTACAGATGCAGAATCACTCTTGTAGCACGAGGCCTGCAAAACTGTGTGAATATTGCTGGCAGCCTGGGTGCTGGGAAGGTCTGAGGGAGGGCAGCAGGTACACAAACAGAGCAACTTTTCCACAGCCATTTCAAAGAGGTGAAATTCCTGCTTTGTACAAACCCATGTGAGAGGAGTGGGTGAGGAAGCAAAAAAAAAAAGGAGAAATAGATTGCTTTCACAAAACAAATGGCAAAAGAGAAAGCTAAAAAATAGTACAGTTACATATGTCTTTAAAATGTAATGGCAGTTAAATGACAACAGCTGGAAAAACTGGATTAAAAAGAATTTTCTCTCTAATATCGATTTGTAATGAATGCTTAAAAAGAAATTATTCAAGCTAATGATAAGTACAAAACCATGACTTGTGTGTAAGAGAACTTTGTTTGGACATCAGAGGTAGGAAACCAGGGCTCTGAAGTATTATGTGCATGACTGTTTTATGTTAACAGCTGTAGAGTCTGGTTCTGCAAACACTAAGATATGAAAGTGGAACTACTGTCCTCAACACAATGTAATATATAAATACAAACAACAGAGATTTAATATGTCTAATTATCAGAGCTTTCGTCTTTGTTAGATCTCAGTTTTTAAATCTCCATTTTAACCTGTGGAAATATACAGAGAAAATGCATGCTTATCTTTGGGCAGAAATTATGTTTGTGTTTTATTGCAATAAAAATAAATTTTCCCCTTTAATATCTGTAGCCTCATGAGCTTTCTTTTAAGAATATCAAAAACCTTGATTGTTGTCAAAGGTAGTTCTGAAGCTTACTTTAAAAAAAAATCTATTCAGAAAATCATACAACACATAAGATAAAACACATTAAAATATTAAAAATCTCAGTCTTTCTCTTTTCCTTACCTTCATTCTTTTTTCTTTTTTCTTTTTTTATTTTAAGAAGTAGCTTAAAATATGTGTGCAGTGTAAGAACGTGTGCTGAAGTTTCATGTTTCAGGTAATCTTCTTTAAAATAATGGGAGTCTAGATTGCATCAGTTAGTTTAAAAACTGCTATGCTATTGGTAGGAACAAAATGGGATTAGAGCCAAAATTTGCCTGTGTTACTGCCAAAGTCTGTATCAGATTTAAGACACATGCTTCTGCAAGCTTCCATGAAGGTTGTGAAAAAAGTTTTAATACAGAGTTGGATTACAGCTCTCGGCTCCAAACACTGGCCATTACACTACCGTCTTAAAAGGCTGCCGTAACACGGAGCACAGAATTGAGCAGATTTCTTACATTTTCTGGATCACAGATGGATTTTTGAATGCCTCTTTGTGTCTTGATGGAAGATATATTAACTTCATTAACTGGAATCCATACCTGACCACTTGTGAGTGTGTATGTGTATACATACAATTATATATCTATTTAAAACCTTATCATGATTTTATTTCAAGTGTATCTAAAATCTGCTCTAAGAAATTACATTTTCTAGTTGAATTTACAATTGTTTTGAGCAGTAAAGAGACAGATATTTACTCTTGGATGTTGGAAGTTTATAAGAGAGATTCTGGAAGCTTTTCTTTTCTGTACTGGTGATAGAGAAATGCATTTCGAAAAAGACGCCTCTAGCTGTATGACAACAACTGCGTAGTAACCTGTGGATTTTAAACATCAGAATGTACAAACCGTGGGCAACTGTGAATATTTTCATAGTTTCTTTTCTACATCTGCTGCAAGGATCTGACTATGAGAATGGATCTGTGAAGGTAGGTGATCTTTATTTACTGTGATTCTTAATAATCCAAGTTGCCAGAATTACCCACATTTAATGTGCAAGCTGGTGGGTTTCTTGCTCTTTTGGTACTTGGTTGTTGGGGGTTTTTTTTGGTGATGTTGTAGAGATGTTTAGAAGCCATAGAAAAAAATAAATATATAAAGAAATTAAATCTATTTTCTCTTTAATAATTTATTACTTTTTTTATCAGCTATTAAGCACTTGTTGTATA
>VXBX01004450.1:1092213-1132869 GCA_013400415.1 Scytalopus superciliaris
AGAGATTTAATATGTCTAATTATCAGAGCTTTCGTCTTTGTTAGATCTCAGTTTTTAAATCTCCATTTTAACCTGTGGAAATATACAGAGAAAATGCATGCTTATCTTTGGGCAGAAATTATGTTTGTGTTTTATTGCAATAAAAATAAATTTTCCCCTTTAATATCTGTAGCCTCATGAGCTTTCTTTTAAGAATATCAAAAACCTTGATTGTTGTCAAAGGTAGTTCTGAAGCTTACTTTAAAAAAAAATCTATTCAGAAAATCATACAACACATAAGATAAAACACATTAAAATATTAAAAATCTCAGTCTTTCTCTTTTCCTTACCTTCATTCTTTTTTCTTTTTTCTTTTTTTATTTTAAGAAGTAGCTTAAAATATGTGTGCAGTGTAAGAACGTGTGCTGAAGTTTCATGTTTCAGGTAATCTTCTTTAAAATAATGGGAGTCTAGATTGCATCAGTTAGTTTAAAAACTGCTATGCTATTGGTAGGAACAAAATGGGATTAGAGCCAAAATTTGCCTGTGTTACTGCCAAAGTCTGTATCAGATTTAAGACACATGCTTCTGCAAGCTTCCATGAAGGTTGTGAAAAAAGTTTTAATACAGAGTTGGATTACAGCTCTCGGCTCCAAACACTGGCCATTACACTACCGTCTTAAAAGGCTGCCGTAACACGGAGCACAGAATTGAGCAGATTTCTTACATTTTCTGGATCACAGATGGATTTTTGAATGCCTCTTTGTGTCTTGATGGAAGATATATTAACTTCATTAACTGGAATCCATACCTGACCACTTGTGAGTGTGTATGTGTATACATACAATTATATATCTATTTAAAACCTTATCATGATTTTATTTCAAGTGTATCTAAAATCTGCTCTAAGAAATTACATTTTCTAGTTGAATTTACAATTGTTTTGAGCAGTAAAGAGACAGATATTTACTCTTGGATGTTGGAAGTTTATAAGAGAGATTCTGGAAGCTTTTCTTTTCTGTACTGGTGATAGAGAAATGCATTTCGAAAAAGACGCCTCTAGCTGTATGACAACAACTGCGTAGTAACCTGTGGATTTTAAACATCAGAATGTACAAACCGTGGGCAACTGTGAATATTTTCATAGTTTCTTTTCTACATCTGCTGCAAGGATCTGACTATGAGAATGGATCTGTGAAGGTAGGTGATCTTTATTTACTGTGATTCTTAATAATCCAAGTTGCCAGAATTACCCACATTTAATGTGCAAGCTGGTGGGTTTCTTGCTCTTTTGGTACTTGGTTGTTGGGGGTTTTTTTTGGTGATGTTGTAGAGATGTTTAGAAGCCATAGAAAAAAATAAATATATAAAGAAATTAAATCTATTTTCTGTTTAATAATTTATTACTTTTTTTATCAGCTATTAAGCACTTGTTGTATAATACTTCATTCTTAAGTTAAAAATTTAGTGTCAGTCATGCAAAATAAAAACAAAATCTGAAAAAAAAGTGAGAGCATTTAGCATTTAGAATACTTTTAAAATACACTTCTTTTTTTTTTTTTTTTTTTTTTTTTTCAAATTTTAGATCATGTAATTTCTTCCTTACAATAATTCCTGGTATTTTTGTTTCAGGTTCTTGTTTTTGGGGTTTTTTCCCCATCTTCCTCACCCCCTAAGCTTTACAATTTTGCTGACAAGAAATATTGTATCATTAATATAAACTACAGAAGTGCTTTCAAAGTTGAAAGCAATTAATAAACTCCTGAAAAAAATATTCAGAAAGAGGTCCATACAGGTCCATCTTCTCATATCAGAATATACATAATTGTTCTCTTTTGACTTTTAAAATAAGTTATTAGGAGATACTTCACACAGTTGAGTCAATATCCAGTGTGGGTCTCAATTTACCTAATTTTCGTTTTCTAACAGTTGACCAAACCATTTAATCTATCTATTGTGATTTTTCTATAGTAAATGGAGAGTCCTGTACCTCCAGGGGATAATTCATGGAACAGATGGAACAACTGTCTCACTGGCAGTGCTACCTGTGTACTCGAATCATTATAATAGTCAGCGTGAAATTTTTCCCCGTAATTCTGATATTTTGATCTGAAAGAATAANGTATTTATAATTGCAGGAATTAGTACCCAGGATTTGAAATTTTCCCTCTAAAGACACATGTTCATCAGTTGCTCACTTGTTTGCCAGAAATGAGAGAAACATTTTTCTTTTTCTTCATTAGGAGATGTTATACAGGATTTTAAAATAAACAGTAACTAGTAATAATAGAGCACATTGCCTGGAAATTAACCTTTCTTCTCAATACAATACATGCAACAAAATTTAAACTGAAGCCTCACCTTGAGAGTAGGATTTTTCAGATCTGACTTTCTGAGACAATGTGAGAATACCCAGGACAACCATTTATAAAAATCAGAACAAAAACTGGAACAAGTTTCTACATGTGCAGTCTGTCCAAATATGATTAATTCAGTGTGTGGTCCAGAACAAATTATTTGTTTTCCACTAGCAGAGCAAAACAAGATAATATTTTTGTTTTCACTTCAGAAAACCTCCTGCTTGCAAGAGATGACCACACACTAGTCTGTGAACCCCCTGTGCTTAGAAAAGAAATGCTAAGTTATGTGCTTAATTGCAGACCGCTGCTGGCAGCCCAGTAAGTGAGCAGCGGTGAGCAATGTGTGCCGCAGGATGGCTGGTGACTAACCCCTTTCTTTGCCTGCTCACCGTTCACGAGCTTTTAATTTACAACCTCAGCCATCAGTCCTTTGAAGACATTCAAAGAAGACATTACCAGAGTAATCAGTTTCCTATATATTACCTTTGAGCACTGTGTGACAAATCACTGGTTACAGACACGTAGCAATCACTTTATTTAAACCAGGAAATGCTTTCTAATACACACTAGTAATCGTTGTGTAATTGGCAGGGGTGATAATTCTGTCCTCACGTGGGATGCAAGATTATTCGGTGTAATAGTAAAACCGCTAGGAAGTCCTTTAATTAAATTTTGAAACCATATCCACTTTGCCTATAGTAAATTGAAGAGCTCTTCTTGTTTATTTAAATGGTTTTATAGTTTATTCACTGTGATAGGATTGTCCAGTCAACATATGTACATATGAGATTATTTTCACTGAAATTTGAGTATTGCTCTCAAGCAGTCAGCTTAGGCATGGGGTACTGTACTTAATAACAATTCACTGATAGTTTCCAAGACTATCCTAAAGGAATCTTGTAGATCACACTAAAGAGGGTTGTGTTTCACGTGCATTGGCTGCTGATTGCCACAAGGAAAAGACTGGCTTTCTGCTTGTTCTGGCTCTTCTGTTGTAGACAGAGATATTTGTCTAAACTGTTGATTTGTTTGGGTTTTTTTTAATGTTTTATGAAGGATGTTAGATTCCTGTGTTGTTTTCTCAAGTATGAACTATGGGCTTCTGTGTGTGTACACATGTGGATATACACCACAAAAACTCCTTCATGTTAGAGTGCTGGATGATACACAGGGTTATGCCTGTTCTTACCATTTACATCTCAAATTGAATTTGCAGAATACAGAAATTACACATTGCATCCACCTGCCATTCCTTATTTTTGTAAAGTTCTTTAAGACGAACAGCAGTATTGCCTGGATAAAAACCGTGAGGTCAGGATGCAGGTAACACACAGAAGCCCAGGAAGGTTTAAGCACTAGCACCCTGCTCTCCCCTGTTATACCAGTCTCAGTAGCTGAGCTTGGTCCAGGATACCTGAAGTTTTAAACTTGTTGATGCTTTAAACTATCAGGTGGTGTCAGTGTGGTATCGTGCAGTAGGGCTTCGGGGGGCTAAGGATTTAAATACTCTTATCCCCCTTCTTCAAATACTCTGATTAAAGATGTGTACATTAAAATGCTCTACAATATAAATTGCTGTGATTCCACTAGTATCTCTGTGGTGCTTGGCTTTTCCTAACCTTTCAGAAATGTCATCCTCTTCTGGGCACAGGAATTCCCTTTCACCATGATATGCATGCATTCCTTGTCTGTCAGGCCCAGCTCCTCCTTGTTCTCTCCATTCCTGGCCTGTTCTACTCCCAGCATTTGACCTGTGTTTTCTCACCTCCAGGACTCAGGGTCTCAGTTTCCCCATTGGTCCCTCATTTGTGCTCTCCGAGTGTCACCTCCCTTCCCACTTTCTTCCTGCACGGTGTAGATGTCCTGCTTGTCTCAGAGCATAGATAGTCCTATCCAAGTTCCTCAGAGACAGCCCTCATGGACCCTTTTGCTTTCCAGTAATATCTGATTATGGTCTCTGCTTCCCTCCTCCATCCCTAGCTTCTTGCTTTGTCTCTGTGGTTGTGAATCCCTGGATTTCCTTTTCCTGATCCATTTCTAGTTCTGGTCTCCAGGGATGCTCAGCCTCCTCAGTGTGGTCTTGCCCTTCTCCAACAGTGTTCATCTCCTTCCCCTTCCATAGGCAAATCCAGCAGCTTCCTTTCCTAGGTGCTGGACCCCTGTGGCCTGAGACAGAGGAAGGACAGGTTCTGTGCTCTCAGCCCCATGGGCTGGACCTGCAGTGACCTGTGCCCTTGTCCTGCTCTGCTCCCGAATGGACTGGAATCAGCACAGGACTTGTCTTCTGCTGAGCCCTGCCAGGTCTCTGCTGCCGCTCTTGGAGGCTTTTAAGTTTGGGTGCATTTTTTTTCAGGGGTAATAGGAGACACATCTGGGCCAAGAAAGGTTCCTCAGGTGTTGATACTTCACACCTGTGATATACAGTAGGGAAACTCTAGATGTTTGCAAAGACGAGACTGACATAAAAATGTTTTTGCATGGATTAAAGAGGAGCTTCATCCTCAACTGTGGTCAAATCATTTTGACAGAGAAAGCAAAAAAAATTTAAATCATTCTGGGGCAGACATCTGGCATGGGAAGTTTCAGCCCAAATATCAAATGCCTGGTGGTGTGAGGCACAACTGGAGACCAGGCTCATGATGGGGAGTCGTGGGCAGCCTCAAACAGAAGCAGCACAGCCACGCAGGTGTCCAGCAGGGCTCAGCTGTGTGGAGCTGAGATGAGGTCAAGGCTGGCAGTCATGCCTCTCCCTCACACACCAGTGGCTTGGTTCAGAGTGCCAACCTGGCATGCAAAGTCCTCATGGAGCAGTTAGATTTCCAACGGGTTTTCTGAAGACTGAGCATAATTTTTTTAATTTTTTTTTTTTCCATCAGAAAATGCTTTAAAAATTCCTTGTTGAAGTTTTGTCCCAACAATCTCTTACATTTTGGAACCCCTAGGCTAGAGAACCGCTAACTTCACGGTTTCTATTCCTGTCTCTCCCCCCCACATTTTTCTTCTCCTAGGGCAATGGCAGACAGGCTCCTTTTTCCAGAATTTTAAAATTAGATGCAAAGAGTTATGTCCTATATTCATCAGAGCTGAGGCAATTTTTTTGCCAAGAAAAGCCAACGATCCATCAGAGCTGCTTCTGCCTTCCAACATTAAAACCACCCCTCTAATGAGGCTGCAAGGTCTTGATCTCTGAGAATTTGAGTCTCATTGCTCCTTGCCACTTTCTGTCCCTTTGCATTATTAATCAAGTGTTGTGGGGCAGGCAAGAGAAAGGGGCAAATGGTCACACCCAAGTTAAACAGACTCACAGCCTTTTCCTTTTGCAGATGTCTTCTTGCCATGGTGAACCCTCCTTTGATTTGTTAGAGAGAAACCCACAGTGGACAAGCCTGAGGAGTGTCACTGAACTATAAATCTGCTTTCTGATCAAAAGACCAAGGGTTAGACATGCTTAGCTGGGAGGTAAATGTGGCCACTTTCTATTACATGCACAGCTTTTCCACAGCCAAATCTCTTTTCCTTCTGCACTAAACATTGATAAAGCCTTGAGTGGTTGTTTTTGCTCAAACAGATCTTAGATTCAACAGTCTCATATTGTCACTGTGAACTGGACAGAGGGGGAAGCCACACAGCTGGTACATATTCCTTGTTCACTGGTGAGAGCGAAGCAGCACGTCCTCATCATCCTGAGGTCTGGACCACCTAAGTAGAGAATACCCTGCCCTTCGGAAGGCACGGAAATACTGGAGAGCCATCACACCGTGAGCGGAAGGAATCAGGAAGCCCTTTACATCTCCCTTCCTAGAGCCAGCTGCAGCCTGTCTGTCTGTACAACCAAAAGAAAGCTTTGTGAAGAAACCTGAGTGGCAGAGCTGGCTGTAAGCTTTTGTCTCTGTAATTACCACTGACGCTGTTTTTCAGACAGATCTATACAACTCTCCAATCTCTGATTGAAAATGTTGCTCAGTTTCTAGAAAAGTTAGATTCTAACAAATCTTCTGGGTTGTCTTCTTCAAAGGCAGGTCCTGAAATTACAGCAAGCTGCTCAACTGCTAGAAAAAGTATCTGGAAAAGTCATTGGAAAGAATTTCTGTTTAAACTAGGCTTTTCAACCTCAAATCCAACTTTTTTTTTCAAAGTTCAGAAACTCTTCTAAACAAATGTTATGAAATTGTGGTTTTCAGAAGTATTTTACTATCCCAATTTTGTCACTGCTGCTTTTGATTCTCTCTGATTACTGTCTCTGATAGGCATGATGAGCCAAAAATGTGTAAAAATGTACTTGCTGCGTTCCTGCAGAAATTATTGTTTGTGCTTTTCCTTCAGAAATGGGAAGCTACCGGGGAGGATGTGAGGAAAGCCACTTTATTCTGACTTATCTGCTACTGCCTTGTACACTGAAGGATAAGAGTACAATCCTCTATTGTTACCATGCCACACAGCATCCACCCTTGGCTCTTATGAGTTTGGATAGGGAATACTAACTCATTTTTACTTTATCAAGAGCAGTTCTTGCTCAGGAGAAATAGAAAAAAAAAAATCCCTCCCAGCTGCTGCTCTGGTCCAGTCTATCTCAGCTAGGATTATAATGTCTGAGAATAGACCAGAGCTTGGAAAAGTACACCAGGCTGTGTAGATTAATCAGATGCAGAATTTGAGAAATAAATTATAATAGTCAGGTGTTTGAAATTCAGACAGCACGAATTAAACTTTGCCATCAGTTGTGGCTCACATCTGAAAACCTTGTACAGTACTTTTTACAGTTATCACTGCAGTGGGATCTGTGTGTCTTTTAGAACCTTTCTCTCAGGCCAAGTAAATCCAGTTACAAAACTAGCCTTTGCTGTTTCTTGGGCTTGGCTTTGAGACATAGTCCCGAAATGGCTGTATTGATCAGCTTTGCGGGGGTGGGGAGTAAAGACCCAAGATATTCTGCTGCAGGAAAATAAATCTGATACGATAACTTTCCTACAGAAGCCCTTATTCCTTAGAGATTTCTTATTCCTCTTACTCAGTGCCATTCCCTTATCAACTTCTCTGTCTGCTTCCCACCTCCCCAGCATGTTTTGCAAATCTTCATTCATCTTGTTGGGATTTGAGGAATGGAAACAAAATGCTGAGTGCCCCCACTACAGCTGCAGAGACTGCAGTTGCCCATGGGAAGAACAAGCAGAATTTCTTTTTTTTTTAATGTCCTTGTGAAAAAGCAATATATGGCCTTCTGTATCAATGAATAGCAGAACAATGTGCAGGATATTTTAGTTTGCTTGCATCAAGAAACAATCAGCTTCCTGAAGGAGAGGTGCATATTTTTTGTTTTCCCCCCTAAGGTGAGTTAAGGTGTGCAACCACTCTGCTGGTGGTAGGACGCCATCTAGGGTCCTTGCTGCTACTGCAGAGTCATGCTGAGTACAACCCACATGCAGTTGTTCACGTGGGATTTGACAATCCAATGTGGGCACCATATGCATGGGTTTGGAAAGGGGGAACTGCCTCCCTCATTATCAGGGTATCAGGATGGGTTTCTCTGAGCCATGCTTTCAGATGGGAAGCACTCTGTTAATTTCAACAATTCATGGTCACCAGTTGCAGCGTGGTCACTATTCAGCTGGGTAGGGAATTCTATTTGAGTCATGTTGAATTGCAAAAAAGTTGCATCATGTTACTATATCACATGTCACTTTGCACGCAGAGAATGTGCCACACAAACAGGCAAAACTTTTCACTTTAATTAGCAGTGTGACTAAGAAACCATGCTAGAATACTTTCCTGAATTGCTAGGGAAATATTACTTAAGAAAAATTACGATTCCAGGAACATGTGTGCATGTGATTGGGGTAACATAAGTTCATTCAGTATTGGCAATGGTTTTGCTTTGTGAAGTGACTTTTTGAAACCCAGCTGTCCAATTGGCTAGTCATGCTTCCAAAACATTTATTGAAGTGTCTTGGGGCAAACCCAGAAACCAATGAAAGCACTAACTGAAGGATTCTTCATCACATTAAAAAATATTTTCAAGTATTAAAAGAACACATAGTCATCTGATTTCATCCAGGTCTCTGTTACTGAGCCCTTCCGAACTCACTGTCCAAACCCCAGTGACTTCCAAAGAAAGGACAAATATCAAAAGAAAGTGACTGCAGTCTGGACATGCTTTTTGTAAACACATATAATATGCTATTTTTGACATGTGTGCCCTATCACAGTGCTAGGCCGGCACCTAACCCTGTGTTTGTGAAGTGAGTGCTATATTATGTTTCTAGCTGTGCACCACAGCTGCCTCAACACATTGCTGCAATGCAAGACCATACAAACCAGCAAACAAGTAGAGGCTCAGAAAATGTAGTGTAAGACTCCCAAGGCTGTCAGTGGCACTTAGGATATACCAGCGAGTTGCCACGCTGGACATTTATGACTAATCACCTGTACTTTTTCACTTACCAAGCATATGTACTTTGTGTGATCACTGTAGGAGAGACCTAAAGATAAACTCTCAGTGTGGCTGACTAGGCTTGAACAGGAAGAAACTCCATACCTTAGCACACCTACTCTTTTCTTCTATCTGCCAGTCCAGCTTTTCCATTACTGCCAACAAAATGATGCACAGCAAATGAATGCTGTGACAATCAGCTACTGTAAAGATGTTTCCCACAAGACCCAATAGACCTGGCTGTGGAAAGAAGGATTTATTTAATGAGATTTGTAGTTGATATTCAAAATGTTTGCTGGCTGTAAAACAAACCCCTCATTTTTACTTAAAGATATAGCTGGCTAAAATATATATAGTCATAAGAGGTATTTTGATAAAATGTTATCAGTCTCTGACTGCTTTGGACATGAAAAACTGTATCAATTCTTCTGAGACTTGCGTTTTCACAGTATCATGTACAATTCTGATGTTTTCAGTTATTTGCTTGGAATATTTTGGTTTATTCAAGACAGAATACAGCAACCAAAATGTCTCATCTCTGAGGATTTTGATAATGTAAGCATGCTATTAAAGTGCACGAACATTTTGTCTATTTTAGTTCAAAAGGCCATTCAAAATATAAACCAGCTGTTCCCTTGAAGCCATAGAGTAGTTAATGTGATTTATTTATGAAAACATATCATCTTCAACTAAAGTAGAAGCTGTTTTATCACACCTTCAATACAAAGTATAGGAGACAGGTAATTAAGTCTCCAGTCTTCAGTGGAAGTACAACTGGAGCCCAGCAAGACAGACTCTCAGGAAGGCAACTCTGGAGGAAACTTTTTACCACATTGAACATTAGAGATGGAGCAGTGCAGAGCTTGCTTCTCCTCCAGTTTTGGGTCTCGCTCAGATGATGTACTGACAAGGTTTTAGCAAAAGAGGCCATCAGACACATCTATATCAGTGAGAAACGTGACAGCCTCAGATCAATGTCTCCTTGTCAGACTCCTGTCACCTCATACAACACCTAAAAAAACTATTAGTTTTTTCATTTTATGTTCCTCCTAAACCCACACACAACATAACCATCAGTCCTTCTGTAGCTGTAATGATCAAAGAAATAATCAGTCTGGACAAGGCAGTGCACTGAGAGAGCTGAAACTTTTTTAGAAGAGATTTGAGTATTTGCTTACAACAGTCACCATTTGAAGGTGGAATGAAGTAATGCATGCTCCTGAAATTTCATCCATACTTCTGATAATGATGACAAAGACTGTAATAGCCACTTAAAAATCCCATGACAAGCCCATCAGTTTCAGAGAACAATATTAGTAGGAAGTCAAAATATCCAATCGCTTTTTCTCTCTGTGGTCATGTTCACTATAATTAAAAATAGCTTATTTGTGTACTAATAAGGCACAATCATGCTTCCAGAGGGGATACAGTCAGGGATCAGACTTCATATATCAGAAGTTCATAGCTGACAGAGAATCAAAACTATGATTTAACTGGAGCTGTTGAAAAGTGAATGCTCTTTCTCTCCTCAGAAATGAAATACAATGGTGATGATAAAATTACTGCAAGTTAATAAGTGTCAGACATGTGGCAGAGTTAGATGCCTCACGCTACATGTTTATGGGATGATGCAGTTGCTTGTTGATAAGACAGTAAGTCACTTCTCCAAGTCTCATGTTTTCAAGATGCAGAAGATTCTCACACTATTTGATTATCTGTTATGCAACACCCCAAGGATACAAGATGCTGTATTACAGACAAAATTTGTTATGATAATATTTGGCTATGGTTAAGCCCCTGCTATCTCAAAATCATGGCCCATCACTCTGAACAATATTTTCTGTGTTTTCTCAGTACTCCCTGTGAATGAGTGCCTTCTTCTGTTTCCTCTTGTCTTTTACTTCGGTTGTAGACACCCATTTAGGTGTTTGTACCTGACTCCATACTCACAGGAGACACAATAATGCTAAAAACAGTACTAATAATGATGAAAAGTCTCAAACGAATTCTCCTTACTAGAGACTCCATGTAAGCTTGTCATTCGCACCAGGAAAATGTAGATCTTTGTGTTGGCCTCACAATGGCAGGAGCTGCTCTGTTTTCCTGCCAAGAGAGAACAAAACTTTTCCATGGGAACTCCCTTGCAGTTTCCTGGCCACATCAGCTCACTGTCTGTGTGCTGCGAGCCACAGCATGGCTGGGCAACCACCCCATGGCTTTGAGACAGGGACTGGAGTGCTTTTGCTGGCCTTCAGCCAGTCCCAGGTCCTTCAGATCCTGGTGCAATTGCACTTCCTGGATGGTTATATTAGCATACCTCACAAATTGCTTGTGCTCATTTCACTGCTCTCAGATGAGTGGGATTCAGTCCCCTCACTACAGCTAAGCTGGTTCATACTCAGCATCAATGGAGAGGAAGAGGCACTTTGCAGGCACAGTGAACCTATTTTTCTCCATTAACTGTAAGAGCAGTCTCAGATAACTAGTTCATATTCAGTCAGGTGAATAGAGTCATAGAATCAGATTATTTTTTTATTTCTGGTAATTGTGGAATGCCAGGGACTTGTAGGAACTCTAGCTTCTCAAGACAAGCCTGAAACTATAATCAGCTCATACACTGTTGTAAAAACAGCTTGAGAAATGCATCATGGAAAAAAATGAGGTTATTTTCAGGTGTAGCATACATAGAAGCAAAGTTCCTTGGTATTTGCATGTGGTGATGAATCATCTACCTAGTATTTAAACTGGTTTGAGTCTAGTTCTGAGATTAGCCTTCAGGCAGCACTGGAACAGGGGGAATTCACCTTCTGGTTGCATCAAATCTTTGTCTCCTACATGATTTCTCTTGAACTGAATGCAGTTGCTACTGCTGCATAAAGCACACACCACCAGCAATAAAGGTTCAAAATGTCCTTGCACTCTGCCAGTACTCTTTGTTTGTGTTTGAGTGCCCTCACTCTGAGATGAAACTTCCAGATTGGTTAATTTTGAAAGATTTATTCTGACCTTAGCTTAGACCTGTTTGGGCAAGTTTGTGATACAATGGCATTAATAGAATCATCACTCTGTGTTATGCAGTTACAATCTGCTTTCACTGGCAAGATAAAGTTGTTACCTTCTTTTTATTGCTTAACTGCTGAGAGGATGGATCATAAAACAGTGCAAGGTTATTGAGAGGTTCTTTAATCATTTGTCCTGGCCCCAGACATAGTGATAATGTTAAAAACTTTCACTGGTATTTGTAAGCCCCTGTCACAAACTCTGAGGATCTCTATCTGTGACCCTAACTCAGAAAAACATCCTTATTGGAAGAGCTCCTATGCATGTTTAGCTCTAAGCAGAGTTTTATGTCCTGCTGTGGAGAAAGGTGGTGAGGCTGGGGCTTAAGGAAAGTTGTCATCTGTGTAAAGCTTTCAGGATGTATTTTGTGGGTCTGTGAGCATGTTTGAGTACAGAGTGAAATTCAAGCAGGACTTTCCTCAGACTGAGCAAAATATGGATTTCAATCAACCTTTATTTTTGCCTTCTCATGTGCACAAAATATTATTCACCATGCATTTGTTTTCTTAAATAAAGAGTGATAGCTTCCGATGGCCTTGAAAACATAATCATAAAATCATAGAATTGTTAAGGTTGGAAAAGATCTCTAGGATTATTGAGTCCACCCATTAACGCAGCACCACCACGTTCATCACTAAACCATATCCCCAAGTGCCATATCCACATGCTTTTTGAACACTTCCAGGGGTGGTGTTTCCACCACTTCCCTGAGCAGCCTCTTCCAATATTTTCTAGCCCTTTTAGTGAAGAAATGTCTTCTAATATCTAGTCTAAGCCTCCTCTGGCACAACTTGAGGCCATTTCCTCTTGTCTTATTGCCTGTTACTTGGGAGTCCGCCCTCCACCTTGCTACAACCTCACATATATTTGTGCAATTGGTCCTCAAATAAATTTAGGACCTTAGCAGAACTTTTTTTTTTTTTTTACTATTCCACATTTATTCTCTGTTGTTCAAAATACTTCCAGGAGGTCCTGAAACACAGCATTAATGCAAGGACCATTTGTGGCCAGGTTCTGCTGCCTGTTTTGGGTATCAGTTTGAGAAGGGTATTTTTTCCTAGGCAAGAAACCTAGGAGCTTGTAAAGGATGGAGAAAAGGTGCCAGCTGCTGAGCTGCAGGCCCTGGTAGGAGATTGTCAATACTAACACTCAAGAAGGAGCCCAGTTTGAACAGTGCAGGCTATGTGTGGAATTGTGCCTCTGTATGACATGATGCACAAGCCAAATACTTGACTAGCACAAATCAATGGGGTAATGAACTCAATGTCTGATTTAAGTCTGTGTCCAAGGCGGGAAAGGCCACTGAATGTATCACTATTTCTTTTCTTGTTCCTCCCCAATGTTAACTACTTTTAGGGCTTTTCTGGCAACCAGGATTGCCAGGAAGAAGATAGATAGCGCATTATGGTTTCTTTTGGAAGGACAAATGTTGTAATTATCCAAAAATCACAATGCTAACCCACGTTATCATTTCCTGATGATGTTGCTCATAGTCCAAATAGAGGAAAACAGATATTCCTCTTTGAGTTGAAGGATAATTTTGGAATGTATGAGAGGTCAGTGTTTTGAAAAACATATGACTTTATTTAATTATGAATCTGATTAATCTCAGAGTATGGGATCCATTTTTAGATAAGGTACTTAGGAAAATTACATTAAGACCAGCAGCAAACTGAGGAGATAAGAAAGAACTACTTAAACCTACTACTTTGATATTTGTTATTGATGAGTTCTACTCAGATATTTCTCATGGGCAATAGTGTTATGTCTTTGGTGCACTACAGGATGTACATTTATGGTACTGGGAGTTTAGGACATTTGGAGCTTCCCAGTGATATGGCTGCATAGGTAATTTGTTCATTTTGGGAGCATGCAAATGACATTGACCTGGCCCTTTCCCAGTGACTTATTTTCTAATTTCTTTTTCTCTCAAGACCTAGTGTATATTTGAAATTTTCCGTGGCCAGAGGTCATAATTTTGCTACCTATATGTACCATGCCAAGTGCAGTGAAGTTCTGCTCCACATCTAGGTTGCAACCATTACAACCAACAACCCCCATAATGGTGACAGCTCACCCCAGCTGACTACTAAAATCTGTGTCATTGTAAAGGAAAGTTGAATGAGGGCAAGGAAGGGAAAAAAATAGATGTTCCTCTGCATCAGGAGGCTGAGCAGCACAGCCCGAGGTAGGTTTCATTAGACTCCCACCTAGCAGAATATGGGGAAAGAAGTAAAAATAAACAACATAAAAGCACAGTGGGATCCAAGCAGTGGGAAATTATGAGAGCAGAGTGAAGAATGGGAGAGGAACCTGGAGTATAATTGCCAGAGAAATACTAAAAAAGGGAGGTAAGGGTATCTGAAAAGTGGGAAACAGCATGTGCAGATGGCTGTAGTCAGGAGAAGCAGACAGTTGGCAGTTCTGTTCCTCTTGCTTTCTGTGAGGAGCTGGACCTCCCAGAAATGTCAGTGAAATGTCAGTTTGACATCTATATATCTTTCCCCTGCTCTCTATCTGAGTGGGAAGTTCCCCCCCTGTTCAAATCTAATTTTAACTGCTGCCCACTTGATATCACTGTGGGAGAGAATAAAGTCCTACATCACCACATGACAAGTAAGTTTGGGACTCTCTTGAACTTAACACCTTCCTCCAATTTCACATTTTGAAACATTTATTCACATTTCTGTCCACAGCTGTACTCTTCTAAGTGAGTCTTTTCTGTCAGCTCAAAGTATGTCTACATCTAAACAGGCCTTGAATTTAAACTGCAGTATATGCAAGAAGTCTCCACATCTGCATGGCAGAGCAGCCCTACAACACTTCACCCATGGTATTATCTGAAACCATAAGAGGTTCTGTTTTCATTTGGTGCTGTCCTTTCCAAAACAGAATGACCAGCAATAAATGCTTTGTGAAGATTTCATGACAACATGCTATTTGGTGCTGTTGTGCTGCACCAAGAGGGTGTCCAGCTGACGCCGTTCAGTCTGTAGGGCTTTGTCCTGCTAGTGGAGCTAAAGCACATTCCACACTATTCATTTTTTAAGCTTTTAGTTTTGAATGCTTTTAAGTTGTGGACAGCCAGCTCTATGGTTAAAATGTATTAGGATAAGTGATATCCTTCTGGTTGCTGAACAGTCTACTGTGTGTTTTAGCAAGTGTTTAGAAGAACATTATAGATAAGAGCATTGTAGTAGCCTCAAACAAATCAAAAGAAACACATAAATTGCTTTTCACTATTCCTGTTCTGACATTTAGCAAGATTGGAACAAAATTAGGTATTTCTCTTCAGATGTTTTATACCCCAGATAGTTATACTGAGATATGTTTGACCAAAGATCTACCATACTGATACATCTTGTGATCCAGTGAGCCTGGCCTTGCTGGGCAGCCATCAAAAGACTTTCAGTGTGATTTTAAATGAATAGTGCCCTAAAAGTGTCTATTTCTCTGTATTTGCTACAGAAGGAGCTGAAAGCAACTAGCTCACAGACAAAATGGATGTCCCTGCTGCAAAAACTTACAAGTGCTTGAGATTCAGACCTCTCTTAAAAGCCAGCAGTGCTTTCAGCTCACTCTTTCCTAGTGTCAGCAGTGCTCAGAGGCAGAGACCATACTTTGTCTCAGTGCTGTTGTTGTTGTGGGAAAGGGCATCAGGAAATTCTGTACAGAATCCTGTGAAGAAGTTATAAAGTCAGTTATAAAATCTGTTCTCTTCAGGAAGAAGTCAAACATAAGAAGAAGGAATACAATTATTCTGTCATTGTCATGGTAGGCAACGGGTGATCCCATCAAACTGCAGAGCTTGGATAGGTGTTAAGAAACATGAAAAGAGTAGGGACAACAGATTTACATCAGGGTTGAATAGCCCAGGCAATGCTGAGCAGAGCTGGATCTGACAGAGAAGTGATAACTTCCAGTTGCAAGAGCTCTGTGTGAGTTTTGGACAATCATGATTTACTTAATTAGGATTTCTGATGATTGCAGAGACAATTCTGTAATGATCATTGCTCCTTGCATTTCCTTTCAACCATACTCTCCAACTTCCAGTATGAAAAATCAGTAAAAGAAGGAACAACCTGAATACAAAGGTAGCTTTGTCAGTACCACTATGATGCATCAATATCAGAGGTGGGTTTTTTTAAATGCCAGAATTAAAAACCTATTAGAGATGAATTTTTTTTGGTATAAAAATGACCTCTGCTAATCACCTTTTTTATACAATAGTACTTGTGAAGGCATAAAGTTAGTTAATTTCAGTGTATTCTGTCCACATTAAGGAATTGGTATAGCTTTAAATAGATAAAAAAGCCTAAAAGACTACAAATTCTTGCTTTATATAGTACCAGAGATCTTTGCTTACCATGAGGAGGCATGTCTATTTTTTCTGTACCTTTTCATTTTAGGTTTAAAATGTATTTTGTTGATGTAAGAATCAGGACAAGAATCAGGTTTAGTAGTGAACATGGTGGTAGTGCTGGCCTGTGAGTTGAACTTGATGATCATAGAGGTCTTTTTGAACCTTAACAATTCTGTGATTCTATACTCAATAAAATTGCTTGATAAATAAATTAAAGAAATGGAAAAGCTAGTTGTTCCAAACTACTATTACAAGAAATGCAGTCATATATTTTCTAAGTTACAGAATATTGTCATCTCATTTTACAGGTTCTCTGTGAATTACATCTAGTTTAGAATCCTGGATTCTGATTCAGCTAGAATGTATTTTTTACCACAAAGAGAGAGAAAAAAAGTCAGTGTTTAATAGAGTTCAGTTTTGATATCTTTGATCCCACTACCATGCCAGCAGTGGTCCTACACTTTCATGTTTTGCAAGATCAAGGAGACAGTTTGTGAATGGGAGTGAATATAAGCTGTGGTTCCTAGAACAAATAAGTCTTGACACATTGACCTCGAGCTGAATTTCAGCTTTCCTGGATCAGCAAAATTCTGGGCATCTTGTTTGTAAAACTCTCTTGAAATTCAGTTACTGTTGCTAAGTATTCACATTCCTGCTGAGCTATTAGTCCATAAGTATTGAGATGGGGTTTCCAGTTTTTACCACATATGAGAAATCATTCACCTATGGAGCAGCCATCTCTATAATGAAACATGGCAGCTTGCTAGAGCACAAGATAATGTCTGTATGGGCATAAAAGAAGAACAAATAACTTATTCTGAGTTAACTACACAGGGAATTTTAGGTCAGTGGAAGGTAATTACCCAAAAACTAACTTGGCCGGTATGTACAGGCTAATATCTGTATTGTTGCAAAATAAATGCCACAGATGTTTTAATAACAAGTAACAGATGAACTCAGTGCCTGGGTTTCAGATCTCATCTAAAAATCTTTCTCTTATAGGTCACCCTTTCCCCCACCCCTTCCCCCATCCTATCTAGAGCACTCACTTGCTACTGGTTCAGACTGTTGTCTGCTATACATCGCATTGACAGCCTCCTGTACTACAGCTCTGCTTTTAAGAGCTGTCATTTTATTTATGACAGCTGGCAGTACAGCCCTTTACTTGCAGGTCAAAAAATACAGTTCACTGTATGACCAGGGAGTACAGCTGAGAGCACCAGCCCAACAGTGCAACACAGACATTTACAAAGATAACCTTTTACTTGGGTTGGAGGCAATGTTTTCAGCAGATCTGGTGAGTCAGTGGAAATAAATATTCAATGTCTTGATAAAGGTGCAAACACAGATGTCAGAAAGCAGCAAAAAGAAACCAGTATTGTTATGGGGTGCTGTGCTATATGAAGTGTTAAACAGGTATTTTTAAAGTTGATATCAACTTTAAACTGATGGGGTAGGTCTTTGCAAGGAGCTTTCTCCAATAAAAGCAGAGCATGGTCATGAACATGATGCAGGTGGAAGATGCAGTGGCCCTGCTAATGCTGCTGCACAGTCACAGCCCTGAGGCTGAACATGAGGCCATGTTGGCTGACTTGGCCATGCCAGTAGTCAGAACGGGAGAAGGCAGATGCATCCTGCACTTTGCAGCATGTGGAATGTTGTGTTTGCCTGCCATGTGGATGGGCCCTCGTACTTAGAGAAGCTTCCAGCTATATCACCTGACCCTGCAGTGGTGTCTCATGGTTGGAAACAGTTTTGGTACCGGAGGTGGCTCGTTGCAAAGTCACATCACCAGCTGAACTCTTTTGGGTTGTCTGTAGGGGTGAGGTGTGATTCACACTGGCATGTCTGGCCAGCGGGCACAGCAGTGATACCAAGCACTGTCTCCCAGATTACCTGTGGACCAGGGATACAGTAAAGTCTGCATTTGTCAAACAGCTCTGAGGGCTGTGATGAAGAGGGTGAGGAAGGGGGTATCTCCCCTTCCCAATTTATATGGGCACAGATCCTGCAGATCAGTCTAGTGCTGCACACTGTCAAAGGCCCGGACAGCTCTGTGTGCTGCTGTTTTCCCAGGTGTCCTCAGTAATACACTCTTTTAGTATAAGTGCTCCATGTGCCATGCTGGGGACAGGCTGTAAAGTACTGGCTTTCTGACTTCCACTTTTCCTTCCAGAGGCCATCTCTGTCAGCATCGGAGCAGTCAGAACAGAAGATTAGGAGAGCATCTAGCCTGGAAGAACTGCTTCATATCACTCACTCTGAGGACTGGAAGCTGTGGAAATGCAGGCTAAAACTCAAGAGTCTGGCCAATTTAGACTCACGCTCTGCATCACATCGCTCTACCAGATTTGCTGCTGTTTTATATGATATTGACACACTGAAAGGTAGGTGCAGGTTTGTGGCTGAGCCTGATCTCAGCTTCAAGTCCCCTGATTCTTGTGCAGTAGAATGTTAAGTACCAGGAGTTTCCTAGAATAGAACCCATACTGGAGAAACAACGGGGCGTTAATGGAAAATGACTTTGTATGAAAAAATGTCAGACAATAGTCTAAGTACACCTCCCTGTTTTGCAACCAAATCAGGCTTATTGTTCTCTGTATACTCTTCAAAGGGAAGATCTACTATGTAGGCATTTGTCAGTCCACAAAAGGAGGAAAAGTCAACGTGCAAAGACTCGGTCAGAAGGACTGGCAAAGGGGCCAGCCAGCAGCATTGTGCTACATCTCAGAGTTTGCTTGCAGGCAGAAATGAACGAACTTTACTGAGGGCATAGAAATTATGTTTTTATTAGGTGTGCTCTGATACAAGGCACTGCATCAGGAGCAAAGTCTTGGTGGGAATTGAGAGAAAGAAGGTATTGTCCTAACCTTGATCTATTTGAGGAAGTTTCTCCAGAGAAAAGTAGATCTTTAAGGGACCACACAGCAACTAGAAGTGGAGAATCACAATCTACTTCCTCATCTGGAGCAAAAACGAATGTTGCTCCTTGTAGTTGAGAGACTCAAAAGGCATTACATGTTCATGGATGTAAAATAAAGGATCAGTTACTGTGTTTTGGTCTAGCAAATGAATATCCTACAGCAAAGCTATACTGTAGCCTAACGAAGGACAGACTGAGTTAATCTTTTTTGTTGTCTTTACCCTGAAGTGATATGATCGTATCACTTTCCTTTTGGGAAACCAGATATTGCTGATCCTGTTCCAATACCACTTCTACAACAACCCCAGCCACGTTCACACACCATTACTCAGCTAAATTATGTCTGAGCAAAGGCCTTAAATTGCTCCTCTGAGCCACAGCACAGAAATGCAGACAAGTGCCAGTCTGACGAGGGTTTTCATATCACAAACACGTTTTTAAACTTCTCATAGAAATTTTGTACAGAAAAAAGCTAAATCAAATACACAGCTGAAGAATAATTAAGATGGCTTTAATTAATGATAATTATTTTGTATACATACCTTTACAATTCTAGTCAGCAATCTTAAAAATCCATAGTTATTAGAAGTAGTACCCAGTGTCAAATGCTGTAATTCATTACTAAATTACAGGAATCCCTGTAATTCTCACTATTGCTTATTTAGTGAGCACCAGCATTTCTGCAAAATTAAAATACTCCTTTTGTCAAAACAGCATGACAGCAGAAGATGTTACTGAGGCAGGGCATATTGAAATGCGCATTTTTCAATGGTAATGTAACTTAATATTTATAATCTAAATATGCATGTATTTATTTATAATGTAAATTATAGTGTTGACATGATAAAGTCAGAATGCCATTTAGTGTGCTGTGACTAATTTGAGATGATCACAAGGCTGGAGCACCTCTCCTATGAAGACAGGCTAAGAGAGTTGGGTCTGTTCAGCCTTGAGAAGAGAAGGCTAAGTGGAGACCCAGTTGCAGCCTTCCAGTACCTACACGAGGCTACAAGAGAGCTGGAGAGGGACTTTTTCTAAGGGCATATAGTGATGGGACAAGGGAGAATGGCTTTAAGCTGAAAGAAGGTAAGTTTAGATTAGATATTAGGAAGAAATTCTTTACTGTGAGGGTGGTGAGGCAGTGGAACAGGTTGCCCAGAGAAGTTGTGGATGCCCCATCCCTGGATGTGCTTAAGGCCAGGCTGGATTGAGCTCTGAGAAACCCGGTCTAGTGGAAGGTGTTCCTGCCCATGGTAGCAGGGTTGGAATGGATGATCTTTAAGGTTCCTTCCAACTCAAACAGTTCTGTGGTTCTATGACTATAGTCATATAGACAAAATTTTCTGCTTGGAACAGCTATTAGGTTGGCTCCTACATTCCCTTTGAAAGTCTAACTGTAGACACAGGTATGTCATCTTTCCCATTTGAAGTCAAGTCACTGAAATTCAAGTTAAAAAAAGCCTATTGGGTCATCTCCTCCAGTCTTCCATCCAAAGTGGAATTATCCCAGGGCAGGTATTTCTTTCCCACACCCTTTCCAGTCATTAAACAGTGACTTTTTTGCCAAGAGCATCTGTTTTGTTTTAATAAAAGAGGTTTGGTGAGAAGGCTGGGTCAAGACTCATCAAGGTTTCACTAGACCATCTTCCACAGCACCCTAAACTCCAGCAAGGCAAATTCAGGACTTTGTTACTCCTTTCTAGAGATTTAACAATGAATTCACTGAAAGTTTGTGTCACTTCATCTAACCACAGCCTCCCCTGCACAGCTCAGCTCACTAAAGACTGCAGTACTGTCAAGCTGGAGTCCGTATCAGAGCCAAATTTCTCAGCAACTGTCCTGTGCTTGCTCACAGGAAAGACCAGGGGGACCACAGTGCTTCTGAACAAAATGTGACACCCACTTCTTTTGATCACTCCCTGCTGTAACAGCCCTTCTGCTAAAGAAGTGGTTAATAAAGTGAGGATGTGTGCCATTGCAAAGGTCATCACTGCTTACACTCATTGAAGTGACATCTGAAGTGATACAGGCACATACCTTAATGACTTTGGCAAACACTTTATTTTCTATTTTAAGGCTAGGATTAGGTTGCTGTTTTGATAGACTAACATTGCTCTAAAAAATTCTACTCATGTCAATGATTCTTCTCTAAATTTATGCTGTAAAATCAGAATTCGGACCCCAAGCTCTTATTTCCCGTACTCTTTTCATGACTAGAAAGGGGAATGAATCAAACCTAGGGAAAGACTGTAGGAAAAACCAAAATTATTTAAATATACACAGCCAGTTGAAGAAAAACTTTTTAAAAGAGAAAAGTCAGGTAGGAAAAACTAAATGCTCATCTGAAGGTAAGGTATAATAAGTAGATTAAAAGTATTTCAGATTTTTTTTCTCCAGAATTTCCCTGTAAACTTAATCACTGCTTTCACAATAGTAGGGAGGCAGACTACACTGGAAGAGAGAACTTGCCTTTGATCTTTCATATGCCTGATGGAGGGGGCAGACAGGAAAAATGTTTTTCATAATTTTAAAAAGAACTTAAAGCATAAGCATTGATGACTCTTGAGTAATTCCATAACATGAATCAGGTAAACAAAAGCCAAAAAAAGCAGGGCCACTTCTTAACAAGACTCAGGATTGTATTATGTAAATCTCACTGTTTTCTCTGTCTGGTTCAGTCAGTTAATGCATTATTTCTTTTCACAGTTGGAATTTAACAGATCAGTCAAGTCTAGTCTACTAGCCCACAACAATTCAGTATTTGAAAGATACCACAGTGTTTTGAATAGACAGATCATGCTTGAATTCATATTCCTGTTATTCAGACTTGAACCCCCTGATGGTACTGAGGTGTGAGATTGTTTGTCTTGGATTTCCTTAGATATTTTGGAAACAGTGCTTGCTGGCTGACATCCAGCAGGAGTATTAATACTCTCTGACCAGAATCTGTTCATAGTTAATGTGCTTTTGCACTCAGAACCAGCCTCTACCAAGAGTCTGTAATGGGGTACATGCAGAGTGAGGATAAAATGATAATAAGGAAGACGGGCCTTGAGATAAGGGGAACAGGGTGTGGGGCAGCTTTTTCAGATGGACAGTGTGGAGCTCTCAGCTAGGGGAAATCAATGCAGATGTACCTAACCCGCTGAAATCAATGAAGACTTTGGTCATCTGCATTGAAATCTAAAGACAGATAAATGCAACAAACTCTCTGCCAGTGCAGCTGGTGTAAGTTACTGGGATAATTTTGAACTCAGACTCTCTGCAGTCCTTAGATCGATCCAAGTAAGTGCAAATTGATCCAAGTAAGTGCAAATGGCCTGCCAGCACTTCAGTTTTATTTAAATAATGCTTCTGCTTCAGTAATCAACTGTTTAACTTTGCCATAATTACTCATAAAAGTGGTGTTTTCTCCAGTCATAGATGAAGAATGGCAAAAGACTCAATGCGTGCCAAGGGAAACCTGTGTGGAAGTTGCCAAAGAGCTGGGTACAACAACCAACAAATTTTTCAAGCCTCCCTGTGTGAACGTGTTCAGATGTGGAGGCTGCTGCAATGAGGAGAGTCTGAGCTGCATGAATACAAGTACAACTTATGTGTCAAAAACGGTAAATGAGGCCATTCATCTGTTTTCTTTTTACCCTGGCTCTCAAAAAAGGGAGGGGAAGGAGGATGTTTGGTTTCTGAGATCCTGTTATGAAAGATCTGTCTGCACTATCATAACAAACAGAAGAATTAATTTTTTATCCATGCGGAGTGAATACGGCATGTGCAATAGCATTTTACATTCATACTGCATTATTAAAAATGGATTATATATGTGGGGAGATGGAAAATCAGGCCTTGAGAAAGTGACTGCAGGCTCATGTGACATTAAGAGGTTTAATCCTTTTTAATGTATTGTTACTTGGACTGGGGACCCCTTGAGAACACTGGCTCATGAGAATCCTCTGTATTAAAGGTTCAAGAGAGACCCCAGGAAATTTTGTTGTGTGGAGCCACTGCATTTCAACATTACTGTTTCTGCCAAGACAGCTGGCTAATAATTTTGGATGTGCAAAATTTTGTGAGCCAAAAAAGGAGACATTTCATCAAGAGAGACCAGATGCTCTTAATTAGAATGCCTCAGGATCTGAATGTCTCAAATCACAAGTCACTTAGGAAAAGAAAGGCTTAAACTAATAGTCAATTGCTAATTAGGATCAACAGGCGATACCCGAGTTTTAATGATCAATGCCAAAAAGTGAGCATAGAGTAGCCAGAGAGCTTCTTTCTGTAGACTCCCACTAGAGGCTATGTACAGAGTTAACTTGCTCCTGTGGGTGACTGAGCAGAGATCCAAGTTTAGTACTTTCAATCCATTCTGTGTATGAAACCATCTGTGTTCATCAGCAATCTGATCTAGTGGGTGGCATCCCTGCTAATGGAGGTGGTGGGGTTGGAACTAGACAATCTTTAAGGTCCCTTCCAATTCAAGCCTTTCTATGATTCTATTATTTATGCCCAGAGAGGAAGCACAGGAAACTTCATCTTGTGCATTCCTGCTTGACTTGGCATAATAAATGAAATGCTACTTACAAAAAAGGCTTTTCTTTAAATCAGAACAAAGATCAAGGGCAGTTGTTTTAAAAAGAAAATTGAAGCCCTCATGGGGAACAGGTCCAATTCACTTCTGTATTTATTTCATGTTTGTTGGAATGTAATTCTACTGTGTCCGGTTGTACTGGAATATAGCTGGAGTAAAATAAATCAGGGCCTGTCCTTCTTGCGTCAATGCTCATTAATTGCTTTCATTCCACACCAGAAGGAGAAAGCTGTTATGAGCTGTTGGCCACACACAAAAGACATCTGATCAGCTCAGGGAGCTAGGTCAGGGTAAAAAGTATTTATTTATTTATGTGTTTTTTGAACAGCAGTTCATAAGTTTTTTGAAAAACTGCAGTTTTGCGAAGTGCAACATTCCTTTAGCATCCTTCAAAATAAGCATTCCCTCAAAAGCCCCCAGCTAAGTTTCATTTCTGGATACACCACTATCAGTCCAGATTTACTCATCTAATGGAATTATTCCCATATTCCCATATTAATGAGAGCATTTTTTCTTTCCTTGGTATAAAATATCCACTAAAGGATAATAATGCCACCACAAGTTAGACACTAAAACACCGAAGTGTCTGGCTTAGGAATACTCAGTCCCTGCACGTGGATGCAGCATTGAACCAAGATATGCTGGCACACCAAGATGTACCCAATGTTTTGATTTCTATGGGAAGGAAGTTGGTTTGTGAGGCAGAGGGGGTGTGGATCACTTCAACAGCTCCTACAAATAGCTGCCCAAGGAATCAGAGCCTCCACGGGGCTACTCAAAGGTCACCCCTAACAGTTTGGATGCACTGAAGGCAGACTGCTTTGTTCCTTAAGCTCCCACTACAGTCAACAGAGAGATGTTTCTGGGATGATTCCTCACAGTAACCCAGCTAAAGCAGAATGAACTTTCCTCTATTTACTCCTGTTTCTTCTCTCTGTGAGGAGGCTGTGGGGACTCAGTCAGGGCCCTGAAGATGCATTACACCCAAGGACAGATAGTCTCCATAAGTGGTTGAGATTCAACTGATGATAAAACAGAGAACAAAGTTTCCAACACCTACCTCTTTCCCATTTTGAGTTTGGTTTGGGGTGTTTAATAGCTGGTAGGGCAGCAGTAGCACCACCATTTTGGCAAGTTTCTACCTTGGTGAGCATTGGTTACTCTTCAAAAGTCTCTGTGCATTTCTGGTCACTTACAGTTAAGGTAACTGTCTGTAGAAAAGAGCAAGGGTGGGGAAAATGGTGGAAAAAATAAGAGATTTTTATTTAAAACTCCAAATATTAACTGTATAATGGAAACTGAAAAATACATGTTATTTCACCCACCTAGCTCTTTGAGATCTCAGTTCCCTTGACAAGTGTTCCTGAGCCTGTGCCCATCAAAATTGCCAATCACACAGGCTGTAAGTGTACATCAAATACCCAGCACCACCAGTATACCATCATACGAAGATCTGTCCAGTACCCAGAAGAAGATGGGTAAGTTCCCTCATTTGCAAACTTCTACACATGTTGAAGTTATTTTCCTCTGATCTGAATGTTATAGTGGTCCATTCTCTTTCTGTTATCCCAACAGTTTTTCCGAATAACTTGATTATCACTCAGGGCTAGAAAGTTCAGCTAAACCTGGTGAATTATAAGTGAATGGACACCAGAATGCAATGAACTGCAGACCAGTTCAGCAGCATCTGGAGTAATTAAGACATTTAGGTGCTTGAGCAGGGACTCATATTAGCACATAGTTGCATTATGCTCCACTGGAGCTATTTGGGTATGTGTGTGTAGATTTTTTCAACATGACACAGCAACTCAGTTAACGCATTACTTGGCCAGGGCACACTTTGTTCTGTGCTCAAGCTAAAGCCCTCTGCCATACCTTATGGCACATCAGGTCAGAATCAATGTGAATCACAGCTTTTCACTTTTTGATCCAGTCCTGGTTTGCATCTGTCCAGCTCATGGGCCTGAGGAAAGTGACCTCACATCTAACTCTAAAATATGACATAAAATACTTGTACTCCTGCTGAGAAGAGGCCACATCAATTTAACAAAGACTCTAGAAACACAAATAGCTTCAATGATTCTTTGGAAGTCAGCTCAGATGTCTCTGTCAAGCCCTGCATGTGGGTTTGTCCCATAACTGCCCTTCAGTTGGACATCTGGGCTGGGCAGAGGTGCCATTTCAGCAAAGCCACTCCAGCCCTCCCCCAGCCTGCTGACCACACTAAATTATCTTCCTAGACAAATACAGAAAAACCTCAGCCTTCCTTCAGTTTGTAAGTTGACCGCCCAGACACAGGGCCTGAAAGTCAAACTGGCCCTCTCTGACATAGAAATAGTCCACTGTACATTCTTAAACATGATGAAATTTAAACTGGAGCTGCACCTTCTGGCAGTGTGGCAAAATTGAAAACACAGTTACACGGCACAAATACTGCAGTGCAAAGATTACCCTGGGTGGGGTAGAACTATTTTATGGAAAAGGTTTATGGAGCTGCAAAACTATAGCTGTTTCTTAAGGCTGTAATTTTTAATGAGTGCTTTACTTGCAGCTGCAATGCACACAGATGACAAGCCTACATGTAACACAAGTGGCAAACCCAGCACACCAGTAGGCTCATTTTGCCAAATGGCTACACTGATGCACCTAATTGGTTGGGTTTTGGGTTTTTTTTTTTAATTCCTATCTCAAGTTTGTTTTCCTTCTAGATGCCCCTTTACCAACAAGTTTTGCCATAATGGATGGATCTGGGACAGTGACAAATGTGAATGTGTTATAGACACACAGCACTCCAACAGACAAGAAGGTAAAGATGAAATGACAAACATTTTTGCATACTATCTCCAAGCTGTTTGTGTTGCATTTTGATTTTTCTCTCTCTTTTTTTTTTTTTTTTTTCATTGAGGGAGTTACAATTTTCATGCCACATCCCTAAATATAATTGGATTATGGTATGGAAAGCCACATGAAAAAAAAAACCAAAACAGTTGTATGTTCTTACAGCCATCTCGCGTTTTTGCTTGGATGTTTTACTCTGTCTCTATTAGCAACAGGAATAGGACATAAGAAAGTATTCAAAAGAGTTTGTGAAGTAGGCATCCTGGATACTTCTTATTTTGCATAGACCTTAAATGGTATGACAAGCATTAAGGAAAACTTTTCAACTGTAGGAAAAAAAATGCCCTGAAATATATTGCACGAGGCAGGTGCTGAGTATTTTTTGTGGGAAATTCTTGAAAACGGATGCAATAAGGAATAAAATAGGTTACATCAGCTGTGCCTCTTAGCTGTAGTCAGTGCAAAAAAAGGATACAACTTTCAGAGTATTTGAGGACTTTTTATGATAATACTAAGTTATTTAGGAAACTTTCAAACTGCCCTATGTACTCGGGAATATGTATGTATAGACCTCCTTCAGGTCTATGGAAAGAAATAGAAGAGGGTAAAATTCGTAGAAGAGAAACTTTGCCCTTTGTCCTCTGCTTGCCCTGTAAAATTTTAATCTGTCAAAGAAATTTGCAGGAAATATTCTGGGTGGTAACTGTGTAAGTTTACAGATACTTACTAGCAATAAATATTAAGTGACGTTAAATTTTCTCCAAGTCCTGCTTAAGGTTTTTAGAAATTGTTTTTCTCAGGAAATTGTACTGGTCAAAATAACACAATCATAGCACTAGAGCAGACAGACACAGAAGAAAACCTTGCCCTTGTGGTTTAACCTACATGCACCAAGCAAAAGAATCTGAAGCAATAATAAGGCAAGCTGGCGAGCAATTCCTAGACTAGCAAACTAAAATAAAACTAAATAACCTCATAAACTGGTCTGCTGATTACAAAATCCTAATGTTAATAAGCAAGAAATTAGTTGCGTAGTGGTTTCTGTTGGATCTTTTCTGACTCTGGATCAGATTCTCTGACCATCAGGTTAGGCAGTTAAACTCAACTTAGACTTTTCACTCAAGAAAGGATTAGTACTCTGTATTTCAGATTAAGTCCAAATGACTGTGAATTGTCAGAGTCCTCTTAACTTAGCCTTTTGTAAGGTCAGCTTGGAGCACTAAAATTTGTGGCTCACTGAATTATAGCTTTCGTTGACATAGACTCAATACTTCCTCAGAAAAAATACCATTCTCTGAAGTACATTGTGTTTGGCAAATGACTGGGACAAAATAATTTAAAATCTGTCTTAGAGGTTGAAACAAAGCGAGATCAAAACACTCTACACCACTTCACACAGGCCAAGCTTTATCACCCCCAGAAAGGGGTTTGTCTTCCAAGAATTTTGGGCAGATTCCTTCCTCCCTTCCAACAGACCTTGGATTTTATTCTGTCTGGATATTGGTTTTCCAGCATTAAGTAAATAATAAGGTTTCTTTCAAGTAATGTGCAAGCCTTTTTCTAGCCACTGAGATCAGGCAGCAGAGGTCAAGGGTGCAGGTTACATTCCACATGTTAAATCCAAAAGCTAATTGTAAAACAGGAAATTACCTTCCCAGTGACACATTATATGCCATGACCTTTAACTGGGGATGTGCTGCTTGCATTTTAATAAAGCTTTCACGAAACATGTTTCCTTTTTGCTAGGATTACCTTCATATTTTACTCCAGATGTGTATTTTGAAGGAAGATAGATGAGGTATTAGTGTGTTCCTTTGGCTGGGGTTTTGTTTCTAAAACAAAGTATTTTCTTTTATCTTTAACAAAGAAGTGTGAATATGCTCCTTGCTGAAGTGCTAGGCCAGCTTGTAGCTTACTACACATAGTTTAGTCCTTAAAAATTTCCAGTGCATGTGTAGTGTGGTGAGTGTGGTAGTCTGCATCGATGTGCCTTTTTGTCATGGGTATAGACTATGTCCTTCTTGAGATTTTCTTTTTAAAACTTGCTGTCCAGTAAGGATTTGTGCATTCCAAAACATAACAGTAGGCTCTTGTAATATATATCCTCAAAAACTTTTGTGCTGGGTTCAACCCACAGGAAATCACAGTACTAGAGTGAAATAATCAGCCCAATCTTCTCAAGTCCTTTTCCTCACTGTTACAACAGAAATTCTGAAGTCTAGAATCTATCAGAGAGTACATGTGTAAGTTCTAGTGACTAGAGAACAGGAAGAGCTAGTCTTTTCAAACTCAGGATGTAGTCATGTAAAGTTTACTGCTAAAAGATGCATGTGCTGTTATTGCAGGACTCCCTTCTCTTGCTGAGCTGGCTATGTGTGGACAACATATGGAATTTGATGAAGAAAATTGTGAATGCATCTGTAGACATAAGTGTCCCACAGATTTCTTTCAAAGTAAAGAGAACTGCAGCTGCTATTTGTGCAGGGAGAGCCAGGAGAGCTGTGCTCTAAAACACAAGATATTTCATGCTGAAACCTGCAGGTAAGTGATCCTTGTCATTCAGTGCCTACACTGCAAGATCTGAGTTAACTTGCCTAGATGTTAGATGTGCAAGTGCTGAATTGGTAAGGAGGTTCACCCAGGATAAAATACCTTACTGAAGTTAGGGATATAATAATAACGGAGATTATATTTATAATACCTCATAAAAGGAACCTAAGGTTTATTTAATTGTGTTTTAAAGAAATCTGGACAATGCTGCTATTCAGCTATCAATATTTATTACTTTCCCCCCCTAATCTTAAGGAAATTATGATTAAAACTGTACTACAACTGAAATTAGTTTTCTACAGTGGGATACTGAGTCTTGCATTTGTAGGTAGGCAGAGCCCATCCTTTGTTCTCTGCAATAGCTGAATACAATCTCATGGATGTTTAGGGACAACGGCTCCCTAAGTTGACACGCAGAGCACACAGCACATTCCTTACTCCTCATAGCAAGTGATTTTTCTAGACCTAAAGCAATTTTGTACACATACAAATCCACTCAATTAGGTCTGACTCCACTGACAAGCAGAAAAAATTTTCCAGGGCTACTGCACTACATGCATTTACCTGTTTTTATTTTGAGGCTTCTGTGCCAAAACTCAGATAGAAAATACCCTCTTAAAATACCTGTCTTCATGCATTAGTTTATTTTTTTAATTTCTCAGAAAGCCTTGGTCCCATGTAGAGACCCAGGAGCACGCAGTATCTCAGTCTCAAAGTTCATGTTAGGATAGTCTGCATCCAGTTTCCCTGGGTACCTTGGACGAGCTGCAGCTCACTGAGTGGTCACCCACAGGGTCCACTCTCAGAGACTTCATAGGTTGCTTCATGGACAAGACTCTGTGGCAGTAGTAACCTTTTAGGTTTTAGGATGTCAACACTTTCCCAAAGAATGTCTAGGGAGCATTGCAGTGTTCAATGATCAAAAAGTTGAGGAATGTAACAGTGAAGAATAATCATATTACAATGCTTCTCTCTTTTTGCTTTCTTTCTCCTTTATCAAACAGTTGTGAAGATAGATGTCCAGCCCAACCCAGAACATGCCCAACTGCCAAGCCAACGTGTTCCAGGCACTGTCGTTGTCCAAAGGAGAAGAGAGGTTCTCATGGGTCCCAAAGCAGAGAAACTCCCTGACTGAGCTTCCCCTATTCTTCAAAAATTCACTGCTTTGCAAAGTAGCTGTCACTGACTTTCAAACAGTAGTAAATATGAACATCTTCCACACTAATAGCAGAAGAATTAATCCAGTCTGCATTTATTTATTAGAGTAATCACTAACTGCAGGTGAATCCTCTGGGACATTGGCAATTGTTCTCTAACAGGTAACAACAGCCAATGGATTGCTGGCTGCATGGAAGAAAGATTGGAAAGTGCCAGTTTGATGTTACATTATGGAAGATGAAGCTGGTATATTGGAAATAGAGTCACAGTCTCCAGCCAGTCTTTCAGAAACTGAGACTTGATAATCTTAGCCTCTGAATCCTTAGCTAATGCAGCTTCTGGGTAAAACTTTCTTCAGAAATTCAGTGTACAGGATTTGGCTTCTAATAAGGTCAGCACTGAGTTACTTGATCTACTGTCCAGCTTTGATTATCATTTTGTGTCTATTGTACAACTACTGTCAGATGTGCCATATTTAAGTGTATATAAGAAAATAAATACATCAGTTATTCAAGTAGACTTGATTTTTCTCTGTTGTTTTAAAACTCCGCCTAACAAAAAGAAAATGAGCAAAACCCCAAAGCTATCTCAAGTACAGACTTCTTACATTTGTTCTATCGAGACTGGCTTCTACCCAGACCCAGGTTGAAACAAGGTCACTTGATCCAACAGTTTCGGTGAAAAAAATCCTTTTCCCACATTTGCCTGACAGCCATGTATGATTTATTTATTTGTTCCTGGTGTAGTCTGTTAATCTCCCTAAGGGGATAACAGCCACACTAATGCTAACTCTTCAGTGAATTTTGGAAAAGCACAGTTCATTAAAAGATGCTTTTCCTTTTAGCTTACAATGCTGTGAAAACATCTCCTTTGCACAGGAATTCCTCTCATCAGTGTGAGGCCTGAGTAGCAGTGCTCAATAACCAGATCAAGTGTAAGGGCAGCATTACTTTCTGAGCCACTGAGGTTTGGTGTGAGCTAGTCCAGATAAAATATTATGAGCAATAATTCTGAACTGGAAGTGATAGTCTTGACAACTAAATCGTTTTTCCTCTTTGCTGAATTCTCCAATTCTACACTGCACTGTGAACAAAGGGAATGGAGTAAATGAAACAAATGCCACAGAGATGGAATGCTTGACACAACACAGGGAATAGGAAATGGCTTTTTGATGTGCAACTAAGATTTTTTTTTGTATTTATATAGGAAAAATAGATTGCTTTAAAATAAGAAGAGAGCCAAATCCTGTAAGATTGATTGAATGGTTGGATAAAACACCAAATAATACAACATGTCTTTTGTCTCAGTAAGGAACTGATCCTGAATGAGTGCTCTCTTTCCTAAGTCACCTGGGATTTTGGTCTGTGCAAACATACTTGCAGGCTGTTCTGTGAACTGACCAAGCAACTTGGTGTGACCTGTGAGCATCTGAGTGGAGCTCCTGCAGCAGAGTTACCTACTGGTCTGCACTGGGTTCACCTGCATGTGGGTTTTCCTCCAGAGTGAAGGACACATGCTCTCAGGGTGCACTCTGCATGGACAAGAAGGGGAACATGACTCCAGTGCAATACCAGGTGAAGCAGCTTGGCAGCAGAAGCACAACCTTATAGTTCTCCTCCTCCTCCTCCTCCAAGAGGCTCTAAATCCAAACACATGTTCATGGTGGATGAAATACCTGAGCTACACAGGGGTCCATAAAAGGAATGAACTATCCTTTCACCCTGAGCAAATGGCTGAATTGCCAGTAGGCTATACCCTTAGCACACTCCTCAGGAAGTCAGGGAGCTGCAGAGGAAAACCCGACACTGAACTTACGGTACCAGAAACATATAGAGTAAAAATACACCCTTGTGCAAAACCATACAACAGCATTTGTAAAGCTAAATTCTGTGGAAAGAAATCAAGATTTTACATTTCCTAGTTTAAACTGCAGTTTAAAAATTGGAACCACGTATTAATTACTCCTGAGTCTCATCAGTGTTACCCATAGAGGCTTCCTCAGTTTTCTGTCCTGACCAGTGAATGTTTTAACTTTCTTTTTTCAAAACTGAACTGCTCCTACCCGAGAGAAAATTAAGTCCCCTTCAATTCCAGAAGGCTCTTAGATAAAGCAGTCGCTGAGGGGCTGAAAACCACGTTCAAAAGCTGTTCTCACAGAGACAGAGAGGGATTTGAACATGAACTACCTATCCCCAGGAGAGTGCAATAGCCATTAGGATACTAACTGGAAAGGTACCATCGCTGACCACCACTGTGAACCTTGCTCTGAGGTTTTCACACTTCCCCATCTCACTGAAAAACACACCTGTGCCTGGAGGGCCAGCGCAGGACTGAAGATCCGAATGGAGTGGAGCGAGATGGGATCTTGCCATGTCCACTGGTTTCTTTCAGTCTAAGCCTCCAGATGAATTGAACCTTTAACTTCAAAATTTTGCTCTTCAGTCTTGTGGATCACTTTGTTAAACAGTTAGACAAATACTTTTGATAGTGTTATAGTTTAAGCCCAGCTGGTAATTAAGTACCACACAGCCTCTCAGTCACTTCCCCCACCCTAGTGGGGAGATTTGGAAAGAAAATGTAAACCTCATGGGTTGGCGTAAGAACGGTTTAATAACTGAAACAAAATAAAATCTAATAATAATACTGCTTCTGCCATCACCAGTAATAGTAGTAATGTAAAGGAGAGAGAGGAATAAAACCCAAGAAACACAAGTGATGTACAATACTACATAAACCCACAGACCAATGCCCAGTCCCTCTCAGAGCAGTGATGAGTGTCATGTCCCTGCTCCCAACTCACCCAATTTATACACTGGACAATACATTCTATGGTATGGAATATCCCTTTGACCTGTTCAGGTCAGCCATCCTGGCTATGTTGCCTCCCAGCTTCTTGTGCTCACTGGCAAACCATGGGAAACTGAAAAGTCCTTCATTTAGAGTAAGTACTGTACCAGCTAGGCAGAAAATCTATCCCAGCCAAAGCCAGGACAGGTGGAAACGTGCTCAAACAACAGAGAATGAGGAATTATCAAAAACTGACTTGAGGGTCAATGTAAAATTCAGTGTTATTTTCACATATAACTCCCTATAGGTTCTTCTACCTGTGAGGGATTTCCATTTTGCAGGAGCAAAGGGCCAGAAAGCTTGTGGATTCAGAACAGGTCTTAAGTTTACTGTGAAGATGGAAAAGGAAACTGTTTGTGGTGACATTCACTAACAAGAGTGACCTAAGCAACCAACATACTTAGATGTTTACCTAGTTTATAACTCTCATGCTCCTTAGAGGTTCTTGGGCCTAATTTCCAGAAGCCTTATGAATGTATTTCCTTTCAAATAGGATTGTCCACTCTGGTACACCCTATGGGCATCTTACAGCATATTCCTTTGACAATGAATTCCCACCCTAGCAGATCATCTGCTCCAAAGGCCCTGTGCCAGCCTCCTCATTGCAGGGCACTGCTCTTTTCCACCTGATGCTCCTTATCATCAGAAAATTACCAAGGCTAGAGCATATTTGTAACTCCGTATTTGGAACATTTATTGAAATACCATGTGGAAACACTCAAGAATGTAAGCACAATGTTGTGAATGCCAGTGCTGTGTGACGGTCTTCACTGCCATAGCCCTAAGAAGATCTGGATGTCACTAACACCATGGCACAGCCATAAATCCTTTACATGGAAAACCAGGACTAAAAGGAGGCTCTGGGTGGAGATGGAAACAAAAGCAGATAATTAGATTTCCATGAGGATTTATAAAAGCTCATAATGGCATTCAATTTATGAAATTCTGGATTCTTCATTAAAAAAATACTCAACAAACTTTAAAATATAAATGCTTTATGTTATCTTTCCTATTGATACAACAGAATTTAACAAGGTATTTAAAATAACAATTCAGAAGACTTAAATGAGGTATGTAAAATTCATAGCAGATCTATTTTTTGACTGATGTCATTAACTCTTAACCTATGACTAACTGACCTTCTCAGGGGGAAGGATATTGATCAGTGAAACTTCACTTTGAAGTGTGAAAGGCCTTTTATTGCTGCATTCAGCATGAATTGCTTTTTGAGAGTAAGGACAGGATTTACAGTTTTCATAGCCAGAATGCTAAAACTTCCTGTTATGGTATGCCTTAATTTTTATACAGTGGGGGATGTCTTTATTGTCATATTTGTATTATGTGTCTAATAGGAATAAGACTACTTAAATAATAATTGTTAATTCTAAATAAATACGCATGAAGTTTCTAAAACCAGTTTTTCTGAGTAGCTAGCTCTCACTTGCAAGAATGTTTTGTAGGAAGAGGGCAAGGAAAAAACCAAAATCAGAATAATAGCTAAATATGCACACTACATTTGAAAGAGTCAGGAAATGTTTATCTACTTGAAAAAACTGCATTTGACTTCAGAAGGACAGAGGTATGTGTGATCTTACCTAATGTTGGTGACGCTGAAGAAACTCAAGCACATCTTGAAAGTACTGCTATGATTCACATCAAAAGCCATCACAGGTCATGTACTGTGACATTGCTTACAGCAAGCATTATCCATAGGGAGGTTGACAGCACAGATAAATCCTGTCGTACTCATACACAGGGCAAACATATAAATCTATATGTGTCATTTGGGCATCAACTTGTAAGGGCCCTTCCTGTGTTGCAGCCAAAAAGCAAGTAAATCTGCTTGGGTTTATTTGTGGGTTTTTGTTTGCTTTACAGTAGTGTTAAAAAAAGGAAAATCTTGAAAATCCCCCCCCCAAAATTTGTGTTTTTGTTCAGCCACCAGTTTCCTTTGCATTTTCTAAGTAACTGGTAAATGCATTTCCACTTTAAAATATCAAAGAGGTTGTCGCCTTCTAATTCTGGACTTGTGGAGTGAATTGGTCTTTCTGGAACTACAAGGGGGTTACCAGGTCAAGTGAATCTATGTTTCATTTATTACAGTCTACGTTAAAAAAAACCAACAACACAAGTTTGTTTGTCAGGGGTTACAAGTGATGTACTGTCATTCATTATAATTATCAAACTCCTACATCAGCAGTTACTGAAAAACCTCAATAAAAACTTTTAACTCAGGGGGTTAAAAGTCTGTTTTAAATTAAGATAAAAGGAAACTGTTCCTTTAGCCAATAAAGCAAAATGAGTACACAAAATGATTTGGCAGGGCTTGGTCTGCATTTTGACTTCTATGCCATTAACACCCTTCTTTGATTCTCCTTTTATCACACTTTATACTACTACTTGATGTGACAGGTCCTTACAGGTGAGAGCATTGAGGATCCAAAATTGAGCATGAACTGTTTCCTTTCTTAAACATCTAAAGCTTCCCTTAAAATATTTACAGCTGAACAGTCAGTGATTTAATGATAGTCTGTAGAACCATATGCTGTATATTTAAAATTACAACAGTAGTTACACGAAAAATATCCAGCTATTGAGTGTGATTACAAATTAAGCATCAAGAAAATAAGTTAACAAAATAGGAAGCACTTCACCTAGTCTTTTGTCCACTTTTTTATGCTAAGTGGTATTTTAATTGGTGAAGACTGTATCTCTAAAGTGTGGCTTAGTATCACAGGTCCAGCTGAAACTGTGATGCAAGATAAGGAGACTCATCCATCAGTTTCTGTGAGGTGACTCATTGGCAAAGCATTTATCCAAAACTTTCCCCATATCCCACAGTCTACATACACTCATGTACTCTTGTCTCTTGGGAAAGTATTTCTGGTGTCCTATGAACGGGCTGTTCAGAATGTGTTTTAAACACTCAAATACAGTTCCACAGTGGTTATTTAGCTTCAGTTCTCAGAATAAAAATCATGAATACAAGTGATGAAACATGAAGAAAAGCTTAACACACCCACAAGAAGTATGCAACACTTCTTAATGATACTGTCTCCCCAATAAATGGCAATATTTTCCTTTAGCTCAGTTACGAAGGTATATAATGAAAATCATAATGAGAGTCATCTGGCCTCTCTGATCTGCCACTTACCTGTGCATCCCATTTTAAAACTACACAGCTCACTCCTAAACTTTTCATAGCTAAGAATGCCCATGCCTTTCTACCTGTCCCCTGGAGTACAATCACCTTATCACCTTGCCCTGCTCCACATTAATTAAATCATTCTTGCTTCACAGTTTAAATCTGTATACAAAGTATCGAAACACTGGATAATTAGTTCATGCTTAGTTTTTACAAGAAACTCAGTTTTCTTTAAATTCAAATTTCAGAATGCAGGCAGGTACTAGACTAATGGGTATAATGAGCAGGTTCTTCAGCTTTGCAGAGTATTTGGCATCACCACGGGTCTAAACACATTCTAAGTTTCCAACAGCTCCATCTACTGTTGTCACTGCACCTTTTTTCCTCCTCCACACCATTAAGTCCTTACACTTGTGGAACTTTCAGTTAAACCCATTTTCTTAGCATTTTGATGCTGAAACCCACCTGTCTGTTCTGGACCTTCAGTTTGTATGGACTCACAGAAAGAAGAACTCTGCGACATAAATTCTCAGAAGTTTTTAAAAGAGTTTGACAAGTACAGTCAGAGGTACAGAGAGAAGACCTCTAGGACAGGTCTTCTCTTCTAATACAGGTGATGCTTGAGTGCTGAAGTACTTTGGTGTGGTCTCAAAACTGCAGAAACAGAGATTTAGATCTGCAACTAAACAGACAGTAAAACCTAGTAAAGCTGAGGAAAAAAAAGTTAAACCAAGTCTAGTGCGGTCAACAGGCTGTGGCTTCATAATAACTGGCACCAGGTCTGTATGTTACTGCACCTTTTTTGATCTAAATCAGGCACGAGTGGAATTGTATTTCTGTCACATTAGTCAGATGGTTTGTTAGAGAGTTGATACTGGTATGCTGGTTGCAGGACAGATATCCCCCGGGTCTGCCAGTACAAAAGCAACCTGTCCTCCTGATAGATTTAAATGTCAGGGAAAGCACAGCCATCACTGCATTGTGTGCCCAGGAATTTTTTTCTGCCCTGTTTGAGAAGTATTTAAGCTGGATCACTGGCACATCTGAGAAGGTAGAAGAGAGCCACCATCCAGGCTTTGTTCACAATGACTGCTCTGGCTAGGGACCAGGAAGGACTCTGAGACGAAGTGCTCAGGTACCGAAATGGTTTCTGCATGGAAGTGGTGAATGACACACGTAGGTGATGTACAAGAGGATTGCTCTCAGCAACTGTCAATGCACTGTGAACGGCTGTCCTATCCTGGTAAGGTCAGAGTTGTAACCTCTTTGTAAGCCCACAGGACTGGAAGCTACTGCTGGTATATACCCTCTGACTTCTGCCAAGCCCTCATGCTCTTGCCCACATTCACTGTCCTGAGTTGAGAGGGAAGAGAATGCCCTGGCCTCTGGGATGGAATAGCACTTGAGTACACAGATGATGACTGAGTAATTCAAACCTTGAGGCATGTGTGAGAGGCACAGATTACATACAGATGTGAGACCTAACAGGCACAGCCTTGCCAATCAAGTGCTCCCTTCTATTAGCAAAATCATCTGCCATAGATGAACTCCAACCTGCTTGTAATGGAGATGAGTCTTTGAAATGGAAAACCAACTTATTTTCTGGCATTGGAGGGAGAAGTTGGGCTTAAAGGAAAGAATTCCCTTTTCCAGTTTGTGTTTAATGGTAATTTCCTTCCTCCTCCTGCAGTTTGTTATGCTTTCAATTTGAAACCTGTATTTCAGAAGTACATTAACATGTCATTTCAGCCAGTTTTTGTGGGATTCCACAAACAGGGGAGAAAGACTGTAAGAAAATGCAGGTACTTGAATGAGAAAACCATGGTTTTTCTTGGCTGCTTTGTGAGTGGTATTACAGCCAGGTAATGGGATTGGCTGTACACAGTAGAAACCAGGCAAAACCAACCTTTTGAAGGTACTATAGAAATCTGATAGACCCTGTTGCTGTTTCCTAGCATCAAAAAACAATTGCTGAGGTAGACACTTGGGCCCTCACTCCCTCTATGCAGGAATATTAGGAGAAGTGACAGGCTCTCCAGTCTTACCCTATAAAATAAACCAAATGGAAGGACAGTTTGTCCTTTTTCTTCAGGAATAATACTCAAAATGCTGCTTTCCTCCTTGTTTTAGAGCATATTTAATTCCAGCAGGATCCAAAGTCACAAACACTGTGGTTTTTCAAACAAGGTGTTGGGTTGTCTTTGGCTCTTTCCTGCCTGGTTTCACTAATCATTCTCAGTTTATGCTGCATGTATAGGCCACAATTCTCAACTCAGCAGTACAATTTTTCACTGATGTTCATCATTTGGGGATTCAGACAGTTTCTGCTGTCCTGAATCATGGAAAGAAAATGTCCTTCACTGCATTCTGGTTGTGCACTCTCGCACCACTATTTCATGTCACAAGATTTGTTTTCCAGGAGCACTACAGCTCCCTTGCCATGGCATCAGGCTCTAGAGCAGTACTGCTTCACAGCTCTGTTGTGAACTACTTTGTGAACAACTGATGGCTTGGTTTTGTCAATTACAGTTTTGTGATAATAAATGTGTGTGCTTTAGGCTAATTAAGTGTAAATAAATACATCAGCTTATAACAGGCAGCAAAGACACTTCACCAAATAGTGATAGCTTTTACTCCATAGAGACATACAATAGGAGCAATATCATCCACCAGACTGGGGGATAGAGCAGCAAATTCAGCCTGAGAGGAGGCTGAGTGGGAGGTGATAGCACAGAGTACCCAGCAGAAAGTTTTCATACATTTTCAAGAACACTGAAGTGGTCTCCTTGAGGAACAACGGTATGTGCTACAGGAGTCTCTTTAAGTGTCCTCCATCTTCTCTCTCCATTAAGTCAATTTATGAGGATGCTTTAGAGAGCATTCAAGGGCCAGGCTTGGAAGCAGCAATTACCCTGCTGTCACTGGTTTAACATCTTTACACTCTACTTTACATATCCCACAGTCTGACTCTGACCTTGTACGTGCTTTAAATGAGTGCCTGAATATATTGAGTGCAGGCATTTAGAAAGTAAGAAAATCTGATTCTCTGTTTAGCTGTTGGTCCCTTTAATATCAGCTCCCCCTCAGACTGGGCAGGACAGACTCTGGGCCTGCCCAAGATCTGTGAGAATTTTATGACTAAACAACAAAACACCACAGCCAGTGAGAAGTGTGTGTGTGTGTGTGTGTGTGTGTTACCTCATCTTTGTGAACCAGTCATGGAGACAAAATTTTGCAGCACCTTTGCCAGTTTTGCAGTGGAAAAGATTCCTTTCCTTTCCATTAAAGTTTTTCCTAGGCTCCTTGATAGACAAACTTTCCAAGGTTCCTTGAACATGACAATGGGAGAAGGTTGCTTATATAGGTGGATTGGTTGACATTAAGCACAATTAGACACATTTAATGAAGAACACAGGTGTCAGACCACCAAAACTAACATGCTGGGCCAAAGGCATGAAGGTTTGGCCACAATACTTTACGTGATCTCCTTCAGAAAGACATTTGGAGCATATGGCCAGCTACTGGGAGAGTGCTAAGTCCCCTCCAAAGTCAAATATAGAGGGATGAAAAATTACAACTGCTGTGGCATAAAAGGGGGTTTATAAGACTAAGTGGACCTGTCCCTTGGCAGGTTTTGTAGGTCAGTGCCAGCATTCTGGCCTTGCACAGTAGTGAGTCAGAGTCAGCTTACAGAATATGTCAAGCCCCACTTCTTTCACTGAAGAAAGGGGCTGCTATGTCATATCCCAGTTATGATTTGTCTTTGGATTTTTTAAGCTTGCATACCAAAAATGACAGCTTCTCTAGAGAGCACACAAGAAGAACAAGCATAAAAAAACCCCATTTACCAAACAATTAAAACCATAAGCATTGCTTTTCTGACATCTAGAATCAGTGACTAGCACAGCTTGATTCTTCAGGGCAGCCTGATGGAAGGAGAATTCACCAGCATCATTTACCAGGGCTTATCACGGAGTGCTGAAGCTGAGAACCTTCGAGTGCATTCCTCCTCCTCCTTCTCCTTCTGGTACTGCTTTGGTGTTTGGCCTTTTTGTTATGGTTTTTTTTTTTTTTTTCCCATGGGTGTAATTTAAGGCCACTGCTTTACACTCAGGATCCAGTTTCTTCCAAGAACTAGGACCCCTAAGGCCCTTTGCTTCTCAGGCTCTTCTTTCACATCCCGCTGCAGCCGGCGATAACCTTCCCTCTTCGGGCCTCACACCCAGCTTCTCACCCTGAAATTCAGGTTCTCGCCACGCCTGAGGAGGCTCATCCGATGACGAAACCCGGTTTGTCAATACAGGTCCCACCTTTCTGAACGCAGGAGACCCATTCGAGCAATAAGTTTTTCTTACTCAACACCCCGACCTCCGTCTCGCCCGACTGTGCCCTCAGTGCTTCACCGGCCCTGCCCGCACGGC
>VXBX01004450.1:1132940-1153785 GCA_013400415.1 Scytalopus superciliaris
CGATTGGCTCCCCCTCTGCCCGCGTGACGCCGTGCCCGGCCGTCGATTGGCTGCGGCGCGGCCGCGGGCGGGCGCGCGCGGTTGCCGCGGTGACCGGGCGATGGCGACATGGCGCCGGGGAGCGCGCAGGGANGGCATGGAGGGCGGAGGCCCGGCGGCGCACAGCGTGTGCATGGTGTCGGACTTCTTCTACCCCAACATGGGAGGCGTGGAGAGCCACGTGTACCAGCTGTCGCAGTGCCTCATCGAGCGCGGCCACAAGGTCCTGGTGGTCACCCACGCCTACGGCCACAGGAAGGGCGTCCGCTACCTCACCAGCGGGCTCAAGGTCTACTACCTGCCCCTGAAGGTGATGTACAACCAGTCCACGGCCACGACGCTGTTCCACAGCCTGCCCTTGCTCAGGTACATCTTCGTGCGGGAGAGGGTGACCATCGTGCACGCCCACAGCTCCTTCTCCGCCATGGCCCACGACGCCCTGTTCCACGCCAAGACCATGGGGCTGCGCACCGTGTTCACCGACCACTCCCTCTTTGGGTTCGCCGATGTCAGCTCCGTGCTCACCAACAAGCTGCTGACGGTGTCCCTGTGCGACACCAACCACATCATCTGCGTCTCCTACACCAGTAAGGAGAACACGGTGCTGCGAGCGGCGCTGGACCCGCGGATAGTGTCTGTCATCCCCAACGCTGTCGATCCCACTGACTTCACGCCAGACCCGTCAAGGAGGGATGACAGTACGGTCACAATTGTTGTTGTCAGCAGGCTTGTTTACAGAAAAGGTAATGGGGGGATCAAATGTAAGTTTATTGTGTTTGGGTTTTTTGCTTTAGAAAGATCTCGGTTAGGTATCACTTAGGCTGTATCTGTGGTATGGGTGGAATTTTCAATGGGAGTGGTGAGGCGGCGGTTTTGAGCTTTTGTGTCTGTACTCAAGAAGAAGAAATGTATGTTTGGTTTGCACATGTTGCTTCAGAGGTTGCTTCAGAGGTGTGTTTCTTTTGTAATACTGAAGATGCCAAAAATTGCAATTTGGAAAATGGAAGATTGGGCTTACAAGTTGGACATATGATTTAGGCCCTAGTCTGTCTATTCTGTTAGAAATGTTTTAATTGTTCTTTATTTGATGAAATAACAACAATTTAAGTGACTTTTTTCCCATATTTCTTTCTTAGTAGATCCAAAATTGTCTTTTTTCCCCCACTGTTTTATATATAACAGTGTAACTTTTCAAGAGACTTTTTTTCCTACTCTTGAATAGAATTATAGCAGTGGCATACATCATGAGAAGTTCTGAAATCAAATACAATAACAACTTGCCCTAAATCTTCTACTCTTAGGTATAGATCTGCTTAGTGGTATAATTCCTGAGCTCTGTCAGAAATACCCAGAGTTACATTTCTTGGTTGGAGGAGAAGGACCAAAACGAATCATACTGGAAGAAGTCCGGGAAAGATACCAGCTACATGACAGGTTTGTTCTGTGGATCTCTGTGACCCTTCACTGTACTTCAGGGGCAGGGAACTGCCTGCCCCCCCTCCACCACCAAACCCCAAAATCTGAGACTGGAGAAGATGAGATCTGTTGAAGGCAAGGCAAATAGATCAGATACTAACTGAAGACTTTGAGAGTTGAAGTGTGATCCTGCAAGTTAGTTAATAAAAACAGACGCTGAATGAGCCTTCACTCAAGTCATAGGAAAGCTGACTTAGATGTAAATTTATCATATTCCTCTCTGCAACCATGATCATGTATTACTATATGGCATAAGGTGTTAGCTGATTTGTGTCCCTGCTTCTGTGATGATGACTGCTAGTAATTTTTTTTATTTCACTGTGAAACCCTTTGGGATAGTGCTTATCTAGTGTTCTTGTGCTATTACAAATATGTACCATGATACCAAAAATGTTTCCATGATACATATGCATTTATGCATTTCTGTGGGGTTTTCTTAATGAAAGATAGTTTTATGTTCTTAATTTTTCATTTTCTAGGTTTTTTGTTGCCTGTTTTGTACTTCAGTCAGTGACTCCCCCAATAACATTATTTGTTATAATCATTCTCATTCTGATGATTGTATCCTAAATACTGTTGCCCCCTGAGACTTAGATTGATCAGAACTCACACTGAAAATTCAGGTAATGCATTTGACAAATCTTAATTATTAACTCAATGAAACCATTTTCTCTTGCAGAACTAGAAGGCTCAGTAGCAATATTTTGAAGGCAGTTGTCATTAGAACAGCAACTTCCCCCCCCCAGCTTTATTTTCAGAAGTTTCTTTCATAGTGACAATAAAAAGCAGTCTTCTATTTCTCCATTGCTGGACAAATTTAGTAAAAACAGAACCAAGGTGCCTGTGTTTGTTCTCTCATTGTACAAGTGTGAATAATTGATACCTTTTTCAGAATATGTCTAACACTGTGCAGCACTATTACAGTCCAAATTTAGTGTTTATCTCTGTTATTTTTGGGTTTTTTTCCTCTTATATGCAGGGTACGTCTTCTTGGAGCCTTGGAACACCAGGATGTTAGAAATGTCCTAGTCCAGGGACACATTTTTCTCAACACTTCCCTCACTGAGGCCTTTTGTATGGCTATAGTCGAAGCAGCAAGCTGTGGTTTACAGGTAAAAAAACCCCTCAATATCTAGAGAGCATTTATCCATTTTAGAAGTCACAGTTAATTAGTATGTGCTTGTAACGTTTGGTTTCATCTGAGGCTCTGTCTTTACAAAGGTAAGCAAATATTACCCCATTTACAGATCACCTGGAAGGTGAGACAGGAGGGTTATTTGAAACTGCTAAAGCTCCAAGAAGAAATGTGTGCAGAACTGGGAATAACACACAGATCTGCCCTCAGTTCTTTGAACTAGCCAGACTGCCCCTCCAAAATGCTGTTTTGTATGTACTCCTGTACAGAGTTTTGGGTAGTTGATGTTCACAAAGGTTTACTTTGACTGTACTTTGAGAGTTGCTGCTGAAAAATTGTCTTACTATGTAGTAAGACAGTTCAAGGTAAGAGTTGGAGAAAGGGCCCTTACTGTCTTCTCTTTCTGGCTAATTTACAACTCAGATTGACAACTCAAAAGAATTCAAACCAATAGCCACAAAGAACTTAGATTGTCACATTAAAATATAAAGAAACTTTAAATACTGATATGAATATCTGATTTTCAGGAATTATAAATAACAGTGACTTCAGTTTTTTCTTTACTTCATTGTCTTTTCACAGCAGTTACAATTTAGTTGTAGTCATTCCCTTGTCATCTATTTCCCTCTTTAGAGGTGAGGCAGTTCTGCAGTTTTTTGTTGTTGCCTGCTGTTTAGAGATGATTGCACAATATGAATTTTAGTAGTTTATGATTTCCTTTTGAAAATAATAATTCACATTAAAATTGCTGAACCGATAAATGAATTCTTGTAAATGTTCAGTAGACTAGAAGGCATAAACTGAAAGTGGATGTAGCAAAATTGTCCTCTCCAAGTAGAGGTAACAGTTTTTATGAGGGACTGTGGAGGAAGAGTCCAAAATCTGGTTATGCAGATTTAGTTTTGTACAGTAACAAACACCTTTAGGAAAGATGTCTCATAGGCACTCGTTAGACCAAGTGTAGTGGTTTATCATGCCAGCAAATAACTGTTTTGGACATCAGGAAAGGTAATCTGCTATGCCAGGTCTTTTCTGGGGCCTACACCTCTAGTTCATATACAAGTCAAATTCTCAATGCATATTTTCCTACTCTCAAGTGTTGCGTCTAAACAATGTAATAGCAGTGTCACAGTGCAATTTTATTACTATGCTGCATATGTATTGTTTCTTTTGTTTGTTTCAAAGGTGGTGAGCACAAGAGTTGGCGGGATTCCTGAGGTACTTCCAGAAAATCTCATTATTTTATGTGAGCCTTCCGTGAAGTCTTTGTGTGATGGATTAGAAAAAGCCATTGCCCAGCTCAGATCAGGAACCCTTCCATCTCCAGAAACCGTTCACAATAAAGTAAAGACATTTTATACATGGAGAAACGTTGCAGAGAGAACTGAGAAAGTATGTATAACCACTTATTTTAAATTCTCTTAAAGTATATTTCTAAAACAGCTACTGCTTTGAAATATTACTATCTATGTCCTCTGTGTAATCTTCTGGTGTTATTTTTCAGTATGTTTCCTGTCAAACACGTATGATTTAAAAAGGTTCAGAATATATTTTTTGTTTTCCCCTAGATAGGTGGTTTTTTTTCTGTTTGTATTTTCTAATATGCCATAACTGCTGACAAATATTATCAGCCTAGTTCTTCAGTTAGGTTTCTACTCATGTATTAATTCAAGTCTTCACATGAAATAACTTTTCTGACATAACTGGAAAACCTGCTGTATAAGATGTATGAAAAGGTCAACAGTTCATGACCAAGTTTTGTCTACCATGTACTAACAAGTGGTTTAAAACTAAGAGGCAGTTTAATGCCATGAGGCTGATACATGGCTGAATTTACATAAGCTGTGGTTGTAATGAAAATTAATTTTCATAGTTTTGAAATCATGCTTTAGAATTAGAACTGCACTTCAGCATAAGGCTTCTGCCGTTAGTGAAGAATGTTAACTGCAGTAATGTCACCAACACCTGTGGAGATGTGTCATTTCTTCATTTCTGACTTCAGCTCCTGTGTTTTAGGAAGGAGAGAGTAGCTGAACCACATGCCTCCTATTTACATTGTAGTGCACTTAGATATCTGTCTCTTGTAAGCCACATTCAAGTATCATGTACAACCAGTTTGTCATTTTCGAGTGCCATCAGTACAATTCATTTTATGATTTTGTAGCTGCAAGCAATATTTGAATTGCAAAGTTTTTATAGAAGTTAGTCTAGATTTCTGTTTTCTTTATATAACCATTCTTAAAAAAACTCCACCAAAGCTCTGTGAAAGAAAATGCTCATGTAAGTGTAAAGAAATATGCATGGAATTCATGTCATACATAGTCAAGTTGTTAGCTTATTGTTAAGTTATCTGTAGGATGCAGTCTGTAATGTTCTCAAGGAAAAAACTGTCCTTTAAGCCTTTTTTGAGTTGTTAGTGGGTTTGTAGCTGTTGGGTTGTGGTTAATATGTATATTAAGTCACTAGCAGCATGTATTTGCTTTGCACAGTAAATGAATTTTAGTTTTACTAAAAATTACTAGTGTTTCTTTAGACGAGAATCAGTAGCCTGTTACGATTTGCTTCATTGTTCAAATGTAAAGACTTAGAATATTGCCAATTCATCTATGAGTTCATCCATCTTTGTGTTTCAAGTCTAGTAATTGCTTGTTCTGGCTCTTCTTATGCCTGGTGTGAATATGAGATTAGAACCCATTCAATTAACTAAAAATCCCAACCCTTTCTGTATAATACTACATGAGATACAAGTTAGGCAATTTTCCTATTTAATGAAATATTCTTGAAGTCTGTCAAAAATAGTTATCTTCCTATTTCTCCTTAAATAAATTGATGAAATTTCTAGAACAGGACTCAAATCAGCACTTAAAATCTGCAAAGTTTGATTGAGGTAATATTTTTCCCATCTGGTAGTTAGAAATAGCTAATTTATTTTGCATAGTGACAGCAAAGTGTAGTATCTGATTTTTGAGGTAGAAGCAACATTGTTTTAAAATCCTGTCTTCTGTCTTCTCTCCATTTAGGTGTATGACAGGGTTGCAGGTGAAGTGGTTTTGCCGATGGATGAGCGACTGAACCGACTCATGTCTCACTGTGGCCCAGTGACTGGGTGTATTTTTGCTCTTTTTGCTGTTCTGAATTTCCTTCTCTTGGCATTTCTGAGGTGGATGACTCCAGATTCCATTATTGATGTTGCAATAGATGCCACAGGACCTAAAGGTGCATGGACTAAACAGTATTTTCTGGGGAGGAAAAAAAGAGTTAAAGAAGAACTTCCAAGCTCCTAAAATGCTCAAGTGGAGAGGGAAGAATGCATCAGTCACTAAAGGTTTTAATGCTTGCTGACAGAGACATTATTCTTACAATCCTTCAGTTTCTTTCTGAAGTTCTTGGAAAGAAACTTGCTTAAATGTGCTACCTCAATTTAGGATGATATTTTTAGTTTAGTTTCAGATTCATGCAAATTTATAGACATCTCTTTTGCACTTAAAGCTGGGAGGAGAACATGGTTTTTTATATGTGTTAAAAGCCTTTGAAACAAAAATACAAGATTTTTCTGAATATTGCAGAAAATGACTTAAACTTTAGTGGTATTTGGGAAAGCAAAACACAAACATTATAGCTTATAGTAGTCCCCTCTAACCCGTGATACTTACTGTGATCTTTATTGTAAGACTTCTTTCAAAATAACTGTAAACCGAACAAAACACACCTTTTTTCTCCTAAGATGAAAATGGCACTAGAAATTAGTCATAATGTCCATTACCATATAAAATTTCAGAGATTTATTTCTAGTAGTTGTGTCCCAATGACAGTGTTTTGCCTGTGCAGCATTATTATTTAATTCTTCCCTAGTCAGATTTGATCATCCTGTTGCTAAATCAAAATTCCATAATGATTTTCTGATATTTTCAGAGGTGCTAAATTTATTCTGTTCACTTACATGTGTGAAAGTGATGTAAAGCTTATAGCAGTTTTTTTCAGTACATAGGTGAAAAAATAGTATTATTTAGAGATAATACAGCCTTCAGAAACATCTCAGGCCTGAAAACTCTTCCAGCAGACTGTGCCAAAGTGTGAAGTAACGTGTGAGAGAGAGTGAAATCTGTGAAGGGCTTAACAAGCACCACTGTGCTTGGTCACTCTCTCTCCACTCTCGCCTCCCACCCCCATCCCCCTTTNCTCTTTTTTCTTCCCCTTACTTAAGACCAAAGTGGCATTTAAGTCCATCTCTGGGAGGGGTAGTGTTCAGTGTGTGTGATTTCACCTAGACCACATCTGAGACACTGTCTGGCAAGTTCTGCAAGTGAAATCTTAGGGGTCTTAGGAAGGTATCCCTTAAGTGCAAATAACCAATAGCTGTGCTTTTCATGGAGAGGGGGGAAAAAATGCTCCTTGCATCTCCTAAGGATTCCTGAGCTATGTGTACCTGGGACAAGAGGCAGCATAGCATGCCAATGTGTGAGAGGAGGTATTCATCTCATTTCTGTCAACCACCTCTAAAATTCCCCCTTGTCTAATGCACTGGCTTAACTTATTTGTCAAGCATCGTTGATGACTAAATCTTAGTATTTTATGACTCTTGAGTATTGTGTACTGTTGGACACTGTATTAACACTGTGCAATATGAAAATACTGTCTCCAAACTCTTGAAGGTTAGTATTTAAAACATGACTTCTGTCAACTTCATCTTGTTTGGGTAGACATGTAATTACACAGATATAATTTCATTGAGCACAATTTCATGAAACATGGAAAGGTGATGTAAAGTAAACGCCATATACAAAGTCTATTTTCTTTTACTAGAGTTTTTAGCCTTTGATATGTAACATGTAATGTGTTGTATTACAATTTGAATTTTTTGAGCTCTAAAGTGGAGGGCTAAAATGGTGCCATATGGATTAAGGATAAATGAGTGGAATTAAGCTAATATTTTACTTTTCTAAGTCACTCTTTTTTTGGTGTTTTGGATTTTTTTTGAAACATTAAAGTTTCTAACAAGTTTTTGAAAATACTAATTATCATTCCAGTTAAATGTTATATATATATTTCTAATAATATTTTGCCAATCCTTGTTTATTTCTTTTTGGTTTCCTGCCAACATCTACAAACACAAATCAAAAGGCTTGTGAGAGTCTATTCAAAATACCTTCTTATTTTGTGGAACATTGTGTACTTATGAATAACATAATAAAACCTTGTTATAGTCTTGTTTACAAGACCAATGTAAAGTTTATCTAGAAGTTTATTTACCCTTCCACAAAGAGTGGATATGTTTCATCAATATATGGGAACGTACAATTAGAAGGTACAGAAATACACACCATGTTGCTGCTTCCCATCACTGGTGGGTGGAATTCTTATGAGAAAGATGATTATTAAAAAAACATTCTATACAAGCTGCCATAAAAACTTAATCCATAACTGGTTTGACCACAAATATGCTGTTTCTCAAGTAGCACCACTTGTATTACACAGAACTCTGCAGGAATGATTCACTTGCTGGCTGTGTGCGGTGGAGCAAGGGATGATGTTGCTGAGCTGTTTCTTACAGATCTAAAAACCATCTGTGGGTGGCATGGAAAAAGTTAAATAAAATAATCACAGTACTAAAAAAATCAACTGAGATAATGAGTGCAGTAAGAAATTTTTTGAAATTACTAAAAAAAATTAAAATGTTTCAATTATGCTTGTAGGTAACATTTGATCATGGCGAAATATCAGGGAGATGTTACCAAAGAGAGAGTGATACTAAGTAATGTCTTGCACAGAGCAGAGGCTCTGGTGTGTAGGAGAAGGAACACTCAAAACCCACCTGTACAGGGAGTCCCCCCATCTGCAATGAAATTCCATCCCCCAAGCACAAGAAGAAATGATGTTTCCATACATTATACGTAGATGGTGTGTTGATAATTGAAAATTATACGTTAAACCAGAACAAGCATCAAGTATGACTCTTGAGATTAGTCTGAGATTGCGTTTGAGTGGATGTGCACAGATCTGTAAGAAGGTAAATACATTCTAATTTACCTTTTCTTTTTTTGGGTCAAGTTTTCCTGCATCTTTTTGAAATAAACATATTTTTTCCCCTTTTGATACTTTTTTCTCTTCTTTAGTCCCTCTTTTTCATGTATGCATAGGCTTTTTAAAAATAACTGTAAAAGTAGATCTTTCTGATAGATATAAGCATAATCAATCTCAAAATGGTTTTATAGGATTTTTTAAGCTAAAAAATATTTAAGTATTTTTAGTATTTGATTTGCTATCATTAAACAACTCTCATGATTGCTGTGCATCATGACATTTAGTATGTTGCCCTCCATAGTTTTTCCTAATTACTTTAGCACTGACACAGATAAAATGTTGATGTTTTTTAAGGGAACAAAATTAAAGGCAGGATGTTGTTATACATCTGAATTTACTGTTTTGCCAAAATCACGCATTTTTCTTGTAAACTTAGCAGGTAGATTAGGTTATTTTCAGGTTCTGACTTGCTTCAACACTGTCTTAACTCTGGAGATGATACTTGGACAGGATTCATCAAACTTTAACTGGTTGTCTAGAACATGCTAGTTCTTTAAGCTGGTTGTTTAAGCAGGAGAGGCTGACACATTCCCTGTGAACACAGATCTGGAAGGCAGATGGGGGAATTAATTGCCTGCTGGAATTTGCTGTCTTCCTGCCCAGGCAGCAGCAGGAGTTTCAATAATCAGACCTAATGCGGTGCGATGGGTGGTAGATAGGTGAGATGAACCCCACACTGGGTTGAGAACAACCAGTGAGTCACTGTATACATCCTTGCTAAAAGCAGGAGTGTTGTAAGTGTGTTAACTTAGGGATGCAAATGAGGCAAGGTTTGTATGGGAAATAGTGTCATTTAGTAGATCAAACTGATAGAAGAGAAATATCTTGGCTCTTTGTACTGATGTCTTTCTTCTGATCTCTTCTGTTTAAGATAGTGTTTTTGTCTCCTCTTTTTCTCCAGTTGTCTTATTTTGAATGTATTTCATATTCAAACTCTCAATGATATACATTAGAAATACACTGCTGTAATTCAAAGAGTGTCTAACATAAGAATAGACCAATACTTCTTAATTTCTTTGAGGTGGGGATCCCTCTAATTTTTATTTCCTTGCCAAATTCTTTAGGTCACATTTGGCATTTCCTGTTGGATAAAAGTAAGGTGAATTGAAATGAAAATAAGCTGTCTTCCAATCTGAGCTGCCTTATCTTTTGTGCTTATTCCTTGCATGTTTGTAAACATTACGTTTCCAGCTTTGGAGGTTCAAGCTAAACTACTTCATTCAGTATCTCATGACAATTTTATTGAAGGATTAATGTATTTTCTGTGTATTTTGATTTAACAATTTAGTAACCAAGAGTGGCTCATGGAGCAGTTTGGACATCTTGCAGAAGTTCTCAATTAGGTATGTTTTTAATACGGAGGGCTGACTTGTTCACTCAAGTCTCAATGGAGTTGCATAATTCACCTCATTCAGCTCAAGATGATTCTCCAAAGAGTGAAGAAGAAACGATGAGAACCCTGTTTCTGCACTGTCATTGCTCTTCTCTTGTGTTCTACCTGTTCTCATGCTACAATATATTACTCACCTCTCTTTAGCTTCAAAAATACCAGACATTTCCGAGTGATCACACCTGACCTTGCTATGGATACCTGACTACCACCTCCACCACTCTGCTGTTCAGCGGTCTTCCAACTGATGGCTTTCTTTTTAAACCACTACAGTAATTTTCCTAGTGCTCTTGTACACTAAGAACAGATTAAGAGATTACACAAGCTTTTTTAAAATTAATCACTTCATAATTTAACTAAAAATCTTTAGTTGTCTTGTTCTGAAGCCGGGAGGGTGATTTTGCTGCTACACAAACAGAGTTTGTCCTTCTGGAAGACTCATGTTCCTGTGACCACTTGCAAGGGGTGAAATTCCTCATGGTTTGTTAGAGCACCTGGAGAGATCTTTGGTATTACTGGAGTTTAACATTCCATTAGGGATAAGAGAGTTTCAGTGGAGATCACCTGATCTCTAGTTTCTTGTATTGTTCTGCGTGTCGTGGACATGTATGACTCTACATGCTGGCAGACTGACTGTGAAAGGAGATCAGTGGATCTCCTTTACAACCAAAAGACAATTTTCTAGTCTTTTGGTCTAGTCTAGGTGCTCTTCTTTCCTGCTTATGTCCTATTGAGAGCCAGTTTTGTAAATTCTACCTGACAAAGATCTCTCTGTCATTTAGGTTGACCTTTACTTTGTAATGGTCTTAGTATTTTTTATGTGTTCTTTTTCTCTGCATCCTACAGTTTGTTCTTTACAGCTTTTACTATTCCTCTGGGTTCAGGAGGAGTGTTTTCATTATCTCAGATTTTCCTAGGGTGAACTGATCATGCCTTTTTTGGTCCCCCTTCGTGAATTTCTCCTCTTTGTGAGAAACACTAAGCAGACTTAAGTGTTTTTCTGTGATTCTTTAACTGAACTTCTCTTGCTGTGTAATCTGTGTCTTCAGCTGTCTTGTTCTCTGGCAAGCAGTATTAAAATGACTAAAAAGAGGAAATTTTCCTCTTTTGGATTAATTTAGTATTATTATAGTTTCTACATGCATATAATTTTACAGTGGAAGGAAAGGCAGATGTAATAGTTATGTAAAGACTTCAGTTATTGGTAAAAATGTAATAGCTTGGTTTAATTCAGAATTTTAGAAAAGTCAGTTCACTTGAAAAATGAGAAAATTGCTTGGGGTGTTTTTTCTCAGCCTCTGCACACATTTTATACAGCATTCTAGTGCACCTGGGAGGACAGAGTGCTGAAGACAGCAAGGTACTAAGCCAGCTGTATTGCTACAAACCAAAAGAAGTTACATTTAAAATGTCCAGGGAAAGAAGTCACTGTAAAATTTCCTTCTGCATATCCACTATCCCTTTGGAATCCTTAAGAGAGGAGAGTCATCCTGCTCTTTTCATTGACAGGTGTGTAGATTGAAGAGTAAGAGAACCTGGGCAAGGAGGGGATTCAAAGAAAGAAATAAATCTCTTGTAGTGCATGTAGGAAAATAGGAATCAATAAAAGTTTAAAACAAAAAGAGGTGGGTCTTCTACATAGCTTCAATTAATTACATGCAGAAAAAATATTTTGTGGAAGCCATGTGCCTTCAGAAAGTAAAAAGGGCAGTTAAGGAAAGGGTTCATCTTCTTTGGTTTCAAATATTATACCTTTGAATCAATGATGGATAACATAAAAATATTTCTATTTTTTAAAAACAGTAAGATTTTGTTTGCAAGAGATACCGATGGACACCATTCTTTATCCCTGAGTGATGGAAAATATCAGTATGTTATCATGTGTTTCTTATAACACAATTTCAATGTATTTTCCTCCTAGAATAACTTTGACTTCTTAACTCTGGCTCTGGAAATATATGGGTTTATTTCAAATTATTTCATGACAATGCTTTCCTTTGACATGTTTGCCTTTGTTCTGTATGTAAGTACCAGCAAGGCCTGTTATCAAGATGAGAAACAAAAAAGTATTCTTTTTGCAGTATCTCTGAATAATTTCTGCAACTTTAGCTATGCAGTCTTATAAATGGAACTGCTGCATCAAAGAATAAATCTAATGTGGATGTATAGGCTTTCAGGTGGTTTGGAGAGCATCTCTCTGAAAATTCATTCTAATTTATGTAGGTTTAGAAAGGTTTTTCTGTTTGTTTCCTATGTGCAGAGATGTTATAACTATCTTATCCCTGGTATTGTAATTTAGTATCAGATAGCCTATACCAAATAAAACCAGAATGTATTTTTGGTAAGTGAGGAACAGCAGATCCTGAAGGGTTTAAAACAGATGACATATGATACCAAAAATAACCCAGTGCCACTGAGCCAACCTAAGAAACTATTCAAAGAGCAAACCAAAATGGAGGGCAGTTCCATACTCCATGCTTTCACTAACATTTATTTTGCCATTTTTGCTTTGTTTTGTTTTAAACTTTTAATTAAGATTTCCCTGGCTTTGCTGACCCATTTCTATATTGTTAAAGGCAACAGAAAAGAAGCTGCCAGGATAGCAGAAGAGATCTATGGAGTAGTCCCAGGTAAAGTTAAAATATGAACTCTCTAACATTTAAATGTATATTTGTTACATTTTTGTAACTTGAGGATTTAAATTACTGAATTGCCATGAAATGAGGAATTTATTGCTAAATGCACAGGTGAATGTTTTAATCTGAAGTGCCTTCTGTTTCTGGGGTCTTTGCAGTGTCAGTATGTGTTGGCATGATTTAGGTGTGCAAAATATGAGACTCCAGCTAGAATGAGGACAACATTTGCTCAAGGCACTATGGTAAATTAAAAGATTGTTCTTGAAAGCAAGGCATTCTTTAGCAGCGATTACAGATGGTTTTACTAAATATCCAGCTTTACTGCCAGAGAACATTTAGGAAAAAGTTTTAGCATATCGATTTTGTGAAAGGAAATGCTAGGAGGATATAACTAATGACTTTATGAATCCAAGCCAAGAATCCTCATTTTGTTACATCAGATGATAAAAATGAATGCAGCTAAAACTGTTCTGAAAAATATATGGCACAGGAATATATTGTATTTTGTAGGTTATTTAGTAGAGCATGGTTTTGGTTTTTTCTGAGTGATTTTACTCCTTCACATCACTGCCATAATAAGGAGCAGACATGTGTTTGCATGCCTGTTAAGTCCACTAATTGAAACGACACTGTATTTTAAATTTACTGCTAATGAGGGCTTATTTTCTTAGTTGAAGATTCTTACCAGTGTTGTGATATCACACATTTTTATGTGACTCATTTGTTGGGCACTTGCTTCCTGATGGATTGTGCCATCACAAACAGGCACAAACAGAATGGGAGCAGAACCTGGGTGGTGTGAGATGGCTACCCAAAACAGAGAGATTAAGATCTGCCCAAGAGAAATAGTTCAGCCAAGCATTTTTTACAAAGCCTTTATGAAGCCTGTATATATACAGGCATGTCTTGGCTATTAATGTATTTTTTATTCTCCAGAATAAAATGCCAAATATTTATTACTGTTATTTTTTCCCAAGGACCTTTATGCAATCATAGTCAGACACGTGGCAAACAGCAGTTTTTCCTTCATGCAGGTTCTCATCGAGGTGCCTTCAAATTCAGCAGGCCATAACATATTTTTGTTGCAAGTTGCCATTTACAAAAAGCCATTAAGGATAATCTTACAAAATGTAAGATCATGTGGTGCTGTTGCTGGGGCATTGTATCGTATTACAGTCAGTGCTTCACAGCCTTTCCTCTTTGCAGTGAAGCAGCAAAGCAGCAGCAGGGCTGCTTGATTTATCCATAGCCATTTAAGAAGAGAGTGCTTTCAGTCATGTCGCTCACAGCTGTGAAGGGAAGATGTGCCCCGTATGGGAACTATATTTGCCACAATTTTCAGGGAGGTAGGTTGGGGTGGCTGGCAAGGAACTGTGTGTTGTCATGGTGAGGCATGTGTGTGCACACACATGCACTGGGAGTGCATGTGGTAACATGCACTTGCATGTGTTATACGCTGTGCACAGAAGGTTAAATAAGGCACTGTAGCTCTGTTGTCTGAGTTACTTTGGAATCTTCCTGCTGTGTAAGGGCTCTGGGCTTTGTCACTTGCAGTGTCTTCTGATTTTCTGAACTGGGCTTGCCTATTTCAGTCTCCAGCATGATGAGGGGTATGGGGTATTGTGAATGTTTTGAGGAAGATGTTTCTCAGTCCCTGCTTGGTTCATGTTTCCATCATTTTGGGTGATGCTTTCTACTTCATGATTCAGAGCCTCATCATGTATTGTGCCAGCTGGTCTTTCCATGCCAGCTTTCTGCCTTAGGAGCCCAGGAACAGCTCCTTAAATAAATGGAAATAAAAGTAATAACTGTAGTTAAAAGCCTAACCCCATGAGCTCAAGTGCATCCTGGCTTTTGGGTACACAGAAGGAAATTCCCTTGGCCAAGGGTGAAACTGCTGCCGTGTCCTTGGCCTCAATCCCCATGGATGTGTCTGTGCCTCTCATTTATTTCTTTCTGCCTTGGGTAATATTTGAAATGGAGATAAATCACCCTTTCCATTCTCTCCAATGTGTGGTGTAGCTGAAAAAATTAAACTGGACAAGGATTTCAAATAGAGCCCATGGCGTTGCTGTACAACAGAGCATGAATGCAAACACTGGTGTTGCTCCTGTCCTGTGGCACTGTAAATGTAGCTGGCCTTTGGAGAAATACTTACTATACACTGTGTCATAGTATGGTTATAAATTTTGATATGGGATAGGAAAATTTTCTCTACTTGAGTGGCAGGGATTTAACCTGAGCTGACTGTCTATGCCTGTAAGTAGTAGCTACAATAAAGATTTTTTTTTTTTTCTTGGCACATAAATAGATTAGGAAAAAGGGCAAGTGAGTCTATGTGATGGAGTCCGAACAGTTCAAAATTATTAAAAAAGAAAAGTAAAGCCTTAGGCAGAATTTGTTTTTCCATGTATTTTCTAAAATCCTTCAGTGAAGAGGATGATGAAACATATTACCTGGTAGTCTGAGATGTAGGATGTTATTTATGAAATTGCCAGTTCAGGAAATAAAACTGGCAGGGACATGCCAGAATTCATTTGATGGACAAGTCATCCCCATGTCTCCCTGCTATGCATCTCTTAATGAAGTGTCAGAGAAACTGGGATGCAATTTGTGTCAGAAGTTCCCTGGGAAAGGTGAAGGCTAATATGGTTTTGAACAGGAGAATTGCAGGGCTCAGAAGTCTCCCCATGAAACCCAGCAGCACTAAACTCGTGATCTCTGCTGAAATATGTTTTTAGGTGTTCTATTAAAAGTTCTGCCAAGAAGCTTTTGTTTAGGTCCCTTAGTGAGCAGCCAGCTTTCTCAGGATTGCTGAGCCTTCAGCTGCTCTGCTGAAATCAATTTATCAAACAGTTTCACCACTGACCCCCCACTGATTTCAGTCCTGATCTGCATTTACACAAGGCTGTGTTTCCCGTGTCCTCCCGGGATCTGCTTTTGCTGCTCACCTGAATTAGCTTCCATGCATTTGCTGTTTCAGGCAGCTGGGCAGACCGATCCCCTCTTCACGACGCTGCCTTCCAGGGACGCCTCCTCTCTTTGAAAACCTTGATTGCACAGGTAAAAGCCCACAGGTAAAGAAAAGGGAAGCAGGGGGGTTTTGCATGATTTGCATCTATGAGCTGGTAATAGACTGCATCAGGGCATAAGAAATATGCCTGAATGAATAATATATCAGCACAAATGCTTCTGGGCATGTAATAGTTTGCTTAGTTAAGATGCTGGGGACAAGCCCAGAACAAAGACTGTTACAGCTTGTAGCCTGCTATATGATAAACAGTGATCCTTCTGCTCTTTCTCAATGATAAACCATGCAAACTGGGCTCGAGAATAGGGACAATAAATAAATATAGACTATAAAAAACCCCAACAGTAGAAAGCTATAAAAGTGCATATTTCCATACATAAAGTGAGAGCTGTCAGCCTGAAACCCTCTGCTCCCAATGGAACCAAAAGAAAGAGACAAGGAAAGAATACACTAGAAAGGACAAGAAGCTGCATATGAAAGGGGACAGGTTCTTTGTGCTTTGCCAACCATCCTCCTTACCATCTTTGATTAAACTCGGTGTCCTCATCTGGCATGAATGGGCAACCCTCTCCCCTTCCCCCCAAGGCAACTGCAGGGAAATTAATTTCCTGAGTGTAAAGTTGTATGACTTGGCCATCAGACCTTTTACAATCAAGGTAAACAACTTTTACCAGTGAGGCCACAGCTCAGATGGAGAACATCCTCAAGGAGTGGAGCTGCCAGTGTAAAAGCCTCTGGTCCAGACACATATTGAGGCACAGCTGCTGCTAAAAGAGGTTTCTTTTTACAGACAGTATTCTCCCTCTCATCTCCTGTTCCCTCTTTTCTTCACCCGTTGATATAAAATCATTTTTATGGAAAAGGAAGTGGTGGAGGTTAGAGATAAAAAGAAATAGGGTTTATTCGCTCAGGGATTTGATGGTTTTTCTGACCCCCTCTATCTCTGTTTATGCTGTCCTCACACCATATGAGTAGTGGAGCACCCAGACCTGAGATTGTGGTTATTCATTAGCTGCTCTGGCTATGCACTGGTCATGGTTATACAGTGGAGAAGCACCCAGTGTTGTGGTTATACACCATTTAGTTAATCCATCCTTTCTCCTCCTGAAGACATTTAGTTTTGGGAGTGAAGGATGAGGGTCCTTGTGGATGAAAAGGGATCAAGGCAGCAATGTCCATAGAGCCTGAATTGGAGCTGATTCACCACAGCTTGATAAATGTAAGGATAAAGCTGTTAATGGATCAGCACAGTCATTGCTCATTCTAATACAGTTACGCTGGTAGCCTAAAATTAAATATTGGACTATACTTGAGTATATGTGGGACACTCGGAAGTCTCTACTGCAGGACCATAGCCTTCAAGAAAGTGGTGAGGCTCTGGCTCCATAGGGAATGCCTGGATGTAAGGAGATGATGTAGCTCTGGAGATTTAAAAGAGCTAAGAATTCACTAATGCCTCTTCCAGCATCAAAACAAGAGTTTGATTTTTCATGTACATTGGAAACAAGGTTTAACATGAATGATGTTTGGCAAACAGCCACAGTAGGATCTATAACTCATTCTCCATTTTGTAATGGGACTCCTCCTTTGAAAAGATATTACTTTTTCTTTCACTTGCAGTGACTGAGTTTTATTTGTTTTATATATATGTGTGTGTGTGAATAATGATTGAGAATAGGTCTCATTATTAGGAGTCTCTAGAAGACCTTGATCTTGAAGGAATATGCTGACCATTAATCATGAAACAACTATACAATTAGGAAATGGAAGCACCTGAATATTTTTTCAAGGTTTTATCTATTCCCCTGGTACTGTTGTGATGCATGGGAAATTTTAATGACAACTTTTACAATAATAATGTTTTCACATGACCTAAAAGCGATTGTTTTTCTATCATAGAATGCCTAGCTTAAAGTGATTACAGTGGTTGCTTTTAATACTCATGACACTGACTTTTGCAGTGTTACATTGCTCACAGGTACTCGTTTCCCCCCATCACTTTGGGTACTGTGTACCAAAAAGTGCATTGCTGCCATCTTGTGAGCTGTCCTGTCTATAGCACATCAGGCACACAAAACACGACATCCAGTGGAAAACGGAGCTGCTTTCAGGCCTGTTTTCCCACATGGTTGTGAAATCTTAATTATCAGGAGATTTAGCTGCCTTCTGGGGAAAACACACATGACAATTGTTTTCTCCTTTGTGAGCATGTCTGGTTTGTCTGTGCAGGACTAGATGTGTCAACTGTCATTTAGGGAAATACTTGTAATAATGTGTTTGTAAATCACTGTTCTTTCTTCCAGTGTAAAACAGTTCCTGGGTAGTCAAATAAGAGGAACTGATATGTGGATGAGATTTGTCTCATCTATCTTAGAGTCTTAGAAGTTTACCAGGTACTTACGACCTCTGAGTGAAACACACTGGGTATTCCATATAGTCAATGAAAGACTTTTAGGACACAGTTCATCTGACCTACTAGAAACAGCTGCTTTAGCATGGGATGAAGCCTGTTTCTGCCCACTGAAGGATCAGCCAGTTCCAATCAAGCTGTTGATACTTATGCCAGAAACATCCCCATTTAGGGAGGTGAACCCCACCAGCTGTAGCTCTTGGTGCTGGACATAATAGGGAAGGTAATGCCACTCTTATAAGTTAAAGAAACATGATGTCTTTCTTGTGATTGACAGTGCATCACAAAGAACTAGAAATGGAAAGCATAGTTTGTCCTTGCTTCCTCTTTCACCCCATCACCAGCTGTGATTTGTAGGGAAAAAAACTGAAGCACTGAACAGCACTAATCCAACACAAGCACCTTCCCTGGACACGCAGCCAGTGACATGATGCTCTCCAGCCATGGTCCGACTGCCCTTTGCTCCCATGCCAGCTCTGGGAGAGCTGCGTGGTTTGGGCAGGGCTTTCCCCTCACACCCCTGGCCCTGCATTGCAGGGTTTCAACGTGAACCTTGTGACAACAGACCGTGTGTCAGCCCTGCACGAGGCCTGCCTGGGTGGCCACGTCGCCTGTGCAAAGGTGCTGCTGGAGAACGGTGCCCAGGTGAGTCCCGGGGGAGACAGAGGGGACCTGGAGCTCAGATGCTCCTTGCCTCGGTGGGGATGTTGGACAGGCTGTCTGTGTGGCAGAGCCAAGATGCACAAGATGTACAAGAGCATCTCAGACAGAACTGGGGAAAATAAAACACTGCTTGGTTTCCATATGTGCGGTGGATTTGCCTTTCCCTTTGTGTTACACCATTGTTCTCTTTTGTTTTCCTTCTGCGTGTGAAACATAGTCATGATTGATGGAAAAAGAATGAAAGATGCTAGGTGAAAATAACCTTGAAGAAAGTAACTTATCCCTTCTCCCCTCCACCATAATGATCTCTGGGATTACCTCCAGTTTTCTGTGGGATGGTTTGGGAGTCTCATGTAAGTAAAAATAGATGTGCTTGAAGCAATGAAACATTTTATCTGCTAGCAAAATAAAAATTCCCAGAGTTGGACCTAAGGTAGAATACATGTTAACAATGGAGATAAAAGATTTTTGTATATTAATGGCATTGCCTTTTTATAACTCAGAGAATCATCTCTGAACTCTCTGTTGCTTTCCTAAGAAATCAGCCTATTCCTGGTGTAATACATAGCTCCAGTGTTTTTTGGTTTTAGCTTTCTCCTCACTCTCTCTTTTAATAAATAAAGTCAACAGGCTGTTTTCTAGCTTCTAAAGGAACACATGCCATCTTGCCGCTCTTCTTCTTTTGCTGTGCTTTCCTTTATTTCCCTTTTTTACCAAACCATTCCCTCCACAATGGCTGTCTTTCCTCTTTTACCAGTTAAACCAATACCCAATGAAGAGGGAAACCAAGGAAGCAGTTTTTCTTCTTCATTTATCTCCTTGCTTGCCCTTGGTTATCAGCTTGCCTGCATCACTGGCCCTGTTGTGAAGTGATGCTGATAAACCCTCAGAGCCTTCAGCAGCTCCAGACACATCTGCCTGATGAGGCTGGGGGCAGGCAGAGCACAGTGGAAATCATGCAAATTGTCACATGCTTGCATAATCCATTGCTCTTCTCCAGTGTGCCACAGAGCTAGAGACATGCAGATTTGCTGCACCGATTGCCCCTTTGGGCTTGCTACATAGTTAAACACAGCAAAAACAGGCACAGGATGTGAACCTTGGGGTGTCCCGTGCAGGGCCAGGAATAGGACTTGATGATCCTGATGAGTCCCTTCCAAATCAGCATTTTCTGTGATTCCATGGCACAATGCACAGCATAAGCCAGGGATGCTGCTGTCCCATTGGAGAATGGTGATGGTAGCTCTTGCCTGGTCGTTACATCAAATGTGCAGGAAGGAAATTGTTTCTCTCTTGCACAGACACACATGCATATGAACTCTTTCAGGCTACTTTTCTGTTTGGGATTAAGACTATGTTTCTGTAAAAATTTCTTTTGCTGGAAATGGTTTTCAGGCAAAAGTATTAAACATAAAGTAAATGTTTTCATTTAAAAAGCAAAGCCATTTTCATCTGTGGGTGTTCTACCTTGAGGCTGGTGCAAACTATACACATATGAAGATACTCAACTTCTCCACATAAAAAGAAAGAAACCCACATTTAAATTGCACTTTTTAGCAGCTCCAGGAGGAGCATTCATAGCAGGCAGTGTCTCTGCCTTCTGGCACTAGTTATCTGGGAAAGGGTGTAGTCATAAAAGGAGAATGTTATATATGTTATGTCACAACATATAACTCAGAAAGTTGTAAATAAAGTAATTTCTGAAATTACACAAGACCGGAATCTTATTCTGGTGCATTTCTGTGTGTACATGAGTCATGCTGCAAGGGCGTTCCTCTTAAATTGGATTATTCTGAGTGTGTCTTACCATTCCAGGTCAATGCAGTCACCATCGATGGGATCACCCCCCTGTTCAATGCCTGCTGCAGTGGCAGTGCAGCATGTGTCAACATGCTGCTCGAATTTGGAGCCAAGCCACAGCTGGGGAATCACCTTCCTTCGCCCATTCATGAAGCGGTCAAGAGAGGTAATGTGCAGGGTGTGA
>VXBX01004450.1:1154636-1364745 GCA_013400415.1 Scytalopus superciliaris
TATATATATATAATTACAGACACCTCCCTGGAGTTATCTGAATTTGAAAATAAAATCCTTTCAGTTTTCTAGAATGATAACAGGAAGCGCAGACAATGCTGCTAATATTATTGACCAAAATCAACTCTTGATTATGAGAAGCTGCTGTGTTAAACATTAACTTCACCTATTTCTCAATGGATGATGAAAGCACCAGTAAAGCTGCTTGGAAGAACTATCACTGCAGGTCCAGGCACAGCCTATGAGCTAGCATAAATTTTTGCTGTCAGTGTATATTAGTTGACTTATACCTGCTTGAATTGTGGCCCTGCTTTGCCCAGCCAGCCTAGGGCAAGCATTTTGCTTGCTGTAGTACCAGAGTTATTACAATGAGATACTTAAAGGTTTTTTGTGGGATTTTTTCCTCTGATGATTAAATGAACATAATCCAAGTTAGATTTTATGCTATTAACAAATTTAAAGAGCGTACGGTAGGCTTTGAACATCTGTTGGGTTGAAGGTCAAGCCGCTCAGTTCTGACCATCACAGACAGGGTTCACTGGCCTAGACGACTCTCACAGAGCGGGTATTTGACCTGCTGAGTTCTGCACAGCTGCTACTGAGAGAAAAGAGGGAGGCCTGTGTGCCGTCCATCCCCTTAATTTATTGAGGCTACTGGTGGAAACGCACCCATGTTATGTGGGTTTGGACAGTTCCTGCTGCCTCCCCATTCTAACCATGGACTCTTGTCCACTCCAGGAGCCAATGTGAACACGGGGAAGCGATTAGACACCCCCCTCCATGCAGCAGCAAGGAAATCCAGTGTGGAGGTAGTTGTCTTGCTGACAGATTATGGTGCTAATCCGAAATGCAGAAATGCTGAATTCAAATGTGCCCTGGACCTTGCCACACCCAACAGCAAAGTGGAGCAGGCACTTCTGCTTAGGGAAGGTAATTATTTGTTTTCTTATTTTCATTTTTTAAAATAAAGTAAAGCAGTATTTAATTCCTTTACCTAAGTAGATTTTCTTGACAGCTTTTATAAATAATATTCTATTAAAGTTCTCTGTTGCCTTACCTTCTCTGCTGCTTTCAAGGCTGCAGCACATGACACAGAAATGAGTAAGAGATCTCTGTTTTGTTGCTAGATCTGCCACCTAGTGTTAAGGTTTTAGTTCATAAATTGGTCAGTTTTTCTGTGTTTTTATTTCCTGTCTAGTGAAGGAAAATCATATGTATTTACCCATTACGACTCTAAGGGTTAAAAACTGCTGTGAAAGTTTATTCATAGATACTATTTTAGTGCCACCATCTAGTGTTCAGCCCAATACTGTGGTTCAATATCCTGCTTCCTGCAGAAAAGGGACACGAGCATGTGTGTGTGTCCTCGGTTGCCAGGAGAAAGCAGAGCTGTTTACCAGGTGCCTATTGAGCTTCACAGCATGCAGCTCTTCCATGTGGTTTGTGGGGCTGCAATCCCAGCACAGACCAGCACTGCCCTTTGCAGCTTACCTTCAGCTTTCTTGCAATTAATTATTTTTCCAGTCTACTTGAATAACCTCTGAGCAGAAATGAATCCTGATCCTCTTGCCCCGTTTTCACCTGCACCACATTTGGCCAGAACTTGATGCATCCAATAGCAATATCCCTGTAATATGGACTTGCTGATCTAATTCCCCCCACTTCTTGTAACTGCTGTGTTTCCCAGCTCGCTGATACCCTGTTAGTGCGTCTTTGCTTGCCCCAAGGCTTTGCACATGTGGAGGGTGAATGGTGCTCCCCCATGCAGGCAGCCTGCCACCTTCCCAAGCCTCCTCAAAACCCCACAAGGACCAAAGCATGATTGGCACAAAGGGCCCACTTCCAGATAGCTCTTGGATAGTAAATTAATAATTGTCAGTGCTTTGGTGTTTTGTCAGTCCTCCGAACGCTGGTGGGCTTTATGGAGTAAATTAAATATTGGCTTAATATTCTTCTGTCCTATTCCCTTTCTCCATGGCTTTTCATGCAGAACTTTAATTTGCCATGTCTAAAACCTTCTGAGAGGACTTTTGCTTGAATGGTTCTCACCTCTTGTGACTGCTGTCCCTGTATGTGAGATGCTCAGGGCTCAGCAGTGGCAGGTTGCATTAGCAAAAGCAGTGCTGGCAGTTGTCTTGCTTCAGTTCCCTGTGTGAATCAGAGATTGGGGAGGTAAAGAAATAACATAGTACTAATACTTTTCTCTTCCTGTATTTTCCTTTTGATTTGCATTCTCAGCTTCTGACCGTCTCCTCCCTTACAATCAGATGGACTGTAGGGGCACTTCAGCTCCTGCCAGCTCTACGTTTTTCAGACATGAAGTTTCTTCTGTATCCTCACCTTCAGTCCCACTTTCGGATACTTTGCTATGTCTAACCCTTTCCCCCTACTTCTGTGTGTTCTGAGGTTCTTCTATTTGAAATAAGCATCCCCAGGCTGAAGAGATTTTCTACCCCCAACTTCTTCACTGTGGTTACTTAAGTGATCCCCTTTAATTGCTCATCTTACTAGCCATTCATTTATATGAAATATAAAATGTGTCTGTTTTCCTGACTGCTTTGGGAGATGGCAGCTTCTTTCTTCACTTCCAGTGATAGTAGTACAAGTGCTCTTTTCTACATATCCTAAATTTTTCTATTAATTTCTTCTCAGAGGGGACATTATCAGCTCCTAAATTTTCCTGTAGTAAAAACACAGTTTATGAAGCTTATCTATAAGACATAAGGACACATCTAAGCACACATCTCTACCCATTACGTGTCAAACACTGCTGTGATTGCTACTGTTTGGGCAGAAATTGGAGAGGCAGGGATAAGACAGCATTCCAAAACTGAGCATCTCTGGGCAGGTGTGAAGGTTGCACCTGGAGCAGCTCTAGCAAGAGGAAAGCAGATGAGAGGCAGGGACACATTCACAGTGACTTGCATTTGCATGTGCAAACATGTAGCTGCAGAAGCAATGGAGCCTCATATATGGTGGGTTTGTACTTGGCATGTCCCTCACCTGACCCATGGTGGGGTGTGGTGGGGACAGCTCCTGGTCCCCCTTTCCCCCAGGGCTAGGGAAGGACAGAAAGGTGTCTCATCTTGGCGGTTTTTTGGGTGTTGTCTGGGTTTTTTATTTTTTTCCCTCAATGTCTTTTTGCATTAAACTTTTTAAGACTTTATATATTTGACATGTTTTCCCTTCAATTAGACTTAGTTAAAATTGGATTACATAGTAAGAGAAGATTTTGAGGAACATTGATAGACTGACTGGCATACATAAATATTCAGAAACAGTGTGGTCATATGAAAAGACTAAGTTGCAGTTACTATTTGTGCAGGTACCTGCTGAGACACCAGCGAGCAGAAGAAGCATGTTCTGTATATATGAACTACTAACTATATTTATATTGTGTCTTTATCCTTGCAAAACTGCTGGGAGTTGTCTTATATTCTGAGCAAGGGCTATGTATCCCGGAGCTCTCTCTCCAGTGAAGATAACTTTATGATATTTTAAGTGTTTGCTCAAGAAAAGATGCAGAAAAACCTATCAGTGCATACAGAAAAAAGGTTGTAGTGCTCATAGTTTTCAAATTACTGAACTAACTTTGACAACATAAATAAAGTATAAACAATAACGTATTTAGCTGTCCCTGACTTCAGTAAATCATTGGGTAGTGCTTGATCTGATTTGCAGATCTAGCTGATGTTAGTTGCTTTGACTTATACTGGTGATGGGGTTGGATGTGCTTATTCTTGCCTTTTGTTTTCTTCCCCCCAGGCCCTGCCAGCCTTGCCCAGCTGTGCCGGTTGTGTATCAGAAAGCATCTCGGTCGGTCTTGCCTATATGCAGTCCACAAGCTGCACCTGCCTGAGCCACTTGAGAACTTTCTCCTTTATCGATAAGTCTGTGACTGTCTTTATACTGGAAAAGGAAGAGGAACAAATGGTTGTTTACTATAAATTTGTATAACAAAGAAAAAAATAAAAGGCATCATGTCCTGTCTACTGTGGATACCAAACATTAGCTGATGTGACAGTGCAAATTGAAAACACCTTTCCACAGACAGTGAATGATACGGGTGCAGTTCCCTCACAGTCTATTACCACATGCATTTACACCAGCCTGAGAAATTTTAGTACATGAACAGCTCTTGACATGTGTTTGACACCTGACATGCCTTTGTGGATGCACACACTCACCTCCCCCTTCCCCTTCTNTCTGTGCAGCTTCTTCCTCTTGTCCATCCAATCTCAATGTCAAAATCAAGGTAGTGGCTGTTATTCTTCCACTGGTGTGAGAATGAAAGCTTTCAGTGCTGAACTTCATCCATATGTAATATATAGCATGTCTTTTGTCAGCTTTGACTTTACATCCTTTCATCTCTTTCCTGTAGTCTAGTGGAGTCCTAGCAAATGCCAGCAGGCACTGGTTGTCCAGCTACTTACACTCCTGAGCCCAGCTGCCCCCAATGTTAATACATCCTGTCCTTGGAAGTGCAAGTAATGTTACCAAAGCAGGAGCAGGAGTTTGGAGTAAACCCACAAAAATGTGTGAAAGTCTTAAAAAAACCCTTTATCTCTTCTAAAAAAAATCCCTCTAAAGTTATCACATGAAATATGGCTGTGTTCATTACATAAACGATTTTCCTTAGCTTAATTCCAGGGCAGAACAGCAAATGTTTTCATAGGCATAGTAGGTGATATTTTAATGTCTGTCCTTTGCAGGGTTTAAAGGAAGGAGTGTTGCTTTTTTGGGCTTTGCATGCTTTGTCATTTCTCAAAATAAGTCCTTGGACTGCAGAGCAGGAGTGAAGCGGGGCCACTAAAGATGATCATGCACCATGCCAAATGTTCTCTTTGTTGTATTTTCCTCACCAGGACAGGTTTGCAGGCATGTCTGCTCCCTTACCATCTGTTCTAGAGGCTTTCATTACCTTCCAGGAAGAAAGGATTTTTAGAGTGTTGTAACTTTGTCCATTGTGGTATTAATTTAAATAACATCAAGGTTAGCAGAGCTGAGAACATGAACCTCTCTGAGAAAATGTGGGATCCAGTGACTGATGCAGTCAGTGCATGTGTGACTCTATAAAGGTTTATTTTTTCTGTGAAGGTTGTTCTGAGAGGAGAAATGTTTCTTGCCGTCAGACAGGCAATGATGTTTTACCAGTTGTAGTAAAATGGAAAGCTGAGATAAAAGAAGAGTCTGTCTTCACTTTGCTCAACTTCACAGGTCCAAGAGGCTGCTGACACATTTTCAGGCTGTGAGATGTAGTAGTTTCATTATGAGTTAGACATGCTGGTGTCAGTTTTCACAGCCCATACATCTTAAGTTAGTGGAAATTGGCCTGCTGGACCCTGAATACAGGACTGGCTTCCAGCAGCCTTTGAGCTCCTGTCCCTGCTCCAGCAGCAGCAGTCTCTCTGGTTTGATGCTAATTCCTTAATATCACCATGACAGTTTCTCCCTCTGAGACAAAGGTCTAACATTTCTTGTACTTTCTTGTGATTAATTCGGCACAAGTAAGATAAATTGAGCTCTCAGCAGTTCATGAGACTGAACCTTCAACGTTACAGTCAAAAAATTAATGCAGTTTTCAGCCTGTGTTTGCACATATTGAATGCTATCTGATGGCAAGAGCTATGGCCCACAAAGTTGCCAGTGACATCAATGACCTTGTATAGAACAGAACATCATGAATCTCAGAGATTTGAACATTAAATTCTCAAAAGCCTTTGAAAATCAAATACTATCAAGAAAGAAATGTCTATATTAATCTGATGTCAGCAGATCTCAGTTCTATCTTTATTGCCATCTCACCTACTCTGTTTGTAAGGTGTCAGTCAGAATACCATCTGCTGTCTAAATAGAGACACAGAGCCTCAGCTATGTGCATTGTCAGACTTGCATTCAATCAAGGAACTAAGCCAATTTATGGGTTCTATTTCAGCATGTGTAATGCTGAATTGATTTCCTGCTGCAATCATCAATGAAAGGAGTATTTCACTTGCATAGGATTTTAAATTGAAAAAATGTATCTCCATTAAGGAAATGCAAAGTCTGTTCAGCTTCTCAGAAAGGTTTATGTTAAAAAGCAGAACAAGCTGCCCTATATTTATTTCTGATATTAGCTTCCCATCAAAAAATCACCTCACCTTTTCTTCCTCCTGGAGACATCATTATTCCTGAAATTCTGTATATCAGAGGGTCTGGAAGGAAAAGAGCCTTAGTAAATCAGAAGAGAAGCTCAGAAGTCCTGTCATTAAGAAATTTCCTCAGAAACTTTAGCTAGACCTTGTTGTTCTTATCTCAAAAGATTAAGTTACCCATTTAATTCTCACTGACTGTGCTTTGTGTTGTAACAATGCATGGAAATACTACTGAGGAAATAGCTGGAGGAGGTATTTATTTATTTTTTTTGCAAACATGCTATGTTATGTGAGCATAAGGAAAGACTGGGACAATTTTCTATGACATTATTGAATCTTACTGGTGGTTTTTCAGAAAGAGTTTGGAAAACATCTGTCAGGTCTGGCTACAGCTGCTGTTCCCCAGGCAGGTGAAGGGCCAGCTAATCTCCCAAGGTCTCTTTCCTTCAAAACAGATGGTGTCTTCTCTGTCATTCTCTGATTATTGACCAGTTAATTGGGTAAAGTATGGTTTTCATGAGAACACAGACATTTTTATGTGCTGCAATGTCCACTGCTATATGACATCCCTATGACTTTATCCCAACAACTGCCACTACTGTCTGCTGCAGTGGAAAGTGCTGCGTATTTCAACAGGAATGACTGCACAACACACTGGCTACTGGAAAAGCTTTTCCACTCAACAACTGGGAAAGTTTTTCTCCACAAACACTATTCTGAGTACAGACACTGACTTGCAGTGTAAAGCACAAGCTTGGGCTATGATGCTCTCTAGGTGTAAATTCCTGCTCCTGAGTGTATTTTACACGAATGGCTCAAATAGGTTACTGATGTGCAATATAAACCCAAAAGACTTCCTTTATTGTTCTCAATCTGTTGGCCCACTTTTTCTTCACCATCTATTATGAGAGATCCAGTGTTGCCTCAGAAATGCTAATGATGAGGACCCCACAAATCTCAACCTAATCAGACTTTGACTTCAAGCTGTCATTCATTACTCAGTGTACGTCTATCATTGCTTGAGATCCACAGCAAACCAAAATTAAATGGGCTTTTTATCAGCCCTGTCTTTATTTTTAAAATAAGCAGTCTTCATGTTAGCATTCTTTCTACCATTAGATGTATTTCTGTGTCTCCAAAGTTCTTTGCAATCCTTTTCTCTTAATTCCCACTTCATCTTTTCTCACACCATAAGCATGTCTGTCCTGATGAACTTTCTCCTGGATTCACGTATTTCTTCTGCCACTAAGAAAATGGTTTTTATTTTCCTCATTGAGAAATCTAAGTCTTCAACAGAGTCATCTTAGTGAGGACCAGCCTGTCTGCTTGTTGGATGTGTTATTTTCCTGGCTCACGAGGCTGCTGTGCTGGGGTCCCCAACCTCCAAACCCAGCTTTGGAGAAGGGTATGTTCCTGTGGCACGTGTACTGCTCAGAGGCTTCTCAGCTGGTGCATCCTTGTGGGAGCAGGACTGTACTTGCCACTGTATTCATGCAGTGCTGGAGCAGGTAATTTTGCCCTGCTGACTGGTGTCTGGGCCATCTCCAGGCATGGCACCTCTTCTTGCTGGCTGGCTGCATGTAAGTTTGCTCTCATGTCTGATCACAGCAACAGACACGCTGCTGTTGTTCATGGTTTGCAGTAATTTGTACAGATAGTTACGGGAATGCTCTTCTTGCTCCCCCGTTATTGTTATATCAGGCTCTGCCCTAAAATTTGGCTCCTCAGGTTTCTCTGTAGTTGAGAGCAATTTTTCTTATCTGTGAGTATTATGGCTATTGGGTCACCTCCCTAGGGACATACAACAGTGAAAATAAATAGACTGACGTATTTTGCAAGGATTTAATGAACATTTTTTCTTAGGGTAGATAGGAAAAGTTACATTCTAATTTGGTCCCTAAAAGTTCTCTGTTTTAATCTCCTGACCAGCTACTTGGGTTCAAAGTGACCTCTGTCTCCTACAGCGCAACTCTGCTATTTGCATTTAAAAATGCTCCATCCTCTCTAGGACTCAGTTTTTCATCAATCCCTCAGTTTCTATCTGTCTAGGTGAATCTGCCATTCACAGAGTAAAATTAAAAAGCAGGGAAAATGCTAGGCTGGTGAAACTTGCTGTCATACTGTAAAAGCTGAAATTACCCACCTGCCTTGAGGTGCCAACATCCCACTCTCCTAGGCAGATGCAGGCTCTGAGGGACACTGTCTGTCCATCCACCTGGGTGCTCTTCTTGTGTTGGGAAGTGCCTGTGCCACTACAGACAGTGAGATGTGAGGTTCATCTCCTCCTGACCCTGTCTTCCTCCAGAGAGCTTGAGCCTGGTCAACATTCACCTCATGGCATTTTGATTTCCTCTCGCCACACATGCTAGAAATAAATGTTGTGCTGCCCCTGTGAAAAACCCTTGTGAAAGGTTCAGTGTCCCCTCCGTGCCACTCTCTTCCCTCCACTTGCTGTCTGCTGTGCAGGACAGGAGGTGCAGGGGCTGCCTGACACCTTTCTGTCCCAAACCTGACCTGTCTTCTGCAGCACAACCCAGCTATTGGCATGTAATAACTCTCCAGTCCATACTGGATTTAAAAAACAGGTGGTATGTCCCAGCAGGGTGTTAGGGCAAGTCTGATCATAATGAAAATGAAACATATTCACTGACTCTTAGGTGAAAAATCTGGCCAACCTATGTTCTGGGGTGACAGTCCATTATGCCTTTGTGGTTTTTTTTCCCAGAAATTAACCTTTTCCACATGCCAATTGCTCCTCACTGTGATTTTTTTAATGCTCAGCATGAGATGTATAATATATTATTGACAAATACAGATTATTCCACACAGACTTTCTATGTAATTTGATTTTTATTTCTTGAAAATTCCTTTATCCTTATGTTTTATACCATTTGTAGAAACTCATGACGCATATTGCAAGCAAATGGAAAAATATGTCAGGTTTGGAATTAAAAGCTCTTCAATAAAGGGTACCAGGAATTGCAGAAGAAAGCGTAATTTGTATATTCAGTTGAGAATAGCACCTGGAAGGGGGGAGAGATGAATCAGCAGACCATGTCACTCAACATTTTGCTTAACAAGCCAGCCAAACAACATATTAGTCAGCAAACCAATNATATACTTACTAGCAATGGGCAAAGTTTCATGTGTGATTTTGAACTTTTCAGTGAATTAAACTTACATATCCAGAACTTTCATTCAGAGTAATCACAGAAGAGACTAAACAGAACAAAACTATGGTAAATGCCAGCACACAAGGTAAGGTAACAAGTCAAGGTACAGGCACAAGGCACACAATTAAGGTAACAATTTTCGTTGTACTTACTCTGTGATATTATCTTCTACAAGTCTGGGTTACTAGAATCACAATCATTAACTTGTCTCACTTTCAAACAAGTGCAAAACTGAGGTCTGATAAATACAATTAAGTTCCAGTTATGTTAAAAAACATGGTATTTATGGTAATGACATATTTAATGCTTTTAGCTACAAAGTGTACCAAACTCTGTGTTGACTAGGAAGAATGGAAAAAATAAGACACCCAAACCAGTCTTTGGAGGGGAGGGAAATTTTGTGTTTAAACCCATTTTTTCTTGAAAAAACCTATGAAATAATACACGAGGCTTTCTGGTTTTGACCTTTCTCCCAGATGTCGAGATTCAGTGTAAAAGTTCTGCACATGGTGAGAGAAGAAATATCCTGTTTTTAATAGCTTTCCAGGCCTGGACACTATGGCTGCTTTGTCTGATCTCCTCCATAACACAAGCCACAGGACCTCAACCAGTATTGGCACCAACGAGGACTGGGCATTGGACTCCAGCATCTTTTAAAAGATGTGGAAGTCATGCAGACTTTCCCACCCAGAAGGCCTCCCTGAGAGCTGCTCTGCCTCTGTTGGCACCCCAGCTCCTGCGAAGCAGTGGCATGAGGCTTTGTCTTCTCCTTGATGTACATCTGCTCTTGACCAGAGCCAGGAGCTACAGCCACTGCCAGCAACATGGTGCACTGTGCCAGTGGGTGGTGCCTGGCCAAAGCCTGTTGAGCTAGTGCCTGGGATTCTGGTAACCCAAACCTGTTGATGAAAATTAAGGTCAGTAAGGACAAAAACTGATATATTGACTATGTGCTGGGTTTTCTGGCATTTGGTAATTGAAATATTGGGCACTGGTGATACAGCCAGAAGCAGCCTGAGGAGTATCAGGAAGGATTACAGAGCACAGTAATCTTTTTCATCAATCTTCCTGATCAAAGGGAAGGGGTTTGAAAGGGACAGTTGAGTCTGGTGAATGAACAAATGGTTACAGGACTGGTGCCACAGCCAGGGGTTTGGCTCCTTAGGACATGGGACTTGCTTTAAGAAACCTCATCTAGTGTGTGTGGGGGGGTCTTCAGTCACAGACTTGCCAGGCTGGAGAAGAGAGCTTTAAACTACTCTTGCAGGAGTAGGAGGAGAGGAACCTCAATCCATTCCACTCCTAAGAGTTTGATGTCAGGGCCAGTAAGAGGTGTCTAAAGAGGGATCAAAGGTCAACAGGAGAGCCCTTGAAGGGCAGCCCAAAGAAATTTCTCCCACTCCAGCCAATCAGTCATCTTTATCCAGGGTCCAGCTTAAATGCCTCTATGCAAACACACCTAACATGGGGAATAAACAAGGTGAGCTACAGACGGGCACACACCTGCAGGGCTATGATCTCACTGTGACCAAGGAGGTGTGGTGGGATGGCTCCTGTGACTGGAATGTTGGAATGGAAGAATACAGGCTCTTTTGGAAGAGCAGGCAGGGTAGATGAGGAGGGGGTGTCTCCTCTGTGTTGATGACCAGCTGGAGTGCATGGACCTCTGCCAGGGTATGGGCAAGGAGCTGAGATGCCATGGTCAGGATTAAACAGACAGCAGGGCCATTATACTGAAGGTCTGCTACAGGCCATCTGACTAGGAAAACTGAATGGATGAGGCCCTCATAGACAGACAGGGGCAATTTCACATTCTCAAATCCTGGTCTTCATGGGGAACTTCAACCAACCCAACATCTGTTGAGTAGGCATGACAGCAGGATTTAGGAAGTCCAGGAAGTTCCCAGAATGTGTTGATGATAAATTCCTTCTACAGGTGATAGAGGTGCCAGTGAGGAGAGGTGCAATGTTCTCACCAACAATGAGGAGCTGGTGAGGAATGTGAAGCTCAAAGGGAAGCTCTGGCTGCAGTGACCATGGAATGATGGAATTCCTTAGGGCACCTGGAAATGTTCAAGGCCAGGCTGGATGGAGCTTTTGTGCAACGTTGTCTAGTGAAAGGTGTTCCTGCATATGGTGGGGAGTTTGGAACTAGATTATCTTTAAGGTCTCTTGTAACACAAACTGTTCTATGATTCTAGAAATTTTGCAGCATACTGCCATATTTTCAGTTGTAGGCTACCAGGGACTTGTTAGCAGTTTATTTTTGTGGTGAATGGTTAATTTTCTGCCAGGTTTAACTGCTGACTATAGAGGTTAACATGCCCTAACAGTGTGGAAATGAGACAGGATGGAAAGGGAGGGAGATGTAGAGACTTCCAGAGAAAATTTTTTCTAACATTTATTTTTTGTCTTATGAATGTTTGTGAGTGAAATGTGTTTTTTTCTCTTAGAAAGAGAAGACTTAAAGACTCCACAGGCCTTATGACTTATTGTTTTGTGCTGCCCATGTCATTCTACAGCAACTTCACAAACATGATTCCAACTTGTTGTTGTTGTTGTTGTTGTTTGGTAATAATGATGTTTTGTTTTGGGTTTGGGTTTTTTTATTTGTTTGGTTTTATTTTGGTTTGATTTGGTTTGGGGTTTTTTCTAAGGTGGTGAGGAACATGCTTTATCGTTTGTATTTGGAGAGCAAATATGTATTTGCTTACTAAACCCTGAAGAAAGTTAGAGGTAGGATATTAACAATTATTGTTCTCTGCACTTTTCTTGCACTAGATGCTGATTAAATACCTATTTTACTCCAGTCAAAATGAACAAATGTTTCTAGATGGTAACAATAACCCTGTATTTATTTGAAGGCTGGTGTACCAATCCCCATGAAGGTGGTAGGTTTTACTAACAGTGGAAACAAGGCACATTTTTTTACATTTTATGCATTAACAACATAAAAAAGTATACTACTCAAACTCTGTGTAAACACTAGTGTTCCCTTTTCATTCTGTCTCCATCACAATGTAAGCTGAAATATTTTTAAGGACATTGGCCCAGAGGCTCATCCTTTGCATGCTATTTATATCTCATTATCCTGCAGAGCTGCTTGCTCTTAACCATTTCAGAAGGTGAGTTCCTGCTGCCTGTAGATGACATGTATAAAAATACTTTCACTTTGTCCCAAGACCTTTGTGCCTTTCATTACTGAATACCTGTCAAAGACCATTCATCCCCAAATATCTCGGAATGGCTCCTAATTAAGAAATGTGATAATTTTTCTTTTCTACTTGTACTTCCAGGGTCACTACAGATTTACAGCAAGGCATATATATGAAACATCCTGAATAATTGCAATGACTAAGGAACAGATTTTTTGGTTGGGAATTTCCAAGACTTCAATGAAAACGTTCCTCTAAAAGAATGCCAACAAGAAAAAGTAATGCTAGCTTGTTTCCACAAGCACGTTCCCACAGGCTGTTGGTGTAGAGAGGGCAAGAAAATTCCCCTTGAGCTGACACGACTTTTTTCCTTGAAATGGTTTCCAATTCTACCCCCCAAAGGGCTCCCCTCCCATCCACTGTGGGCAGCCACACTTGCAGGGCACCACAGCTGCTCTGCAGGATGTCTGGCGGGATGACACCTCATTTGATATTTATTAAAGTCTTTGAGCTGAAATTACTTATGCTGTGCAGAAAATTTCCCTGTGTGCTCCTCACCCATTTTAAAAGGATGAGAAATACCTGGGCTTTTCATGCTCACAGCAGTTTGGGAAGAAATATGGTTTTACTGTTGACCATTAAATCATCTCTCTGGGATTGGGATGGTTTTTCTTTCCTTTTTTTTTNGTGTCAAGCATATGACTAAGAAAGGTACATTTTAATAGATAATTCTCTTTGCTGGTTTAACTCTCTAGCAAACTTTGTCATCAGAAGAAATGTTAAGCTGAGTGAGGTGCTTGCTCCAGATCTTCAGATGCCTGCACCAATGCTGTCACAAGAAGAGGTGATGAGAAAGTAATATCCACCTTTTCAAGATGGAGAATGAATTAGAGAACTCATGTTTTGTGGTCTGTAGGTACAGACAGCTTCTAAGTCTGATGTGAAGAGGGCAGGCATGCAGAGAACTGGCCCCTTCAAGGAGCCTGAGGGGATGTGTGGGCTGTGAGGATTCAGGAGCATATGGGTCTGGTCCTCACTGCCTCCTTGCAGTCCTGCCAGGGCAAGAGCTGGCTGCAGACCTTTCTCTCTCCACCATGAGCCAAAGGGCTGCTGCGGTCCTAGGGAGGCTCTGTCATTCCTGGTTTGGGACATGCAGTATGATCTGGGACTTGATGTGGACTGGCCCACATACCAGGTTAGGTGCAGCCTTGGGAGAGGTTGGCTGGAGCCTGCCGTGCACCAGGGGTGTCCCCACAGTGGGGGGAAGGGGAGGGTCAGGCAGCCCTGCCACACATTTCCATGTTTATGATTCACGTAAGCCCTGCAGTCTACATCAGTTTCCACTGGTGGGTTCCCTCCTATAACAGAATCAGATATTCAGATAAATGGCCACGCTGAATGGGTGATACTAAGAGAAAACTTGTATAACTGTTACTGTGCTCAGCTCATAATCCTTTAGGAAAGGAAACTCTTGTTTTTACAGTATCAGCATTGTGAATCAGCATCCGTTAGCTGTTTCAGAGGATTTCCAGCCTCATGCTAAACAAAAGCCAAGCTGTGCTTGGGGACAGCAAAGGAAACTTCTACCAAGGCACATTGCTGCTGTTGATGGCTGCTTATTGCAGTCCCTGCTTTGCATTTTCAACACAGAAAATATGGATAGCTTCTGCCCTGAGCAGCTAATCTGTCTAACATCAGGTGAGTGGATTTCTTAGAGCTGAAGAAAATGTTGGGAACAGTCCAGATCCTATGGGCTTGACTATTTCATAAACCCTCTTCTCCACTTCACCACATGCAATTTTCCAGGTGCAGAGCAGGGAGAAAAGTCCATTGTTTGGGGGAGCCTAGTATTTTCACCCACCTTAGTAATATACTAACAATCTTTACTTAAAGAAAACGAGAGGACCTGCTATGCCTGTGGGATGCTGCAGGGAACAGAACCAGATGTCAGATTTGGGGACGTTTTCTTTGTCTGCCACTGTTGCCCAAGCAGTTGAGCTGACAGTGCCGCTTTCTGCAGCACATTTTTGGAAGCCAACAGAGGCTCCAGTTCTAGACAAGAGTTTAAGAAATCGTGGGCTGATTTTTGTGTACACCCACAAATTGCATTTTATAGTGGCAAGATTTTGGTAACTTTCCCAATGGGGAAATCCTGAGAATTCATGTTTGTTAGGACAGCTGGAATGTGCTGGCTGTTCCTATTAGAAGTGTGAAAAGATGTGTCACATGAGGGAAATTTCCAGAGGTAAGCTCCACCAAGGTCTGGAAAGCAGCCTGTGAGTGTGGGTGGAAGAGCTTATTGCAATGCACTGTGCTTGAAAAGCAGTGAACATCTAACCCCAGGGAAATGGGGAAGAGAAGCACCAGAGCAGAGGAGACCCTTAATTAGATACCTCCATCCCATGAGCCTTTTTTCACTCTTCCTTCTGCCTTTCCAATACTCCTCAGCTGTCAGTGCTGTTGCCTCCTGGTACTGATAGGCAGTGGGAAGACAGAGCAACGAGGGGAAGGCATGGAAAGTTGGGTTTTTTTGCAAGACCCACCATGGGTCTTTGGGCTTGGGAAGATGACTCATTTGCTGGCAGTCTGCATAGAGGGAATATGCTCTGAATGGGATCTGCCACCATGAGCAAGTCATGCTTAGAAGGGCCAGCTCAGATGACTTCTGTGGCTTTGAGCTTGCTTGTGGTACATTTGTGTTTTCTTCACACTAGTCTAACCACTAGGATTAGTGAAAAACTATAGTAACTTTTTTTTTTTTTTTTTTTAATCCAAATAGTTTTTCTGACCAAATTAATGTCTTTGTGGAAATAATCTCCCTTTCTTCAGAACTGGCGATTTTACATTGGAAAGTTTGGGAGCCAGAAAGATTTGCCAGCAAACCGAAGAATTCCCACTCTTTTTCAAAACTAATAATGAGAAGTTAGAAAAGAGGAAGGAGGAGAAATTGAAATCTGCTCTATGCCTGGACTTGGGTTTCACTTAAATTTAGTATTGGACAAAGCTACCTTACAGTTTGCCAGATGCTAGCAGACTGTGGTAAAAAACCACCACAGCTCTCAAGTACTAGGTTAAGACTTTTACTATTGTTAAACCAACTGACTGCTTGCTGGAGTGTACTTGTTACATGAAATGCTTCACCACACTGTTCACCTGTCAGTGTGGACAAACCATTATTGCAGCACATGAAACAGGATCAAAAAAAAATCCCAATAAAGACTTGAAATCACAATCATTTGAAAAAAACAAGCAAACAACAACAAACCCCACAACAACAACAAAAAAAACCCCACCAAAACCAACCAAGCAACAAACAAACCACCAACATTCAGAGTTTGGATTCTTTTTGAATGAACTGTAGCATATTTGTTTTAAATCTAGTTCAGAAAGCAATATCAAGATATATTTTGTAACATAAAAAGGTGCTTATGCAGGTGTTCACTGATAAACAACTGGCAGCAGATGGTCAAAAATTAAGTATTGCTGCTTTTCTCTCTGTGAGGAGAATGCCCTTAATCCTCTCTTTGCCACAAAGAAAATACAATAACCTTGTATGCAAGCTCTCATGTATGTAAGTTTGTCCTGCTCCCTGGGAAATCTCGGTGCTTCTGCACATCTGCAATGAGTTAAAGCACAGATCCAGGTGCTACTGACACCAAGATCTCTTTGCTACTTTCTTCAGGGTTTTTTGCTTCAATTTAGAGTCTCTCTTGTTTAATAAAATGGCCATCCTGCAGAGGGGAACAATTATTTGCAGAGGTCTGTCTGGTCCCCAGCCAGGCAGATGGGATGTTTGCAAAGAGAAGTTTCTGTGAGGGTGAGAGGAAGGGAAAATGCAAACATTTCATGTCAGAAAAACTGTAAGAGAAGGAAAGCCTCTGGAGGGAAGACTTGATTTGAAGCAAGGAAATGAGGATACAAGAACTGGACAACATTATTAATTTCACCAAGGGAGAACTTTTTCTCTCTGTGTCAGCTCAAAGATTTCACAGCAGCTTTCCAAAGAAAACCCAGGTACCTCCGGAAATGATGCCAGTGATTTAGTGCTCCTGTGGGCAAGCTCTGTCAGACTTAACTGCTGTGATTTAAAACATGGCTGTCCCAGATGTTTGTCTTGCTAGTTGGCTGGAAATTACTACCTTAGAGGTGGATGTGGCATGTGCTAGTGTCTCAGGGCCCAAGTTTGCAGGCTGGAGAAGAGAACTGCTTTTACAGGTTTTTGAGCTGACACAAGGGAGTAGGTACTAAGAGACTTGTGGCATCAGTTTGTGGCCAGTGCTGCCATCCCTTGTAGGAGTAGTGGGTAATCTCTGCTGAAAGTGAGGAGGTAGGCAAGGAATGACAATTTAGGCCAATGAAGCTACATCTGTCTGAACTGTCTGTCAAAACCCTCCCCTGTGAGGTGTGGGTACTCCAAAGTCAAGGATTTCTGGTTCAGGCATCAGGCTGGACTTCACTGGACTGAAGATGTTTTACTCTAAGGCACCCAGAGGCTGTGTGATACAGTGTGTGAGAGCACCTGGGGGGTGATCAGAGCTGGCATACTTGGCTGCAAATTTAGCCATGTTTTTAAGTTGGGTTTCAGCTGATAGTTTGTACACACCTGCATCTCTAGTCATCATTTAGGGCTCCCTTTTAGTGTCAGTGAAGGCTGATTCTAAAGGCCCAATTCATGTTCTCTCAGAGCAGATATCTAAAACAAGTAAGATGAATCACAGTCTGAAAATGCCTATATTTCTTCATTAACTCTAAGGAAAAGCTAGGATTTCTGGCTCCAGTTCTGAAGTTAAATTGAACAAATCCTATGTTTTGTGTCCAATTTTCCAAACATTTTCAGTAACTCTGTGATTTTCATCCTCAGAAACCAATGCTGATTTTGCTTGCCAAGACAGATTTACCAGCAGTGCATTTCCACTTCTGTAGAAATACTTATATGCTAATATATACTTATATGCTAATAATAATAAAACTTGTTATATGATTGATGTGAACAATTAAAAAACTGATTAGCAAGTAGAAGAAAAAATAAAGGTACTAGAATATTTAATTGAATTAGTGACAAAAATTACATTTCTGAAGAAGGATGAAAATAAAAAAAAAAAAAGGTGATTCCATTTGTAAGATATGCTGTAAACGGGAAAAGTAGTATTAAATGCCATAGCTTTCACTTTACTGTGCACTTTTATCCACTGGGAATGTTTGCATTTGAATAATGGTGAAGTGATTTCTCCAGCCTGGCCTTGAACATTTCCAGGGATGGCGCATCCACAACCTCCCTGGGCAATCTGTTTCAGTGCTTTACTGCACTCTGAGTAAAGAACTTCTTCCTAACATATAATCTAAACATGCATTCTTTCATTTTAAAACAATTCCCCCTTTTCCTGTCACCATCTGCCCATACAAAACATCCTTCTCCCTCTTTTTTATAAGCCCCCTTTGTGTACTGGAAGGGTGCTATAAGATCTTCCCAGAGCCTTCTTTTCATGTAGAATAACCACAGCTCTCTCAACCTTTCTTCATGCTCCAGCCCTCTGATCATCTTCCTGGCCTCCTCTGGACTCACTCCAGCAGGTGCATGTCTTTCTTGTGCTGAGAACCCCAGGGCTGGATGCAGCACTCTAGTTGGGGTCTCACAAAAGCAGAGTAGAAGGGTAGAATCCCCTCCCTCAACCTACAGTTGGCTTTCTGGGCTGCAAGCACTCATTGCTGACTCAGGTCCAGCTTTTCATCCACAAAACCCCCCAAGTCTGCAGGGCTGTTCTCAATGACTTCTTCTTGCAGTCTGTGCTCATGTCTGGGACTGCCCTGACTCAGCAAGACTAAGACCAAGTGCACCTTGCTTGTGCACTTGTTGAACCTCATGAGGTCCTTGTGGGCCCACTTCTCAAGTTTGTCCAGGTCCCCTTGGATGACATCCTTTCCTTCAGGTGTGTCAACTACACTGCTCAGCTTCATGTCATCTGCAAAATTGCTGAGACACTTGAGCTTACTGGTCATCACTGCACTATCTTCTTGATCATTAGAGAAGATGACAACACTCTCAGCTCTGAGCATGGCCCATGCCTGCAAATGGGTGGAAAGAGAGCCTGGTCTCACATGAAAGCAATCTTTCAGGGCTTGAACCTTCCCTCTGAAGCTCCCTACAGCCCACACTCTGTTGCCAATGTAAGTGTAACCAATAAGGCTTTAATCCTGGGAAATAATGGTATGTGTGTTATAATGGAGGGTTTAGGAGCCTTTGCAGAAATGGCAAAACCTGGGAAGTGTGCTTGCAATACCAGTCAAAAAGAGACAGTATGAGCCATTGTTTCTTTCAGTACTTTGGGGTGAGCTTGTAAAGCAAGTGGACCATCTTGTCCCTTAGTAAGTGCAGATGAAACTGCTTTGTTCTGGGTGTTGGCTAAGGTGTTCACTTCTGATAGGTCCCTTAGCAAGTACTTTTCCTGCTCTTCCACCATGTGATGTGGGAAACTTGATTTTAAATGAAATGGGTAAAAGATGTAATTTGTTTTATATATATACACACATAGAATCCTACACACACACAGATGGAAATATATATACATATGTATCTATATGTATGTATATACACATACACATCCCTATGTATACATTATACACATAGTATGAAATGAATCCCTGATGTGGGCAGAGTTCCCTGCCCCACTGAAATCCTAATGGCCAAAGGGACCTGTGTTGGCATCCCCCTGCACTCTGCTAACCCTCCAAAGATATCTGTGCAAGAGTAGCAATAGGTGAGGTGAGGCATGGGGGAGGTTGAACCATGCTGTTCCAGGGACTGCAGGTTTTCTTTCAAAATAGGCTCTACTCCACTCTGTGCATAGAGGTAATAATCTCATCACTTACCAATTTCTTTAATGTCCCCCCTAATGGCTCAACACAGTCTATGCCTGAAGGGCCTTTAATACAGGATAAGGTGTATTTTGAAATAAAACCAGTATACTTGTACGAAGACTTTGTAGGAAAAATTGTTTAATCTTATGAACCTTTTGTAGATGTGAAGTAATTACCTGTGCTGTCTTCTTACCTCACACTCTTACAAGAAAAAGCCAGAGCCAGCTAAGTGCCTAATTTTGGGTAGAATTGTTGCTAAGACTATTAACACCTGAAGAAATCATCCCAGGTAAGGGTCATTTTTCTCCATTTAGTAGACAGGTAGGGCTTTGTAATGTAAGATGCTTTCAGGTTGAACAAAGATGGGGAATCATCACAGAAACTGAAGATGCTTTGACTAAGCAAAGGCTTCAGGACCAGCCCAGGGGAGAGGTGTCCAGTTATTTGGGAACATACCATGATCCAAAGGAAGAATCATGCCCAAAATGTGAAATAAAGAACGTAGTCCTGTAGACCTGAGATGAGATGCAGCTCTGAATGGATGTGGCAATTGGATCCTTTGCTTGTGGCTTTGTCCCTGTCTCTTGCTCTCTAGTGCTGGCAGAGGGCAAGTATGAACAAACCAGAAATTCCTTTTGTGAATCCTGTGTCTATTTACTCCATGAAGTACAAATACATGTGGACCAGGACACCAACAGCTTAGGATAAAGCATGCCTACCATTCTGCTTTCAGAAAGGGTGATGAAGGGCTGGGAATGTCTGCTCCCATGAAGAGGATGCAGGCTCATTGGCCCTTTTATGTGCTCTGTGCAACCTTACCAGCCTCCAGGAAAACCAGGTTACAGCTCCTCTGGCAAAGCAGAGGCTTATGTAACACAGTGTGACCAAAATATATGAAACCAATAACAGACTATAAAAGTGATTATCCTGTCAGTCATCAGGTGTCTTGGTCAAAGCATGAAATGGCCAAAGTCTCCCTGTCCATGGGTGACTAGGAACTAAGGGATTTCTGCCTTGTAGAATCATCCTTACTATGGTTGAATTTAAAGCTCTTAGCTAATGCTTCTTCACTTATAACCTCTATCATAGCACATTTGGATGCATATGCTGATTCCATTTAGAGGTGGAATTGCTGTCATGTTTATTAATACTAATAAAGATGCGATTATACATAACATGTGGCAAACTAGCCATTAATTTCATGCAACACCAAAGAGGAAAAACAGTTTTTCCATTTCTTTTACATGTTAATCATCAAAACCAAGACTTACACCACTTTCTCTGTTTACACATTTTTCCCCACAGCAGTTTTAATGTGAAAACTTCAATGGCTAGGACACAAATGTAATTTCCAGTCAGACTAAAGTGTTAGCTTGCATCTAGCACATGGGGCCAAACCCAGGGGCCAACAGCTATTCAGCAGGGAGAGCCATGGGAAAGGGCTGGCTCTGTCTTCAGCCATATGTCATCAGCAGTTTTGCACCAGCCTGTGTGCCCAGGTTACTTTCACAGATTGCCTGCTGGCAGGGTTTGGGGACGATGTTCAGCTGCTGTTTGTGCCTTTTAACATAACTGATTATTTTTAAAGACATGGGCAAAGAAACACTAAATGTGATTCCAGATCTCTTGTATCTGTTACAGATAGGAATAAAAATGAAAACAAGTTGCTTAGGCTCAGAATAAGACTGGCATTAGCAACTTTGAATCCCCAAATATGCAAACACAAATTCTGCTCTAGTAGCCAAAGAGAAAAAAAGAGGACTGTTTTAGACTTTTGCATGGAAGTTCTGACTATTTGTGTGCAAATGGGCAAATATTCAGTAAGAGAAACAGGATTTTGTGCTTGTAAATTGTACTAATTTGTGAAAGAAAAAGGTGCAAACAGAGGTGATCTGCGAGAACAGAACTTTTGCAAACAGACAGAGAAGTGAGGCAAAGGTCGTCCTGAAAAAAATATTACCTTTTTTTGCTGGTAGATTTGTGATGGTTTGTTTAGACCGAGAAATTGATAAAAAATAAAAGGGCCCTGCTTAGATATAAAACTCCTAGTGTGACTGTAGCTCTGTGAAATCAATTGAACAGGGGGAAAAGATGTGAGCCCACACAGGACTGCAATTTCCACTGCACACAGAGGGCACACAGGGCCTCCAGTGGGAAGTGCAGCTCCCCAGACATGTGGTTTCAATATCTGTAGAATATGCAGCGATCACTGCTGTGCAGCAGGCGATCAGCTATCCCTTTCTCTCATGCTGTCAGGGCTTGGCAGATAAGAGGGATGGTTTTGTACAGCGTGCTGTGTCCAGGGAGGTGTGCAGCAAAGTTTGCCTGCAAACAGCTTTGTGGGGAGCGATGCAGATCTGTGCGCGCTCGTGTCTCTGCGGGTTTTCTTTGCGAATCCCCTGCAGGCAGAGTTTGCTCAACTAGTTGAACTGGCTCTTTCTGTCTTGTTTTTTTGGCAAACTAAGAATTTCCTTCCTGATAAAAACTGACTGCGGGCGCCCCGATTGGGCGTCGTGTTGGGGAGGATGTGACATCAGGCACATCTCTCGCTTCGCTGGATCACTGGCTGCTGACCAGGGCAGCCAGAGAGCTGCCTCAGTAAATCCCAACCCAGGTACTCGAGTTTCTGCACAGAGTGCTGCCGGCACCATGTCCTGGGCTGCTGCGAGGGCTGTTTGACTCATGAGTGCAGAGTCTGCTTCATAGATCATTCTGACCGCTGGAGGCTCGCTGGGGACAATGGAATTTGAACTCTGGAGACCAACCACAAAGTGAAAAAACAGAAATTGGACAGACAGGGCTGAGATGGATGATGAGAGAACAAATCAAAATGCCATCAAGTTGCAAGCAGTGGGAGGCCAGGCATCTGCAACATCTCTATCAAACCCGCTGATGAGGGGTAAGTAACTCTCCTACCTCGCCACAAGCCTTCAACTCTGCTGGAGGGGGCAAAGAGCAAGCGTACTGTTCCCTATGTCCAGCTTCCAGGACAGGTCTCCAGTCAGCCTTACAAAATGCTGCCATGCCTTTGCACTTTGGAAGGAATTTTAAAAAAGATATTTCTATTTTATATGGAAATTTCGGTTGTTTGTCTTGTGTATCATAGAAAAGGCTGTTTGATTGTGCACCGCTCTTTGTACAAGCAGAAGCAAACACAGCCCTTGAGCCACAGCAAGCTGAAAAATACGTTCCAATGCGGCATGTTTGAGTTAAATTAGTGCCAGCTGGAAGCTCAGCACAGGCTCAGTTCCTCTTTTCTTTTTCTTTCTTTTCATCCCCTTCTTACTTTCATTCTTTCTTTTCTCCATTCTTCTGATTATTTTAATTTTTATCTTTCTCTTTATTTTTCCTTTTTTCCTTTATTTTTCATCCTTTCTCCTTTTGTTTCAGATGAGCAGACCTAAATGTTGTTGTCCAGGCTGAGCCACCAACCCTGGTGGGTTATTCTGCACTGGCATTGTGGTCAGTTGTGACCGATGCTGTTGTGGTCACATAACAGCAAACACACAAATGGCCTCACTCTGATCACTGCTCTGTGTCTGGCCCAGAGCCATTGAAAATATGACATGCTGAAAAAAAGACAAGTAATTTATAGCTTCACATAGCAGTTTAGCTGGACGTGTTCCACATAGTTCTGTTTCTGTGAAGTTACTCCTTCATCTAATGGCGAATGTAGAGGGAATGAGGTATATTAAGAAAATGTAACTTTACACTGGCCTCACTCCTTTCCTAGGTTGTTCAGGATGCTTCCATTCATGTGAAAGAGAAAATGAAGACCACAAAATCACAGTGCAAAGTTGATCAGTCTATCTGCTGTGTAGTCTGCCTCTCATGTGCGTCCTGTGGCTGGGGTGTGAGGCAGGGACAGTGATGCCATTAACAGTATGAATAGAACCAGGTCCACATTGGAGATGAGCTCCAGTGAAATGGAGGCTGGAATGAGGGGATAACACATGGTGTGCTGCTGGACACAGATCATTTGGTAATTTGAAAATCAGAGTTCAGTACATTGCTCTTGTGTCTGCCTGCTCCTTAGCAGAGTCAATAAGCTCTGCTGGCAACTTCCAGCAGGAATGTATTTGGCTCAGGCTCTGTATACCACAAACTTTAAAGGACAGCCTTTGCATATGAAAAATGCCTTTTTTAATACTGTTTCATACTAATGCCTTTGTATCTGCAAATATGCATGCAAGAGCACACCTTCACTGAAAGGACTTCAAAGGCCCCTTTCAAGCTGCATGGTGCATGACAAGCATGGAAGGAAACCAGCCTGGGGACAGGCACAGAAGGTACAACGCCCTCCACATGGTCAGAGGCTGGAAGAAGCCATCACCACGAAAAACAACACTCAACAAAGATTCAGTGAAAGCTCTGTGGTCCACAGGGAGCAGCCAGAATTTGCATGCTTGTGTGGTTATTACTATAAAGCTCCCTCTGTATACATCACCCTGCCAGTGTCATGTGCTTAAGGAATGGCAATGCAATCAAATATGACCAGAGGTTTAATGTACTCTCTGGGAGGGCTGGGATTTTCTGAGGTGAAAGGGGAGCTGGGTGACCCAATGCCACTGAAAGCCAGTGGGATTTGGCTGTCTAGATGCTGAACTATTGGCTCAGTAAGAGAAAAATGATCTGGACAATCCGCTCAGAAGGAACAATCTGGGATCTAAGAACTGGATCCCAGTTCTCTTTCTCCCTTTTCCACTTTTTTCCCTCCTCCCTTGCTTCATCTGGGAAAAACGTGGCTGTCATATTCTACCATGTACTCCAGTCTGAGGTGTGCTGTGCGGGTGGGAGCTTGTGGAAGTGTCTTGTGTCTTGTGAGAAGCTTGTTGTGGGAGTTGAGAGCTTATTGAAAGGTACTGTAAAAATCAAGGTCTTGTTTTGAGAAGTATGTTGTTAAGTGTAAGGGCTTTTGTATTTGATGAAAGGTGCAGGAGCTGGGGAAATTTGCCTTCCCTTCCAGGGGGCTTGGCGCCCTGGCATTGCTTCATGGTGGAGGTGTTTGCTGCAGATGGAGGTCGAGCAGGAGAGACATCAGCCTGGGGCCATGCAGTTCATGGCTAGAGGTCTGGAAGTATGCCATGGCAATTAGTCATCGGTCAAGCCTTTAAAACCCCTCTTCTCAAGGTATCTGAGGCTGGTGTGAAGGACTTCATAGGACTCCACTTCCATCTAGAATAAAATTCTCGGTTCCTCTCCAAATAGAACTCTCGGCTGGATTATGACGTATTAACACGCACCACTTTATTGTCCACTAACATTTATTTTTTATGCTTATATGGTCAATCTTTTAAATCATTAATGTGGCAAAATTGCAAGCTAATGGCCAGTGGTGTGGCTCTTTTTAAAGTTTCAGTAGAAGAACTGAATGGATAAAATCTGCATATGGATATGTCCCTCTTTGTAACCAGAATGCTGACATGATGATAAAACAAGTCAGTAGATTGCACATATTTGTGTGTCCAAAAAAAGATCAAGTTGCAGCTCAGAAAACTTGTTCTTCAATCTGGATTTTTAGAATTTCTGTAAACATACTTCCCTTACAACTCATGCAAATTGGGCAATGGCATTAGTTTCTAAATGGGACGAAGCTTTTTACAGACCCTGGAAACACAACCAAGAGTAACACAGGCAGGATCAGGAAGAACAACAGCACGGTCAGATAAGCATCAATTTGACACACATCACTGAGAGCGAAGCTTTTTTAGTCAATTAGTACTGTGCTTTAATAATTGTAGCGTAGTTTGCCTATCTCCAATGAGACTAGAACTGCAGCTTCTGGAATTGGCTGTTCATTTGCTAAAGCAAATGGGTGTTTGTGAACTTATTGAAACTATGTGTCTGCTGTGGGACATGGCACATGGAATGCAGAAGGAGGCAGGTAGAGCTCAAATGAAGCTAATAATAAAAAATACAAATTTCTTTGGAAGTTAATTCATAAACTCATAATATAGTTTGGGTTGGAAGGTACCTTTAATGTTGCTGCAACAAGCATGGACACCTTCCACCAGACCAGGCTGCTCAGAGCCCCGTCCAAGCTGATTCTGGATGTTTCCAGGGACGAGGCATCTACTATCTCCCTGGGCAACCTATTGCAGTATTTCACTGCCTCAATGTAAGAATCTTCATTCTTTTATCTAGTCTAAATCTACCCTCTTTTCACTTAAAACCTTTACAACTTTTTCTGTCACAACAGGCCCTGCTAAAGAGTTTCTCCTCATCTTTCCTATATGCTCCTTTAAGTACTGAGAGGCTGCAGTGAGGTCTGCCCAGAGCCTTCTCTTCTCCAGGCTGAACAATCCCAACTCTCAAAGCCTTTCCTTACAGGCGAGGTGCTGCATTCCTCTGATCAGTTTTGAGACTCTCCTCTGGACATGCTCCAACAAGGTCCATGTCTTTCCTGTATTGAGTATCCCAGTGCTGGACACAGTACTCCAAGTGAGGTCTCATGAGAGTGGAGTATAGGGGCAGAATCACCTGCTGGCCACGCTGTTTTTGATGTAGACCAGGATATGGTTGACATTCCCCAGCCTGAATAGATACCAGCTTTTGCCCTGACCCAGGTGCAGCAGCAGAACTTGGCCTTGGTGAACCTCATGAGGCCCACTTCATTGGCCCACTTCTCAAGCTTCTCCAGATCCCTCTGGATTGCATCCCATCCTTCAGGAGTGTCAACTGCACCACTCAGCTTCATGTCATCTACAAACCTGCTGAAGGTGCACTGAATACCTCTCTCCATGTCATTGATAAAGACACTGAATAGCACTGGTCTCATTGTAGATCCCTGAGGGACACCACTTGTCAATCATGTCCACTGGGACATTGAGCCATTGATACTACCCACTGCATGAGACCATCCAACCAACTCTTCATCCACCAAACAGTCCACCTATCAAATCCACCTCTCTCCAATTTAGACAGAAAGATGTTGTGGGGAATCATGTAAAAGGCCTTACAGAAGTCCACATAAATGACATCTGTAGCTCTTCCCTTGTCCACTGATGTAGTCACTCCATTGTAGAAGGCCACTGGGTTGGTCAGGCAATTGTTATACATCACCCAGATTTCCTTAGTTCATTCCTCTGTCACTTTCAGGTACTTATAAGGATTGAGGAGGACATGAAGTGGTTCAAAATGTTGTTTTGTAGTAGCAGAAGTATCCTTCTACCAATATGAATAACTCTAGAAAAACCTATTGCACAGCTTTAAAAGACTCTTGCATGAATAACTATAAATCTGTAGCAGACTTTTGCAGACACAATGCCAACAAAAGTCAACTCACTACCTAAGGTAGTTATGCAGGCAAAGATCTTCTGTGTGTGATAAACAACATACTTCAGATACCACCATCTTCATGTCACCATTTACTTAAGTACAGAATTTTTCATTCACAAATGCATTTTAAGTCTTCCTATACTAGACCTCATCTTGTTTAAATTTCTGCTCCTTCACTGAGTGCACTTGAAGGTGAGAGAGCAATAGCCCAGGAGGCTGGGACATGGCTGATACAGTTGGTTGTCACCTCTTTACAGCACACCATGGCATAGCCAGAAGGGGGCAAGACATTGGTATTGAGGGGTTCAGCTCTCCCATGCACGTTCATCTCTGAGACAAGATCTACAAGTCTTGTATAAGCACTGACATCATCAACTTAGTTGTAAAAATTATTTTAAAGGATGTTGGTGGCTTTCTTAGTTTTTTTTCTGAAGGTGGACTACTTGCTGTTAAGCATTCCATTTCATATATGTGGTCCAGCATAGTTCCTGAAAACCTCAACAACTCATGCAGCAAATCAGTCATTGGAGTTTTGTCTGCAGTTAGTGGAAGGAGAGTGGGACATCTTCAGAGAGCAGCAAAATATATTTCCAAATGACATTAGGTCAAGTGCCTTCTGGAATGCATCTGCATCCCTTCCTTCCCAGGAGGATCCCAGGCCCTTGCTATAAACCAGGCACTGGAGTTTGAGTTGTTGAATACTGAAGGAGGTAAATATTTTCCAGACGGATTATTGCTGTCAGCTGGGTCTGAGACATAAAATCTGTAATACTGAAGATCTTCTATTAATATTTGCCTAGTATATACATGCTGTACCTCCTTTAGTAGTTTCAACAACACAGAGAACATAGCTACTACTTAAAATGCACCACTCACACCAAACACTGAACACTGAAAGGCAAAATTAACAGGTAACACAATTTATCTGCTTGTACCTTCTCTTGCTAAGTATTGACTATAGTGTAGCTCAGAGCAGGGGTAAATGACTGGGCAGCCATCCTCTCTTCAGAATTTCTTTTGAGCTAATTGATAAAATGTAACGAGCTCACAAAAGCAAAGGCATTGGAAATAATTTAAAGAGAGGGACAATCTCAGCCAGCACCAGGTGATGTTCTGCAAATCCCGCTCTTGTCTTCTGAAGTGGAGCTCAGCTGCTCAGTGCAAACACAGGGTGAGTTAAAACCATAGCCAGAGAGAAGCCGTCCTCTTGTCTGTCTCCCTCCCAGCAGCTGCTCCAAGGAAAGCTTGGCAGGTCAAATAAATAAAGTAGAAGAGAAGTCAAACAGTTGAAGTAAATTATGCTGATGAAATACAGTTTTTTCATGTCTTTCTTTTTATGCAGACTTTGTTTCAGACTGGTCTCCTTTACATGAAGCCTCTATCCATGGTCGTCTGCTTACTGTGAAGAAACTCATTGAACAGGTACCCCTCCATTGGGTTGATGTAGTTGCTGCTGGGTTTGTTCAGTGGTTGAATGTAGTCTGTGCTTTACTGTGAAACTTGGAGGGTGAGAAAATCATGATGACCAGACTGCAGTGAAATCTGCATGTAACAGGTTTTCTTCCCCACTTCCTTGACCAGCACAAGCTCTGTGCACTAAGCTGATGGTGTACTGAGCTACACGGGGATGATACTTCAATTCTGGTGCAAGTAATGGGACCCTTGTTGCTGGGATCTCTGGATGGCTAAGGGATTCCAGAAAGGGGTTTGTTGTTGTTGTTTTTTGGGTGTTTTGGTAGTTGGTTATAATGGTATTTTCCATTATTTTATCAGGGGAGTGATGTTAATCTTGTTACAGCAGACCAGGTGTCTCCTCTCCATGAAGCCTGCCTAGGGGGTCATGCTGCTTGTGCCAGTATCCTATTAAAACACGGTGCTCAGGTGAGTACATGCCAGTATGTTGTATTACCTCATTTTAATGCTAGGTGATGTCATGGCAGCATATCACTGTGATTTACACTCTGTACTTACCTCTGCTGAAGGTACTTAAGTTGTAAAATGCACTTCTTTATGAAGCAATTCAAAAAGCACAGATATAAACAACAGGTATTAATGTTCTTTAAATGAAGATTCAAAGTTCTCATCATTTATAGGAACAAGGGGAAGTTCATCTTGCAAAGGGTTTACAGTTCTGCAACAATTACGGGTGTATTTCATTTTCTGCACACATTAATCTCATTTGTATCAATATCCAGAGTCTCGATTAGAGGTGTAGGACTCTTGGGATCCACTGACAATAAAATGGTGAAATGGTATCTCATGCTTATTACTTTTGAAGCTAATGTCAACATTATAGTGAGCAAGAAAATTAAGTCATACCCGTACTACTTTTCACTTTACAACTAAGAAAAAAAACCCAAAACACTGTTTCAGGAGAGAGCTTTGGGCAGGTGTTTCAGCTGAGATGACTGAGAAATGGGCACAAGCTTAACTTGATAACTCCCGAGAGACCCAGGAGTGGACTGATTAAATAGGGTTTTTTTGCAGGAGAAGAAACTTGGGTGCAATTTTAAAAAAGTGTTTTTTTAAATGATCACATTAATAAAAAATTCACAATTTTCAGAAGCATCAGGGAGTTTTGGCATGGAAATAAAAAGTATTGTGAACTCTATTTTCTGCTGAGAAACTGGGTAATTGTCATCAATCTTGAAATACCAAGAGGACCAAAAAAGAAAAGGCTGATTGAGTTATTTTCCCCCAGGTGAATGGAGTGACTGTTGACTGGCACACTCCGTTGTTCAGTGCTTGTGTCAGTGGCAGTGTGGCTTGCTTGAATTTACTGCTGGAACATGGAGCCAGCCTACACCCGCCCTGTGACTTGGCATCCCCCATCCATGAAGCTGCTAAGAGAGGTAACCCCACAGGCACCAGCCCTCCTTTCCAGGTTGCTAGCAGCGTGTTGAAGTAGAAGAAGGAGACAAAGTGGATAATTTTCTTGGTTTGGGTCATGTAACATGCCTTGCTAGTTAGTCTCATCACGAGGGGTGAAGTTCTTCCCATCCCTACTGCTCATCAAAGGCAGGTCAGCTCAGCTGTCAGATCCTCTGAGTTCACATGGTGACACCTGGAAGGGGATGCATTGTCCAAGTCAGCCACCTGCAATGTGGACATTTGAAATAGATGTCTGACTGACTTCAAAAGCAGTGGAGAGAAACACAGAGTGATTAATTTCATCTTCAGTAGACATCTGAAATGAGTCAGATAAAAAATATGAGGTCTTTATCCTGTTTTGCTGAGTGTGGCTTTGAAGGTCCTGTTTTCCAGCTTGGATCCACTGGAGTGGATAAAAGTACCATCTCTTGAAAAAACATTGAATCTTTTCCAAACTACACCACTGCAATAGAGAATTTGTTGGGGGAGGAAAAAAAAAAAGCCTCATCTGAGTTGACTCTTCCTTTGTCCCTTTTAAGGTCATGTGCAATGTGTTGAACTCCTCGTGTTCCGTGGAGTAAATATAGAACACAATATCAAGCATCTGGGTACTCCACTCTATGTAGCTTGTGAGAACCAGCAAGTGAACTGTGCCAAGAAGCTGCTTGAGTCAGGTAAAAAGAAAAATAAAGAATGGTGTAGTATTGTTTCCTGCAATATCTATGCTTGGATTATCTTTGCATCAAAGATTTCGAGGAGCTCCTGCCTTGGGACCTGGAGATGTTTCACTCTTAATGGCATCCCTGAGTTAAACATAGTAGCAAGGTGATCAGGGTCCTCTTGACCCAGGAACTCAGCTTTACAGCTGCCAAAAATGATGGGTGATTCTGGATTTCACAGAACTGATGGTGCCTGAAACAAACACTGTATTTCCCAGTGTCTGTGCATGTGATGTTGCAGTTATTTCACATGGACAAGATTAAACTTATTTTTTTTTTCTTTTACTCCCTCTTTACCCAGAACAATTGACTCAATCATTTTTACGTAGTATTTCTGCAAACAGGTTTTAATTCTGAGTTCATAAAAAGTTTGAGACACTTCCAACACAGAAAAATGTTCAGTACTACATGCTTTGCATCACACAAACCTAGCTATGTGTCTAAGCACTTGGATAATTACACAAGATCATTTGTTGTTATCTACAGTGGTACAACTCTTCTAACCGAAAGGGTCATATAAGCTAGAGTAACCACACAACTAATACAAAAATGATGGACCAACAAAGACTCTTTAGAAAAAACAAGCAAACATCATGTAGACCTTTCAGGTCACTATTTAGCACAGGAACCTCTTTTAGGAAGAAGCCAAATACAACTTAATCTAAATATTAAATGTTTGGCCATTATTTTCTTTTTTCTGATACCTTGCTTTTTGCTGCCTCCTATATATGGGAATATGTGCTATAAAAACATTATAAATAGTTTCAAATTAGTTCTGCAGCTCACCCTTTTCTGGGTGTTTTAGGAGCCTTTAATCCATGGTAACAAATGGGGGAACTCTTATCAGGGGTGCTTATTCCCTCTTCTACCAAGGGCCTCTAGAACTTTTCCGTCCTTAGATTTTTTTCCCCAACAGATACTTTGGCATTTGGAAACTCCACCAATTTAAACCTCCAGTACAGAGTATGTATTTTAAGGGATGAGAAGTAAAGATGGGATGTAGGTGGAACTACACCTTTGTCCTACTTCAAGATCCATGGGCTGGGCTGTGGATGAAGGGCTTCCTCATGCAACATCCCTCTGGGATAATTTCTTAGTCACAACTCCACTGCTCCTCAACCAGTGTGAGTTGTGCATGTACAAATTGTAGTACCAAGCCCAAGCATAAAGAATTCCACCTCTGGAATTTATGTTATTTGGAGAAATAGCAGCTAGTGCAGTGAATGAAAATAGGCAACTGTATAGTCATTATTCTTTGTCATTATTCTTTGTCATCTCTTGGTGTTCAGGAGCAAGTGTGAACAGTGGCAAAGGCCTGGACTCCCCTCTGCATGTGGCTGCCAGGAATTGCAGTGTGGAGCTGGTGATGCTGTTGATTGACTTTGGAGCAGACATTTGGGTGAAGAATGCTGAAAACAAGAGGCCGATGGAGCTGGTCCCACCTGGTAGTCCTGTGGGCCAACTGTTCCTGCAGAGAGAAGGTGCCTCTTAATTCTTTTTTTATTTAGGGAAAACCCACTCAGATTGTTGCAAAAGGCTGTGCTATTCCAGGCTACTGACACCAAAAAACTGAGAATAACTAGACTTGGCTCCCTTGGCTGACACAGCGACAGTTTTCTAGTGCCAGAATACAGTGGTGCACTAACAGTGATAATGTTGAGAACAAGAACCCATCTTGAACCTTCAGATTGTGAATCTACTGCATCAGGGATCATTCTTACGGGACTTGCAATATAATGCAAAATATAGTTTAGGGTGAAAAAACAAGCAAAACACTTAGAAATTAATGGTAGCTTTTTCTCATTACCTGAAACACTGAAGTTAGTGAGAATCTCTCAGTTCCATTGTATCTGAGACAGGAGCAGAGGCAGGAGTCTTATCTGGAGTGTGCTGACAAATGCAGGCAGCAAACCACCTCTGATGGGAGTGGAGGGCAGCCAGTGAGCATGGGATCTTTGGTTATACAGTATGCTGATTGTCAGGTTCGTGCCAGATACTGATCTCAGCACAAATGCATAAATGCAAGTTTGAAACCAGAAAAATTTTAATGCATGTGATAATAAAAGAAAGTATATAGAAGAATTTATTTTCTAGTTCTTTGTGTTTTACTTTTATTCTTGGGAGAAGTTCTTTTACAGATGCAAAAGTATCTTTAAAATGAAAGACTATATGATATTTTTTGTGGGCATTAAGGAAAATTGCACAGGAGTGATATAGTGATTATATATATATATATATTTATATACATTGATACACTAGGCTTTTTTTAAAGGCCAACAGTATGTGCCAAATAATCCAGCAGTATCAAACCATAAGCTTAAACTTTAGGAAGTGTCTATTTTATTTTATTGATTTTATTTTATTGATTATGAACTCTTTAATGAACTATGGAGAGAACTGTTACTTGCCATTCTTGAGGGAAATTACATTAAGGTCTCTGGCATCTACTCTTTTTTTTGCTTGGGTTCTTTAGATTTTTCTCTCAGTTCACCAAGCTGTAAACATTCCTAAATAATCTGGATTTTCACTGTTTTAAACAAGTTGGTGATGGTGTGGTCCACGACTCTATTACACCAGTTACGTGTTGATGTGATTGTTGCCATGGAGAGTTCTATACCAAGGTAGAATTGGAATAACAAAGTGATGAATCAGGCCCTGCTTGAAATAGTAACATGAAAATAATAGCATGGAAACAACTGTGCTGTCCATGTTTTGCATGAGCAACGAATATTTGGTTTTGCAGCCTAATCTATGGGACACAGAGCAGTGATCTTTGTGAGTTCCAATCCCTGCAACGTTTGACTCCTGACTCCCATGGCACTGCGTGTGTCCTGTTTATGTGAGATATTAAAACAGGCACACCCTGTGGAGCTGGCCTGAGAAACTCTGCTGACAGCTCGGGCAGTAAGGAACTTTTCTAAGTGAAATTCAGCTATCAAAATCAGAAACAATAAATGCCTGAATGGAATTTTTCTGCAGAATAATGTGTTTCTGATGTTCTCCAACATGCCCTTCTCTGAGTAGGGCCATGCCTGATGGACAACTGGTATCTGACTACTTTGGCCAATGAACAATTGCAATCCATGAGAGTGGTGCAAACACTACCCCTCTTGTTTCACACAGAGATTTGGGGATCAGTCACCCTGCCTGCCCCACAGTCCCTCAGCACCAGCTGCTGCACTCTTGCCCTGTCCCACACATGGCTCCTCTCCCCCCACACCCCAGATGCCTGGGGGAAGGAGCCACCCCAGCCCATGGCCAGGCAGGCTGCAGGGAGTGTGTTTTGCCACCACAGACAAGTTGGTGAATGTGCCAAACCAGTCGCCTCTGAGGACTAGCCCAGAGCTGGTGTAGTACATGTTGTGGTCTCCCTTCCCACAACTTGACCATGCTGCTGGACACCACCTCATATTCTGCTTGCATTGCAGGGAGAGTCCTACATGTGGGTGGGAGAATTAGTTAACTATACAAAAATGTACTGTGTTTTTGAAGAGTATGTTAGTGCTTGCTGAATATTTTCCAGTGTAGTGTCACTGCTTGTGTTTTGCTAAGTCTTCATGTTTTGAGTTTGTTTTTACTTCTTTTAATGGAAGCATTTTTTTTAATTTCTAACATGATGTTTGTAGGCATAGCATTTACCTGTGGGATCTGAATGGCCAAGCACAAGTACAGAGTGATAGTGCAATAGCCAGTTTAACTTGCCCCATATATTGTCTTGCCTTGTTTTGTCCCCAAGAACAGGATAACTAGGTCATATGCTGACTTGTAGCAGAAGGCTGCAGCCCTTAACATACCCTTTGGATAGCACAGCAGTTTTCAGCTTTGGAGAGCTTCTGGAAATGTGTTGTCCTCCATGAGAGAAGTCTCAACAGCTGATTAAAGCTGCCACCTCACCGCATTTTTGCTGCAGCCTCCTTTTCTCCCCACGTCTACCAGCACTAACACTTCAGCTCTCAGAGGACTATCGCACCCGCCAGGCAGGCTGGCACTGGGGTGTGGTACCTGAACTGTCCCCTCCCAGCTCACTTACCTCCCTCTCGCTTTCTACACTGTCTCTCTTCCTATCTCCTCCCCACTCCCAGCATCCAAACCCATATCCGTGCCAGTCCTTCTTACCCGCCCCCCACCCCACCACCCTCCACTCCACCACCCTCCACACTTGTCACCCCTTTGCAAATGATGCTCTGGGGAACTGAACACTGACAGGTAGGACAGTTAAGACTTCACATAGGATCTACCTCTGCCTGAAAAGTGTAAGTGATGCAAATAAGTGTATAATGTGTGTACAATAAGTATATTATACTTAGATATTTTAAAAAGTGACAAAGATTCTTCTGCAAGGCTTGCATTTATCAACATGGGACCAGTTAATCTGGAAGCTTTAAATAAAGAATTACATAGTGTTTCTTTTCCTACGTGTTTGACACTGTTATGAAATACATCTCCAGAAAGCAGTGGACTGAAAATTTGGATCTCACTGGGGGAGTGAGTGGAGGGAAGGACTTTTAAGGTAGCATCAATCGTCTCTTCTCAGACAATACAAACTGCTTCAAAATGGTGCAGCTTAAAAGGGATGCTGCTGATGCTAATTGCAGCTGTGTAATGACAGAGTGGATTAGAATTGCAGGGGGACTGATGTCCTTTCGTGTGTGCAAGTTTGGCTTTTCACTGCTGTGTGAAAATGTGGTGAGAGGTGGGTTGCAGGAGGTGGGGAAAGTGGTAATGCACAGCTGCTCTTTCAGCTTTATAATTTTGACACTGTAAAGCCATGTGTGTAACCTTTTGCCTGGTTCTTTCTCCAGGGCCACTGTCCTTGATGCAATTGTGCCGCCTGTGCATCAGGAGGTGCTTTGGACAGAAGCAGCATCAAAAAATAACTGAACTTCTCCTTCCAGATGAGCTGAAACATTTTCTTCTCCACATTTGAGCCTTACATGTTCAAAATGATGCCTTTAATAACACAGCAAGGTTTGTTCACTCTTCTTTTCATCACTAGCATTGCCAGTGTCTGCAGTGTTAATTTATGGCAATTTTTGGTATCTAGCAAAGCCTGGGTCCAAAAAGCACAGGGCTGACTGACTTGCTCTGTCCTCACTGCTGTCACCCCTATCAAATCCATTATTTGGAAAGAAACAATCCTGCATGGTTGCATGGTGAAACTTGAAAATGTGACTTGAGATCCCCCTTGAAAGCACAGAAGCAGCATAACATTTTAAAATAGCTGCCTTGATTCTCTGGCAGAGTTTCAGAGGTCCCGCGGTTGACAACCCTTTACAAAGAAAACACATATCCCAGCTCAGCACCAACAGCACTTCACTTATATGTTCAACACACTGAGGAGTAAGCAGAGCTCATGTGCCTGTCATCTGTGAGGGCTGTGCCCACATCACTGTGTGGGGAAGGGAAGAGAACCCAAATGAACCTACTTGTCAAACAAGGGAGGCCCTCTGGCAGAAGTTATTTATTTTTAAAGGCTATCACACTGAAGGCAAATAAGCACCAACCAACAATCATCTGCATTTAGGGCAGCATCTGAAATAGGCATTTCTGCCATGACAGCAAGTAGGTCAATGCTGATAGCTTCCTACAGTGCAGTAATAGTGAGGGTAAAGTTTTTAATCATCCATTAAAATCACTTATTCCTGATACTTTGAGACATAAGAGAGCTACACTTCAGAACTACACATTTTCGCCTTGTAGCATATTATTTTTCAAGGACACAGGCTAACAGGCTATCAGTTGCAGGCATTGAGTGCCTCCCTTTTCTGCCCTGAAAATTAGGTGATATTTCCTAAGCATTTTTCAGCATACATCGGAAAAACAGCAGCTTCTATCCCTTTTCCCCACCCAAGAAAAGAGATATCATAAGAGTGAGATAATATTTTTTCTTAGAGAGTTGCTACCTCATTCATAGCATTTTCCATGGGCGTGGTAATAATAACACCTCTGATGTGTGGTCATAAAACATACCATGAAAATACTGAAATTCAAGTCCATTCCAAAATGAAAAAATAGCAGACTATTTCTACCCCCTGCTCAGTTGCTGAGCAGCTGATTCAGTGTACGATATATGTGGTTCTTATTCCACTGACATAATAAGAACAAATATTCCCTCCAGCTGAGCTTTAAACACTGGGCATTTTTTTTTCCCTTTCAGAACCAGGTCCTGCTGCCACAAACCGAAGGGCAGTTATGGCCCCTCTGTGCTCTCTCAGGTGTTCCCCTGGAAATACGAGCTCCCTGATAGATGTGGGAGCCAGGATGCAGAGACTCCAACTCTTCTTCCCATTGCCCTGTTACCTCTCGAGCTGTGAACCGTGGTGCCTCTGCATCCCCTGGGAGCAGCAGCGTGCTCATCACCTCCCCCAAAAGGGGCTGCCACCATGTCTCCCTGAGCTTGGGGGGCAGGCCATGCACTTTGGTGCTTCTGGAGATTTTTTTCATTTTCACTTCACTGTGGAGACTCTGGTAGAGTGGACTGGGTGTGCAAAAACTGTGATGACATCGTTAACACCAGCAATGATATGTGCTGAGTCCTCACCTTGTAAGTAGAGAGATTGGCAGCCTTCAAATACACCAAAGGTTATTTTGATGTTTACCAGTGTGGCAGTGTGTGCAGTGCCAGCCTTGCTTTCGCATATGGGAAGTTAAAGAGGAGGGATAAAATGCTACCTGTAGTTGATGTAAATTACAATTCAAATCCTTGTCTGGACAACAGGACTGCTGGCTATAGGTATCCAGTTATGATGGTTTGATTCCTTCGTGCTGACCAAACATGGTACAGTTCTGGTTTTGTGGGACACTAAATTGTACCCTAATGGCACAAAATGACAAAAACCAGTTATGTCTGTGGCTTCTCTGGTGATAGAGACATCTGGAAATGTTCACTTATCTGACCGAATTCGTCACACATACTTGAGCCATGTAAAAATTAACTGTCTGGTTTAACGTGGCCTTCTATATTACTTCCCTTCTGCTGGGAAAGAAAAGTAGACATCTGTCTTCACAGAGATGGAATAAACCTATTCATGATAAACTTTGAATAAGCCTATTCGTGAAAATAAAGGCATCTTGGATGGGAAAAGTGTATCCTTCTAAAATCAGTACCTTGGTTAAGCTGAATCCACTCTTTAAGCTGAAAAACCAGGGACCGGACAATGAACCAGTGCTTAAATTTTGAATATTGAAGTGTGAAGAATCCCTGCTTTGATGACACATTGGAAAGCTGAAGATTCATCTTATTATATTTGAGATGATGAGGGAACATTCTTTTTACATACCAATTTTATCATTTACCTTTAAACATCTTATTTTGTAACTTCAGTCAATGGGTTTATAGGAGTAATGCTAATACTCCTTCCAGAGAAAATTGCTCTGAAAATGTGGTGAGAGTGTTGCTTCCAATTTGATTTTCCTCTGGAAATGTCATGATATGACTCTGTTTACTTGAATTGTTCTTACCAAGTGTAATTATGATGAATGCTGTATGCTCAGCTTGTATCATCTCAGCATGTTTTCTTATTTATTTTCATACAATTGTGATCAACACTGGTGAAGTATAGCTTTATGCATCAACAATTATCCAGTTATAAACTGTAAGAGTTGTACAAGATGCAAACTGAATAAGCTCATTATAGGTGATGTTTGTATTTTTTTTCTATATTTGAAACCATTCCAAATGTAATGCAGGACTTGAATGATTGTCAGCAATATAACAGATTCTCTCCTATTATTCTGATAGCAGTTTAATGGTAGTTAAGCTTCAATTTTGTAGGATATTTTCTCAAAAATAAATGATTTATAGCCTTTTATTTATTTTTGTTTTCACTAATTTTTGAAATGATAGCCTTGATTTTATGGATTGTCTGATACTGTGGAATTTTGGGCTGAATTCTAACTGTTTGCAATCCTGCCTACGGGCAGGTAGCATACAGAATAGTTCCTTCAAACAGAATTACAGTAAAGTTAAGACTAAAATGCAAATACTGTACAAATATTGCCTTTTGCTGATGTTTTAAGGTGAAGTTGGACTCTTGCAATTTCTTTTCTGCTCACTTGAGAGTTAGTGAAAAAGAGATGGAGATTACACAAAGCAGGAGAAGGTGTAAATTAATATGGTCACTGTCTTTAAGGTTTTTTTGGTTGGTTGGTTGGTTGTATTTTTTTTAAACTGATTTGCATCAGTTTGTTTCTCCTGCACCAGCCAAAGGCACATATAATGTTCTGGGTGCCACTGTGTGTGCCTACACTACAGGAACCCTTTACTGGAAGTGAGGATGTGGAGATCCCTGTATAGTCAGAAGTCCAACAGGTGTCTGTCAGTGCAGGACGGGAGAGATGTGGAAAGGCAGTAATTCCCTGCATCTCTGGGAGTCCCTGCCCACCGAGACCGGCTGAAAGAGAAAGGGCAGTGCCAGCAAATTGCTTTACGAGATGTTGTTTCTACTGGCCATAGAGATGCTTATCAAAACTGTGAAACTAAGCAAACAACACCTCAACAAAATTAAACAACAGATTTAATCAAGAAATTGATCTTCTGTTTTATTGAAATATGTCCGATGCAACAAATCATTGCAAAGTTGTTTTGGCTCTACAGCACTTGCTAGGTGGGACCAGCCATGGGCCAGGCATTAGTTCTTTGTTCTGCAGTTGTTTGCAAAGATTCACACCTGCCTTGCCCATTTCTCAGCATTTCATATTTTCTCTTAAATGGAACCCACAGATATCCTCATCTAATAAATGTAACATAGAGCTTTGAGCATATGCACAAAATGTCTTCTTGCCGCCCACTTATATGATTTTGTTTCAAGATGACTAAGAAGGAAATAAATTTTACTTTACTACCTTAGCAAAATGGGAAAGACTGGCTGCAAAAATAGCATGTTAGTGCTGCAAAAGAGAGTGCTTCTATGCCTAAATTGGGATATACTCAATCCCCCTCTGACTCATGTTCTTAAGGGTCACAGGTCTGAGACTTGATGCTTCCAAAGCCACTTTTTCTTGCTTAACACATGCACTGCATTTGTCAAAATGGAGACTACCTTGTCCTGCAGTTCCAGCATGAATCCTTCTGGCTTTGGATAAAAATTCCCAGGAGTTATTTCTATGCATATCGAGCAATTATTTGTCATTCATTGACACATTGCTCAGTTCACTGCTCCAAGGGATACTCTCTTTCATGCACACAGGCAACATTTGATGCAAAAGTGCTCTCTAGGATGCCTAAGGGAGTCCACTTTTCCTTAAAATGACAGCAATGAACTATTACTGGGAAGAGAAATGTTTCAAATACTTATATCCTGATTTAACACAGTAACCCTCACTCCATCCCTACCTGAGTGCTGGAGCATACCTGGCTCCTGTCACTGTGCAACAAGGTCTTGTCTACTTTCTATGTCAGGTGAAGCCTTTCCATTCTAAACTACTTCCCTTTGCATTTTTAAAGGGCTTGAAACTCATTAATCATCACTGATCTGAGAGACACAGTGCTAGATTCCTGTCTTTAGTGCCTGTGAAGTAAAATTGAGTTTGTAATCTGTCAGCTGTCTTACTTCACAAATTAAACTGTGGAGTCTTTGCCGAGTCTGGGTCTTTTGAAATCCCTAGAGCTTTTCTTTCTGTGGTCTGTAAAATGCAGTGGTAGCAGTTGAAGCAGTTCTTTGTCTAATGAAAGCACACGTACTCTGAATCATAAAGGTTCACACAGACCCTGGAAAGATGTTATGAATATGACAAGTATAGGGTTGTCTCATTGTCATTAAAACAGCCCTTTTTATTAACTTATTTTGAGGAAAGGATATTGTGTTGGTTTTTTCTCTCATTAAATAATTATACCAAAACAGGAACAGTTGGTGTTGGGAATTTCTTCATGGGGCAAAGCTCCCAGCAGTTGCTTTACTCTCTTCAGTCCTCCCTGAAGAAGTGTCACTCCTGTGCATGACTCCCCTTTTTTATGCTCCTGCCAAGCATGGAGACTGAAATCAAAAAACTCTTTGTCCCTTCCAATTGTTTATATATAAATTTTCCTATAAGTGGGCAGAACCTCTGCCTTTCGAAGTCCCTTCAATGAGAACTATAGACATCCCTTTCTGAAGTAACTCCATTCATACCTATCAGTTCAGAATAGGTGACAAATGTATTTCTGCTCCTCAGGTAAGCACAAGGTGCAACCATATCCCAACTGTAGTGGAGTTACAGAAAATGTGGAGCACTGCTCAGCCTCTGGAAGTGCCAGTTTAGTCTCTTTGTTCACTGACTGCAGCTCCCAGTGATTTTGTTCAATCAGCCAAACACCCTGTAGAGGAAAGGCTAAGAAGCAGCTTTTTCTGTCTTTCAAGCTATAATTTTATTATTTCTCAGACTAGAAAACAAACAAAACCAACCCCAAATGGTTCAATCCAAATCAAGCAAATTGATCATTTGTCTTGCAGGAACAGAAGAAAACACACGAAAAGTAACATCTACCGGTTGGGCTACTGGGACATATTCTTCAGAGGTGATGGAAGCAAGTTCAAATTCCCTCCTAGAACAAAATAGATTCATTCTCTATCTTTGCTATCCCTGGTTCTTTGGACACATATCCTCCTGGTTTTAGGTGAATCCAAGCCTTCCTCTCATCCAGTTTATCCAGCAAGTCTGTAAATAAGACATTTCCACTTGTAAACAAGGCGTTTCTTTCCCATTAAGTGTGATAATTAAACTCTGGGAACTAGGACTGAAAGCCAGAACGTTGAGAGACATGGGATAGGAGGAACTGAACACATTTCTGGCTCGGGAAGTCTGAGATTGGGGTCTGCTGTCTTACCCCTTCCAGCAGCTCCTTCCCCAGCACTGGCTGCTGCAGCCCCAGGCACTGGAGCCATCCCGGGGGAGGAAGGAGAGGGGCAGAAAAGGGGCTACCCTGGGGATTTGTGAGCCCCGCCGCCTTTGCCCACTCCTCCGGACAGTGCTGGGTTTAGCCAGCAGATGGTATTGCTGGCACACGTCTCTGCAGAGAAGTTTTGCAGGAGGAATAATCAGGGGGAAAGTCGAGCTAGAAAAGGAGTGGTGCTGGGAGTGAATGCAACCTCAGGCTCACAGGGACCAGGGAACCGGCCATCATTGCCACTTCTAGCCCAAAGTGCTGCAATTTTTTTTTTACTGTCCTATGATTCCACAGCCTTTCTACACGAATTGTCTGAAAGCAGAATTCGACAGGATGCATGCAACGCCCAGGGTTTGTCTTAAGTTATAGACTAACCGAGCTTAATGCTTGTCTAATGTTTTTACAGTTCATAAATACTGTGAAGAAAGCACGGGAGAACTCTGGAAAAAAAAGAATGCAAACCCTCTCACTTGGTCACTGGTTGTCAATGACCTGGTAATTAGAGGTATCCTGTAGCACTCCCAGTCTTTGAAAGGTCTGCTCATTGACTTAGTTTTTTACATAGCAGTTTGCTTAATATATTTTTCTTCTAACCTCCATTAGCACTCGATAGAAAAACAGATCAGTTCCAGAAAATGGAACATCCGTACCTACTGAAATTACATATAATTAACTAATTAGAAACAGAAATCTGTCTCGGTGTTCAGAATGAGCATTTATTGGAGTATAACACCTTTCAAAAGCCCTTCTCTCTTCCTAGGAAATAATTACTGTTGCTGTCTTCTTAATTTCACAGCCTGGCTGTTACCACTTTCCAGACAGCAGCTCTAAGCAAGAGTCTTTCCCATAATTTATTTTGTGTGAGAGTGCTCCTTGGAGCCTTCTCCTAAGAAACATATAGCACAGAACTTTACAAAACCATTTGGCATCACAGCCAGGACTTGTCACATCTGTGCTCCATGCTGTGCAGTGACTCTGATTTCAGGGAAATGTCTCATTTCCACGTCCTCTCCTGAAGGTTTTGTTTAGTCCACTTCACACAGTCTACAGCAGGAGACGTATGCATTGCATATGACAATCTAATTCAGTTTCATGTCATAGAAACAAATGCCTTCAGATACAATGCATGTAGACTAGGCCTTTTGAATGTAATATATGCTGTGAATTATTATGGCAGATTCTCACTCATCCTTAGAGGTAAGGTAATTCAGTAAGACACCCAAGTGACTGCCTGGAGGTGTGCATTTGCCTTTGTGGAAATGGAGGCAGTTCCTCTGGCAGTGCTCTCATTTCTTTGAATGTTCTACAGGAGCTGCCTAGAATATTGCAAATATCAGTGGGTAAAACACAAGGGGGTAGGAACAGTGTCCACATGTGTCTGTGCTACTTCCGTGCAGCAAATTGCAGCTAGTGGGTATATATAGGGTGCCCAGCTCCTTCACCAGTCTCTGCTGGCCCCACAAAAGCCATGCAGGAAAAGAGACTGGAGCTCTGCTTTGCTCTCTATCACTTGCACACCTTTGGGCTCCCTCCGTGAGAGGGGCATGATGTGCCCAGCCAGGTGGAAGACATGAACCACAGAGATCTAAGCACTGGAGACCTACTGATTCATTGAATTTGGGCCCCTTCTTAAAGTCATGCATATTTTAATGTTAAACTCCAGCTATGATCATTTTGAGGCTGCTGTTTCCTCAGCAGCACTGATTTTGTGTGCTAATTGGTCATATGGTGCATGTGGGATGGAAACCTCACTTCATATCACACATGACTCTTTGAAGCTACTGTGGCTCGCAGTAAAAGCATAGTGGCTTAACTACCATTTTGGCCTCTTTAGGCTTCCATTGAAGTGCAGATATTCTAATATAACCAGAGGAAAAAAGACAATTTCTAGTTGGAATTTTGCACAGATTACTTCTGTTCTCCTCTCTGATAATTTTAAGCAGTTTGCTCTCCAGGATCCCATTTTTCCTTTTACTAATGCACTTACTGAATCATATCTATGGAAGCACCGTGCCTCCTGGCTCCTTTTGCTGGCTCGTTACTTGTATTTATTGCTGCATTTCTCTGAAGCACTTTCATTAAATTCTGCTTTATAGTTATCACAGAAATCTGCTGTTAGTATACAGTGCCCTTTCATGCTCATAGCAAGTGCAAGTTCATTCTGTCTCTTAAATTTCATTAATCTCTTTCAATCATTTAAAAATTAAAAAAAAAAAAACCACAAAACCAGTTAAGTTACTGCAGGATTTTGTGTCTTTCCATTAACAGCAAAATAAAGCTAATTTCCTGCAGCTTTCTGCTTTATAGCTCAAAGCTTTGGTGAGGATTACTTTTTTGAGAGCTATTATGATTGCCCACAGGCAGAACAAGGTCAGTCAAATATCAGCTGCTGAATCTCCAAAGAAATATTAATTGGGGAAAATCTTGGAGCTCTTTGTTTGCAGCATTTTGTAGTTACTTTAGAGGCATTTATGTTACCTTCACCTCATGAAGGGTGACTGTTAGCATTAGTATTTTTAAAGTGCCACAATTATGAGGCATGAATGTGAACATCGATGAGGGAATCTGAAAACACTTTTGAAAAAGTCCAAAAGGCAGATTAAAAAAACCCCCAAAATCAAATCAAAACCAAACCAAACCAAAAACCTTTACAAACAAACTCCAGAACCCTACAAAGGTGATAACTATACATTGGGTCAAAAGTACTTTACATCCAAATTCAGGAAAAGAAAAACACCAACAAAACAACAAACAAAACAGACAACTGTAATTTTTGGTAATTATTGTTGGTGCTCCAAATGACACCGTCACACAACTTCCCTTGACAACCAGATCCTCAAAGCTATTTAGATGCCATAGTACACAAATATTGCTTGGGCCAGAGTGAGAGAGAGGCTCTATGGTCCCATGGGTGGCCAGCCCTCAGTCTAAGGGCATGTTCACTACCTTATGCAAGCCTACTGCATTTTCAAACCCATCTCATAAATTAGTGTCAAAAAAATCCCCAGATTCCTCTTATTCCACAGTGCAAGGTATACCATCTTCCTGGTAGCTCCTGGATGCACTACAGGCAGTTTCTGTGACTACAGTAGAACTCCTTCCTCTGACATGTGGATGACCTGAGGACTCAGGTTCATGTATCTGCACTTACATGGCAGCATTTCATCCATATACAAACTCATTGCATGATCAAACTGGAATTAAGGATCCCCCTCAAGTGTTTTATAAGCCCATGACTGATTTGGCTTCACTGAGGCTGAACAGCCTCTGGGTATCACAACACAGCCTGGTTCCTGCTCCCTCCATTGCCAGCATCAGGGACCAGACTGGAGAATGCTTTTGCTTCCTTCAGACCACTGTGACTGGGTATCTTTTCCATAAGGAGGAAGGGGGTCACAAAGTGGAGATAACATTTACCTGATTCTCGCCTACCAAAGAGGCAGAATGGTGATTCTGCACATCTGAAACAGGAGTACGGCCTGCACTAAATCCCAAACCAGCCCCTTTGAGGAACACTGCTTTTCTAACAGTGTAACAGTAGGGAATAGTAATAGTTTTGAGTTTGTGTTTCTGGGAAGTTATCTCTGTAATATGCTGGTAGAGACATACCTATAGAATTTCTCTCCTCTGCCTGGTTAGCTGTTTTCATTATCAGTTAAACACAGTGGATTCAAAATTTAGTGGGGGAGAGGGATGGTATGTGCATGCCACATGCTTTCATCTGTTTCAGAGGTCATGCACTGGATAAAGTGTGCACATCCTTAAGATATCTCAGGTGCCAAAACAACAGGGAAGGTGAGAGACGAGCCAAGGAGAAAGGGAAGGACTGTGGGCTATTAAACAGATATGTTGAGGTTTTCTTGCCCTTCTCTGTGAGACTCTGTGGCAAGTACTCAGTTAACTCAGCCAGACAAGCTGGCACTGGGACTCAGTCACCCTCAGGACTGGCCTTTCTCAGGAGAGGACTAAGTTCTAGAAGACATAGCTGGGTGAGAGCTTTGCATGTTAGTGGTGGGAAGTTTAGTGGACTTAATCAGAATATTACTGAAAAAGGCAGCACTGATATTTCATGACACCTATTCTTTCCTTTATTTTTTTAAAGTACACATGAAACAAAAGAAATACTTTGAAATTACTTCTCTTTTTTCCTGCTTACCAGTGCATTTCTTGCTAACCCATACCAACTAATTACAATCACAACAACTAAGGCTTCATGATGAATCCCAAAAAATGCTAGGCAGTGATAGGAATAATTCTGTCCCTTCAGCCTCAGTTCAATCTCCTTAGACCTGTGAATCTTGCTGTGGTATTTAACTTTAGGATAGCTGTTCTTCCCCTAGATTCAGCATTGTCACTGCAGATGTGTATGGAGTAATGTGGTTCCTTCCTTGTGGCTGAGTGTGTTGGCACTGTGCCTCATTCCTTGTGGGCTCTTTAAACCATGCCCTGATGACGAGGTTATTAGTTTCATCCAGTGCTTTTCTTTGGGGCCAATCACTGCCGTGACCGTCTTCTACACAAGCATTAGTCAATGTATTGTTATACTTCCTCGGCAACGAGTCCCTGCTGTACATTCAGGGAGCAGAATCACAGCAAGACTCTTAATTCTGGATGCCCATTTGAACCTTATGAGTATATTTTTTTCCCCCCAGCTGTTTAGTATTACATAACATGGTAGATAATTAATATTCAGCTCTTTTTTAATTTTAGTTGCATACATACTGAATCTTTCACTCCCTGTGTTTTCCATCTTGCTCTCGTCCACCCCACCCCCAACATATTCCCAGCTCCAGCCATGATTTCCTTCCAAGCATTCTCTGATTTATCTTTCCACATCTAGTCTTCTTTCTGAAGTCATTCATACTCTTGTACCTCACAAGTCTTGTTCTCATTTAAAGAAAGTGGGTTTCTGTTGTACCATACTTGGAGCCAGCAGAGAGAGCACAAAGGAATGGTGCTTGCTGCTTCCTTCTCTAATGGCCAGCATGCCATGGACACTGGTGTTTAGGAAAAGCTACTGAAAGGAAATTCTTCATCTGAAGGTGGGAATGAGGTCAAGAAAGGCCTTATTTCCAGCCTTTGGTTTCCAGCTGCTATCATCTCTCAACAGACCAACACATGAAGGATAAGAAGATGATCTAGAGTGGTCAGTATGGATTTATGTAAGGAAAATCTTGCTTGAACAAATTGATAACCTTTTATAACAAGATTACTGGCTTAGTGGATGAGAGGGGCGCAGTAGGTGTTGCTTACATCAGCTTTAGTAAGGCTTTTGAAACTGTCTGCTGTGAAATACTTATAGATGTGCTGTTGAATAAGCAGATAAATTAGCAGTAACTGAAATCAGAGACTGAAAACTATCTGAACTGCCAGGCTGGGGGGGCTGTGGTCAGCATCATGAAGTTGACCTTGAGACTGAGCACTGGGGATTGATACTGGGGGGCCAAAGGGCTGGATAACAGGGCAGAGTGCGCCCTCAGTGAGTCTGCAAGTGATACAAAACTCCTGAAAGAAAAGCCTAGTGGGTTCTTTAACACCAGGTTAATAAACAGACAGCAATGTGTTCTCACATCAAGGAAGGCCAACAACCTCCTGGGTGCCTTGGGCAGAATGTGGTCAGTGGATCAAGGGAGGTGAGACTTCCCTTCTCCTGGGGTGCTGGGTCCAGCTCTGGGCTCCACAGCACTGCTAAAGTGAGTCCAGCACAGGAGGGCAAAGACAATTAGGGAACTGAAATGCCTCTTATAAAAGCAGAAGCTGAGAGAGCTGGTGCTGCTTAACCTGGAGAGAAGGCAGTTCAGGGGGATATGGGAAAGATCTGATTGCTGTCTAACCACCTAATGGGGGGCAAGGAAAGAGGAGAGAACCAGGCTCTTCTCAGTGGTACCCAGTAACAGGACAAGAGGGAGCAGGCACAAACCAAAACACAAGAGGTTCCACTACATCATAAAGAAAAGAAAGTTAATGTGAAGATGACTGAGCACTGGCACATGTTTCCCAGAGAAGCTGTGGAGTTCCTTGAAATACTCAAAACCTGACTGGATGTAGTCCTGAGCAGCCTGCTCTAGTTGACCCTGCTCTGAGCACGGGGTTGGGCTAGATGATCTCCAGGGGTGCCCTCTGGGCTCAATTATTCTGTCATTCTGTGATGTATTCTCCTAGCACAGGTAGCTTCCAGAGAGGAAGAAGCTTAGTCCACACTGCTTACATTTCTTCATGAACTCAGAATGGCAACATTCAATTACCTGCATGTCATCATTTCACACCTGGACTAATTGGAAGCAGATTTATGAGTGTAAATCTGATGTCTGCTTCTGGCCCTGAAAGGCAGTTTCACAGAAATTTAAGGGGATGCTTCTGGTTTCTTGTTTGTTTGTTTGTTTGTCTAGAGTTTTGTAGAAATTCGCAAATTCTTCCCAGAACAGGCAACATCATTCAACTTGTCCCCTTGTTTTTCCTTTAGAATTAAAACTAATACAGAATAATGTTTTGCAGGACCTCCCATGGAGGAGTTTAATGCAAAAGCCTTCAAACCTTTTCATAGATATCCTTTTATTTTTCCCCTTGGATGACAAGGAAAAGAATTTGTACTAAGGTCACCTCAATACTCAGAGACATTAATGTCCTCATGTCAAGGGGGCAGATCACCTCTATCTGAGTAGACTGGAAAGCTCACCATAAGAAGCTATAAGATGTCTGTCAAGGATAGGAATCATTTAACTGGAGAATGGCTGACACTGCATCTATTTTCAAAAAGCAGAAAAGTGCAATCTGGACAACAAAGAAATTGATATGTCCTTCTTCCTCCAAATAACTGCCCTTTATATTAACTAAAATTGAATGGGGAGATGCTTTAGTGGTTGAGGAGGTAGAACATAAAAATACATTGATTGTCTTAGTAGCCCTGTATCCACATTTTTCTTCTACCATTTCCTCTTGTCCCTGACAATCAGGTGACATTGTTACTGTTGGGAGGTTTGGGATCTGTAAGCAGTTTGAGATCTGAGTCATTCTGTGGGATTAAGAGCTTGCTGAGTGGTAGCTTGTTTTAAGGGCATCCTTTATAATAAAAGGACTATGACTGTGTAAGTTGTCCATTCATGCAAGAGACTCTTGAAGAAAGCATCCCTGAAGACATATTGTGAGTCACATTGCATCCTCTGCTAACATAAGACACTTTGGAGATATGATCTTTTGATTAGGCAAGTGTGATGCACAGAGTTGTTCAAAAAAGTGGGATGACTTTTTAAAATTTCTTTTCCTGTGGGACATGCATTAGATAATGCCAGCTAAGGCAAAGGTAGAAGGGAATTTCCAACATTTGCAATTCTTAAAATCAGTTCTCAAAGGTTTTCTTTGCAATTTATCAGGAAATGCAAAATACTCATGGTATAGGACACTCTGCAATGCCTGCACACAACTGTTCTCTTTGCATTCTCTGCTTTTGGGAAAACAGACAACTATATGTTGACCTATAATTCACTCTGCAATAATGGCAATAAGGAGACATATTACTAAAACAAACAAACAAAACAAAAAACCAACAAGAATTGTACATTGAGACTTCAAGGTCAAGCTCCTCATTGCAAGATAGGGAATAAAAGGTTATAGGTTAAATATATACATAAGTCCAGAATTGTTTCTTAACAACAGTCTTTTCATCTTGGTGCTCATTTTCTCTCATATTCCCAGGATGCATCCTGGCCAAAAAGGATGGAAGTTTAGTACTAATGGCAAGAGCCCCTCTTCTGAATGATGCCCTCAGTTCTTCTTTTAGGGCTTCCTGCAGAGTATTCTCTGAGTCAATAGACCTCAGTGTAAGAAAACCTTCCTCATATCAAGCCTGTTTCCCTTCCCAGGATCTACTTCTCTGTCCCTTCTTAACCCTCTCACCATGCCCATGAATAATCACCTATGAAGTAGTAGGGGAAAACATAACTTGCAACAAAGAGGATTCTAGCAAAGCTGTGAGACAATGTCCATTCCCAAAAAGAAAAGAAGAAAGAGGGAGAAAGAAAAAGAGGTCTACTGTGTGGAGAAAGCAACTTCTAGAAAATAAAAAGCGTCCAAAGCATGCCAATGTACTGAATGGGAGGGCTAATAGTGACTTTGGCTGTTGGATGACAAATAAAGTAATATTTCCCTGGAAGGGTATACTCTGAGAAGCCAGGGAGGAGTTGAAAATCAACACTGAGTATTAATGGTAAAGAAGTCTGTGTGTCTTAAGAACAACTCTATGCTCAAGAATTTGAGGTTTTCAGTGCCAAATAAAGATGACAGGATGAATTTTACAAGTAAAAACAGAGCTGTACAAACAGGAGTTATTAACCAATGTCCTAATAAGAGACTGGAACAACCATGAAGGGCTTTTTTCCAGTACAAACACAACAAGCTGCTCAGCTGTGCTGTTCATTAGTGGTTGTGAACTGACAAAACACTAAAGCATTGTTGCTATGGCAAATGTAGTGTCAAATGTGGTATCAGGCAACTGGGCAAGAACTATCAACTTGTCTTCTTTTCTGCCACATTAAAACTAGCCTTTAGGATGGCTTCTAAGCTACATTGAAGAGAACCATGACTGATAACTGATAGTTAACAAGCCATGAAGCAAACAGTTTTACAGTTAGCTTCACCTGTCTATTACAGCAAGTGGCACATGCTGCGAGAGTAGGTAGTGCCTTGGGCAACTACACCTTCTCAGGAATGTACACAGCTATGTTTACCCTAAAACATAAGTAATTAGCAAGGATGAGTGGTCTTTGCTGCTGAAAATCAATAGCATTTTGCATCAGGTGAGGTTCAGTCCATCCTCACCAGATTTTCTTTTTTTAACCTCTACATTATATGCAAAGTTTGAGGAGAGGTGCCCACTAAAAGGGAGAATAAAAGCTATTGTCCTGCAGGGGGCATCTACTGGGCATACTCTCCTTTAAATGAGTCTCCTGCTATGAGGAAGGTTTTTACATATCGGATATAGTGAAGCAGGGATAAAGGATTTTTATCTCTCTAAATATCATCCAAGGGTTGTTATTCAGCTCTATTTGGACAGGAGAGCAGCACACAGCTGGAAAAATAGAGGATATCAGAGACTCCAACTAGGTTTTGAAGATGGTCACCATTCTTTTGGTCACTGTTTGGAAGAGGGAACATGAATTGTGGTAGATTAATACAAGGAATCCTTCTTAATAAGATACACATCAATATTTTGAGTGCTGGAGCATATACAATATTCTGGCAAGCATTTTCACAAAAACAATAAAATTTCTACTTAGAGAAGTGCACCAATACAGCTCCCAAAGGAAAGAACAATTAATGGAGAAAGAAACTAAAAAGCTGGCCTCTCATCCACACCAGCAACGTCAATGTCTTCTGAACGGGTAGAAAAACAGGGACTGCATTCACAGGCAGTCCCACCGTGTTGAAAGGTTTTATTCGAAAATCTGCGAGTTAATTAGAGGAAAGTAGAAGGGCTGTCAGATAATGCTAAGCATCATTAAATATTGTCTTCCTGGCAAAAACCTAAGAGATACAGGATACATTTGTTTTAATTGCTCTATGCTTTTACTACATCTTGGCCACTATAAATATCAACTTCCTACATAGATATAAATGTCCAGGCCCTAGGGACAGGATAGTAGGTGTGCATCACTCTCTTGGCAGGGGTTACATTAAGGTAAAAAAAGTAATTAGTGAATGTATTTTTTTTACATCAGACTGGCAGACAATGTAACAACAATGTACCCTAAGTACACACTAGGTCTTTCATAGAGCTAGGAAATGAGACATATGAAATGCAACAAGCAGAGTTAAGCAGAATGAATTTTTCTTCCAACTTGAATAAAATCACCTGATTTTACTTTCTGTAGGCTTATTGGAGTATTTTTTCTCTTTACAAAATGTTCTCTGCTATGTGAATAAAACTTTGGAGCTTCAGAGAATCCAATAGTATTTGCATGAAATCCGCAGTATCTGGGCAAATAAGGGTGACTGCTAAAGACTGATTGAGAGCAGCAGAAGAGTAATAGGGCATGAACTTAGAAGAGTCACGGGATCAGAAAGAAGTCATTCAGTGCAGTGGTTTTGAGGACTCTCAGATCCATAAATCCATTCCCATAGCTGTTTCTACATCATACAGATATGGTAATTAGGAAGAGCAAACCATTTCTAAGCAAACCACAGTACACTACAGACAGGCTTGCTGGAAAGTATTTAGGGGTCTGCAGAACAAAAAAGGTTGCAAACAACATGTTTAGTCCAGCCTAAAAAGCAAAGCAAGAGTTCCTGAGTGTCTGGGATCCTTTACACATTTGTGGCTGTAATTCTGATCTGCCCAACTATTTACATTGTACTCAGCCCTGATGCTCCTCTGATTTGCAGAGTAAAGCTTTTTGGGATTTCATGCATTGTTTTTAGAAAAACAATAATTTCTAAATCTACAAAATCCAAAATCTGTGGTCTTTTAACAGTACAAACCATATTGAGTGTAGTCAACAAGTCCTGCACAAAAAACCTTTACTTGATTTCACTAAATTGTCCCTTCCAGAGACACTTCAAATACAGGTGGAAAGATTTCAAATTACAGAGAATTTCTGCATCTCTATCTGAGTTGTTGTAGTGCCTCTCTGATGATTAATTGCACTTCAATTTGAATTTTCATAGCTTCTCCTTTCAGAAGTATGTGTTTTCCCAAGGCCTTCTTCTCCCATACTTTCCAGAAAATGTCAATTACTTATTTCAGGAAATAGTGCTAAATACTTATTCAAAATGATGGGATTTGGAGTGGACGAGGAGCAAACAATACTCTATGCTTTGGGAGGAAACTGATCTCTGACCTCAGGAGTGGTGCAGCAAATTGCAGCCTCAGCTCTGAAACCTTCCCAGGAAAACTATACAATAGCAAAGTTGTGAATTGCAGCTTTGACATCTTTTTCCTATTTACAGCTCTATGCAGCCTTGCCCTTCCAACAAACATCATTAAGGACTGTGCAAATCCTGTCATTCAGTCAGACTGAGAGAACCTTCTTTGACAGATGTTTAGATAGAGGAGAGCAAAGAAAACAACTCCTCTCTTTCTGAGGTTCACTGTGGAGTTTTTCTAAAGCATGTAACATTTCCTTACAAACCTCTAGTCATTGCTGTCTGATTTTGCTGCCAGGTATGGCTCTGGAGGCAGTTCATCCCTGATAAGCAGCACATAGCTGAAGCAATCTCCTGCATCCCTGTCCCTGCAGGGACATGGAGAGAGGTCACACAGCCCAGAGCATCCCAAGTGTGTCTTCTTGTGCCTACCAGTGTGACCCACCATTGCTGGGCCAGCCTGAGACACTTTGGTCTCTCCAGGCAGGGTGGGGATCTCAGAGCTGTGTCCCCTCTGGAGCACTGGTAAGAGTGCAGACAAAATGTATATAAAATGGCTACACTTTGGTCTCTGTTGGCAAAGACCGCTCCCTGCATGTCTTTAGGGTGACAGAGTTGCTCAGACATCTCCCACTCTCCCAGGGTAACAGCAAGAGGAGAGGGAGGGCGTGGTGTTCTGGATGTCTGAGGCATTCATCGTTAAAGCAAAACAGCAGGAAAGTAGGGACTTTTCTAGAAAGAGATTATCTCAAAGAAGATTGAATCATATTGCATATGTACAAAGCTAGGGTGGGAAAATTACACCAGTACTTTTTACTTGAGTGATACATTTTGTAATTCACTGCTAATTCAATGGCTAGTGTTCATCCACAGAACAGTGTTTAATCAGGATCACATTACCTTTTGGAACTAGGGGTCAGGTAAAAACAAGAATTTATTTTCTGAGGAAAACCAAAGATCTCCTCACATCCCTAGTCAAAGCACCAAAGTATCCTTGCATCCAGAGTGGCAGGGTTTTGACAGCACACACATTTCCATGTGTGCAGGCACATGCACTCTTGCCTGTCCCTGTTTGTGCTGTAACTGGGGAGGCTCTACCCATGGACATCTTCCCCACTAGTAATGGGATGGGTGACTCAATCCTGTGGCTGATAGTGGTGTGGAAACACTGTGTGCAGGAAGTGCTTGGTATTTGTCTCACTGCAGGAAGCCTTTCATGCCATCATTAAAAACACGCAAATGTACTCCAGAGGACAAGCCTGACCAGCTCTGCCAGGCAACTCCCAGCAGGGACTCCTGTTTTTTAGTACACCAAGGACTGACCTGCATTTCAGCTAGAAACAACACCCCTACTTCTTGATCTGGGGATGGCATTTTTCATGCTGGATGACTGAGAGAATGTCACTTGCCTTGTTACATTGGGTCATTATCAACAACAAACTGCCCTTCTATAATCCCCAGTGAAAGTGCTTGTATAGCTGCTTTTTGTATTATGTGGACGAATCCATGTGTGAATTAATTCAGCTGCATATAAGTCAGAAAATCATGTCAGACAGTACCATACTTGGGGTTGCCTGAATTTCTTTGGGGTTTTTTTGGGTCTATTTTGTGATGTCCTTCTCTTCCCTGTCATCAAATCTTGTTAGCTGGAATTACATACATGTTGTGTAATTCTTGCTTAAATAATAGAATGTGGGTGTTTTTTTTCAGTTTCTCAGTTGACATGCCATAGCACACAAGGCACACCACTGGTCAGGGAGACAGTTCAGAAGAGTTATCCTGGAAACATGGAACAAACATGGTTTTCCTGAAATTTCAGGCAGATGTGAGGTAGGGCGGGTGTTCACACCAAATAAATCATCTGAAGCTTGGGAATCTAGGATTATAACTTATTCTGTCTTTAATCCTTTTTCCCTGGAGGTTATGTTATTTACTCAGTCTATGGTGTCACTCAGGTCTATTGTCTGGTGAAGACCTTGAAGATAAGTTTTCTTGTAGACCTCCATGTGTGCACAGAGAAGTGGTTTGTTTAAGGATATTATGTGGTAAAAAAGAATAGTGTAGATTATTTGTTATCAAGAAGAATCTAACAGGCCAAGAATATTCTACTTATATAGTGAAAAACAGGAAAAAATGAACAATATCTTGTAAAGGACATTGTAACTGTATGTCCCTTTTCACGCTTAGCCTGAGCTGTCTGCTCCTGCCAGGTTAGTCACTGAAATCTCCACTGAGGGTTGCTGTGCAGGCACACACACATACTTTTTCTTCTCTTGATGTGTCCTGTTCCAGCACATGCTGGTGTCCAACTTGGTGCTGGCAAGTGGACTGCTGGTATTTTGGTATGTGTGTGGAAATAAGGCTCAGAAAGGTTTTGGCAAGCATTTTCTCCAGAGTAAGAGGTGCCTTGTGACAATATGAGAAGTTACTCCCGGGATTTTTTTGTTTAAAAGGATAACTTTATTTAGATTCAGAAAATTCCTTTTCTATCTTTCTCTCATCTATTTAAACAATCACAGCAGGCTAACGCTCTGGGAGCCTGTGTTCATTAGAGATTACATTTTATTAGATAACCTTCAATCAAGTTGCATCCAAGGTCATGGGTGAATGCAGCTCATCTCTATGCCTCAAGTTCCATGTTGTGAAAACACCAGCTGTGATAAAAATGAGAAAATGAGAGTGTCTCAGGGCTGTGTGCTCTGCCATATGACTTTTTGTATGCCTGACCACCAGAACAGGGTCACTACTCCATAAAGCAGAAGAATAGAAAAATGAGATGTCTCATAGCCAGATAATCAGAAATTAGGATGTTGAACAATGAGACATTTAATATCACCACTCAGAAATACAGGGAAGAGAATTTGATCTTAAATCCCAACCTACTGTGAGATATAGTCACCTACCTCTTGGCCACAAGTCCTTGCCTGGCAGTTTTGCATTGAACCCACCCATCCACTCTTCCCTTCTCCCCATGTAAATGCTTAGCCAAGATTTGCCAGAAGAACTTTTTCTCCAAGGCAACGAAACTAAGGCTATTCAGTTTGTTAGTTTGAGGGTATTCAAAGTTATTCAAGGTATTGGTGGTTTTTGTTTTGTTTTGTTTTCATTTTGGTCTGTTGAATGCTCCAACCAAGGTGTCCTAATCATAAAGCTATGGGCTAAATGCAATCTGAGATGTGCTTTGGACATGAGGGGAGATAAACCTTTTGAAACTCCATGTCCAGGAAGCCTTAGCAGATGTGTGATGTAGTATCTAGACAGCTGGTTTGGGAGGGTGAGGCCACAGGATGAGTCAAGAGAACACAGCTCCTTGCATGCTGGCCCTGTCTCTTGACTGTCACTGTGCTGTGACAACCTTGAGGTGATGTGGTGTAAAGCTGTATGGCAGGTTGGCCTCCTCCACTGGCACAGAGGTATCTAGCTTGTGGTGCCAGGAGGATGCAAACATGGGCCAGGAGAGAAGGACATGGGCTTTTAAGGCTTGGAAACATAATTTCTACTTGGAATACTTAAATCTAGCTTGAGCTCATATGGACGCTGCACTAAATATCTTTCAGCACCAGATGAGACTGGTTTTAAAGGATCAAAACTTCAGACTTAGGCAAGATTTATATACTAAAAGCCTTTTGTGGCTCTATTCCCAAGTCATTTGGAGTAATTAGCTGCCTATTCTCCAGAGAAAATGAAGAGCATAAGAGGATACATATAGAAGGTCAGCAGTTTCCCATTAATCACTCTCAGTAAGGCTTGTAGAAAAGCTGAGCACTGTCCCCTGTCTTTATTTCCCTGAATGCTAATCTCGTCTGCAGAGACTGACTTGGTCTCTACTGGGCTTCCCAAGTTTTGCTGGGACCAGATCCCAAAGGAAGTCTTCTGTATTTTCAAGCATAGATCTCTTACTGCCATGTACTTCCAGCATACTGATTGTCCACAACAGACATATGGGACATCCTCTAACACAGGTATGTTCAAACATGAGCCACCTGGAGAACAACACCAATACTAGAAAAGAAATGGCTGCAGCCACAGGAAAAGCACAGTCCCCTCTAAGAGGGTCCTTACACAGAACAGAATATCTTTGTTCTGATTTGGTTCCACAATTCACACTCGTGCAAAAGGAAAAAGAGGAGAGGTGAAGTTCAATATTTATTCAAAATAATCTTTTGCTCATTTCTGTTGGAAATATACATTTAGTCTGAAAGAAACCATCCTAGAATCATTATGAAAATTTTTAAATGTTTCTTTCTAATGCTTATATCTGTTGGCCTTTCTTGTCCAGCATGTTCTGAGGCCTTAACTTTAATTCAAAAATGCTGTAATATTGCAGAAATTAAACAGCCAAGGCACTTCCAGGTTGAATTTTAATCACTGGGTAAGCCAAATTGTCCTTTCAAAATTATTTTAATTAAGGTACCCTAGACTGAACATTAATATAACTACACCAGTACAAGTATCACCATTATTTTAGGAGAGTCTCAAGTAAATCTAATAAAATGCCTTTCCAACTTTTTCAGGCCTTAAATAAGTAAATCCTTCTACACTGGGAGTGAGGAATGGGGAGGGCAAAAATTAGAAATAAATCTCCTTAATAAAACATAAGTAGGAAGTTTGCATTTTTTCAGGTTATTTTAAAGGACTGTTCTGTATTAAAGAACTGGAAAGCATACAAAGTAGATAATTCATGCAGCCTGAGTTGATTAGAAAGTGTTTTGATGCAGTAAAAATTCATTACATACTAAAGAACATACAGTGTTTATAGGCTTCTGGATTAAAATGGAAGAAAATACCAGTCACTGAACCTGTTATTTAAATGTTTTTTTTATAACACTAATCCCATCCTAATTTATAGTGTGATATTTCTTCAGATGTGATAATGACTTGCAGATATTTTAGCACCATCAGTTGAAGATGACTGCATTAAACTGCCATTAATTACATGCAGATGTTATTTTTGTTACAAGGACTGTTTAGAAAGGCTTGATAAGTTTCATGAAAACTAAAATACCTCAAGAATTATTAAGAGCTCTCTTGGCAACAGCTGAATTCACAGCTGTAAGAAAGGGCAGTAAATAAGCCTGGTGTTACCTCTATGCCTCTGTCACCAACATCAGTGCTTGAGTAGAGCACATTTGCTCTGTCTGTCACCACTGAGGTCCAGGGCATTGATGAGTGCCCTGGAATGGCAGCTGAAGTTGTTCTACAAGAGAGATCACTAGGTGTGCATGTGAGATCCACTGAACTCTGAAGAATTCAGAGCTCACTCAAATAAACCAACTTCAGTGGATAGTCTGTCCTTGCCCTGGAAAACTGAATGTAACAGAGACCTGCTACTGTCATTCATTGATAGTGCCAGAGAAGGCTCCATTCCATCCAAAACTGGAATAATAACAACGTTTTAAAAATTCAGCTTCCTCAGCAAAACAGTATTTCTGTTAGATAAACAAATATTTTGTTGTAGTTGCAAAGTAGTTTGAGTTTAAAGTTAAAATTTTTACTATAATTAATCTAGAGCACCTTTGAAAGGAAAAAACATTTTAAATCATTTAAGATGCTTAGTTTGATAGCTTTAATTCTCCTTTTTCATTGTTTTCTTATGAAACTAGAAGTTGGCAGAAAGTATCACTTTTGTAAGAAAGTTTGCTTTCCACAAGTCATGGTGGATGATTTAAGCAAGTTTTTCTAGAATCCTCTTAGTCTTCCTCTTATATTGTGTTGCAGTGTCTGTGTCACTACAGCTGTGCAACCAGAATTATAAGCAGTCTCCTCAAAATCTGCTTCCAGTGATGGGCAGACGGAAATTTGTCTCCCCTGATCTGACACCTGATATCCCTTGTACCTGAATTGATCACTGCAGTGAAAGGACATAGGGAAAACTCCCTCTAAATCATTTTTAAACCCTCTTCTTTTTCTGAATAAGTCTTTTACTACTAAGCCTACTTACTCCAGCAAAATGAGCGGGTCAGTACTTGCTTATGATCTCACATTGGTTGCTCCATCACAGCTGTGAAATAAAACTGAGGGATTTATGCAACTTTCCTTTTTCTGTTACTTGAGATTCTCTCATTTATCACATCCAGTGGTCTGGAGAAAGGTACATGCCCTTTCTGACAACCAGTTTCATCAGATCCCTTTAAATTGTATCCTTTTGGAAGAATGAATGTGTTCAGACAATGACACTGCCAGGGGTTGCTGGTTGATGTAAAGTCTGTCTTGTGCTGATAATTTTCAAGGGTTACTAAGTCAATGGTGAGTTTTGTGACTATATGGATGTATCCATGTTGCACGGATGTGGTAGTGAGGGGACTACAGAAGTGGCTTCTGTAAGAAGCTGCTGGAAGCTTCCCCCACGATGGAGCCAATGCCAGACAGCTCCAATATGGACCCGCCGCTGGCCAAGGTTGAGCCCATCAGCAATGGTAGTAGCACCTCTGGGATAAGTTAGGGAAAAAGAGCTACTGTGCAACTGGGAAATGGCATCTGAAGACAGAAATGAGAAAATATGACAGAAAAAGCTGCAGACACCAAGAAGGCCATGGAAGGGGGAGGGAGAGGCGGTGCTCAAGGCACTGGAGCAAGAGTTCCCTGCAGCCCAAGATGAAGATCATGGTGAAGCAGGCTGTGCACCTGAAGCCTATGGAGGTCCACAGGAGAGCAGAGATCCATCTGAAGCTCCTGGAGAATCCCAAGCCACATTAAGTGGATACCCACAAGAGACTGTGAATCTGTGGGAGGCTCCTGGCAGGACCTGTGGATCTGTGAAGAGGAGCCCATAGTAGAGCAGATTTGCTGGTAGTACTTGTGATGGGTCCTTGTGGGGGACCCACGCTGGAGCAGTCTGTTCCTGAAGGACTGCACTCCATGGAGGAAACTCATGCTGCAGCAATTTGTGAAGTGCAGATGTGGGAAGGAGTCACACTGAAGAAGTTCATGGGGGACTGTCTCCTTTGAGAGGGACCCCGTGGTGGAGCAGGGGGTGAGGAGTGTGAGGAGTTCTGTCCCTGAGGAAGAAGCAGCAGCAGAGATGATGTGTGATGAACTGACCACAGCCCTCATTCCTGTCCCCCTGCCCTGCTGCAGGGAAGGAGATAGAGAACTTTGGAGTGAGGCTGAGCCTGGGGAGGAGTGGAGGTGGAGGTGAGGGGAAGCTTTTTTAAGATCGGGTTATATTTCTCATTATCCTGCTCTGGTTTGATTGGTAATAAATTCAATTAATTTCCCCACGTCAAACCTGTTTTGCCCATGACTGTAAGTGGTAAGTGATCTCTTCCTGTTCTTATCTCAACCCATGAGACTTTAATGATGTTTTCTCTCCCCTGTTCAGCTGAGGAGGGGAGTGACAGGAGTGCCTTTGGTGGGCATTTGTCATCTAGCCAGGGTCAAACCACCACAGTGACCAGGTCTTGATGGATTTTCTCTCATGAAATTTCACTCCGGGGACACATGAAAATGATTCTTATATAGTGGTTATATTGTATCCCATTAACAATTCAGCACAGCCAATAAGAGGAATCAAGTTCTTACTTCTCCATATTTACATTTGATATCTGGCATGCTGACAATCAGGCCAATTTATTGATGTGATGGGCAGATTCTGACCTAGTCTCTCAAAAGTTCTTCGCTCTTAATTAAAAGTCATGGCTACTATCAATACATGCCAAAGTGATGTGTGTGCCTGTGTGCCTGAGATCATGTGCGTGCATGCAACAGTGATATTTGATTCTCAGCTTAGCTAAAGCTTGATTTGCAGCTGTCATGAATGTTGATTTAAAACTGCATGAGAAGGAAGTGGGAAAGACTGGAGCTATTGCCCAATGAAGGGGTGTGATACATTATTGATCTGGGATTCATGTGAAGCATTATACTGTTAATAAGACAACTTATTGAAAAAGTAAGTGTGTTTGTATTCTATAATCAATGCACACTCTTGTTTGAGAATAAATGAGTTTCCTACCCCTCAAGCTGCTTCTCTGAGTTCTACTATATAATGTCTTGCTCTCAATATACTCCATTTCTCTTATCACTGTCAACTAACATGAGGCCCCTCTGGCTTTTCCCAGGGTATTTTCCTAATGGAGTTTTAAAAATTAGTTTATAGCTTTCTGTTCTAATTTTTCTTCACTACTCTGGTTGTACTTGCTTTAATTCATCTCTGAGCATTTCTAGAGCTTGTGTGTTAAAGTAGAAAGTATAGCCTTAGAATGGAATTTTTTAAACCATTTGGTTGTATTCCCATTTAAGATACGAAACAAACAAAAGAAAATTAAATAGAGTAGTTACACATAATAATTGTTTCAAATAGAGGTTAAAGATCATTTGAAGATATAAAAAGAGGTCAATAAATATGTTCATAACTAGATAAACTCTGTCAACTCCACTTGAAGAACATGCATGGCAGAATTACAAATTTGTTTTTCAGACTATCTTGCTTAGACTTCAAAGACTTTTATGTGCAAGGAAAAATTGGAGAATAAATAATCAGTAATTGCAACTGGTGCTAGAACAGAAATTAGTTTGTCAGCCAACACACCCCAAGGTGTTTTGAGTGGTTTTGTTCTGTGCTGACTCACAAATACAAATGAGGAATTGGTTCACCTCACAGACATTTTTTCACCCCACTAGGCTTTTCTGTCAGGAAAAAAAATTGCTGGTATTATTTGACAATTTCAGATACTACGACAATATGCAGAAAATGTTAAAAAATAATGATGTGCCTAATGAATGAAAATGAAAATAATTCTAAAAGGAGAAAAGTAGATATGTTAAAACCAGGGATATCTGATTAAGAAATTAAAAATAATAAAATATATATTTAGGCAGAAATCTTGTGTCTTTTATTTAACTCCCACAATTAATATAGGTGAAGGTATCTGCAGATGAGAACCTCGGAATGAAAAGAGGTTCAAGGACAGAGGAATGAAAGTGGGTTCTGGTCCTCTCTTTCATTATCTCAATCAGCAGTGAGAAACATTTTTATAAGGTAATTGGATGTGATCAAGCAACTTAATATTAGACTAAAAAAGTAAAAAATTGTTTACTCTTTGTCATTCAGAACATTTCTTTTCATCTATTACCCATAAACAACCATGGCTCATCATTTTCTCACTCCCCTATAATATATGCATCCTGTAATCACCACTCAGTGTAAATATGGCTGGGTTGATGGATATTTCCTCTAGAAGGTAAAGAAAAACTATTAAACTACTCATATTCTTATTTATTTATTTACTAATGGTTGTCATATGCCGTTTCCTGTATTATCTCATGTTAAATATTATGTTTTGGTCTCCTGAAGAAGAAAGGCTACATTTGTTTCCCCTAAACTCCAGGTGAATGAATCAACATCTATTAAAAAAATTAGGGCATTCACAATGAAGACTTCAGTGTAAGTCTCCTCCATCTCAGAAACACACCACTCAGTGGGCTGTGAACTCCAGCCAAGAGAGCAGAAAGATAGATAGATAGATAGATAGATAGATAGATAGATAGATAGATAGATAGATAGATAGATAGATAGATAAATGTATCTACAGATATAGATGAAACCCATGGAGAGACATATCATCTATACATTTGAGATTGTTTACAAGGGGAGGGAGAGGACAGAGAAGGGAATAATCTTCAATAGCCTCATGCTGTCCTGATGGCACTCTTGCCTCTGAAGGACATTTTTGTTGGGTGCATTTTGTTGTCTGGTGGGAGTTGGCAAATAAAAATTTTTCCTGTCCCTGAGGGCTCAGCCATTTTTCTAGAGCCAGATTCAGAAATGAGCAATTAATTCATATACTTGGACAGGAGAGACTTTGCCACCAAAGGACGTGTTCATTACATGATGTACCTTTCAGCTTCCACATCCATGCTGCATCACTAACAATGTCCCCTCTGGTATAGGGAGCATGAGGAGTGCTTCCAGTCAGTGGTAATGCCAAGGCTGGTAACACATTGTTATGGCCAGAGCACATTGTTAAAGCAGATCCAGCATGCTTTTACTAGGTTATGAAAATGTTGGTCTACTGTGGGAGATAGAATCACAGTGCACAGCACAACACAGTATGTACAGGCAGAGCTTTTCATGGGTGAAGGAGCTCTTTTATATTATGACCCTTGGCTGAATGATTCAGAAGATGGAATTTAGTGATGAGTGAATGAGATGCTTATACAGGAAGGGATTGCAAAGGGTCTGCAAATAACTCTTGATAGTGCCATTCAATACAGTTACACTGATGATGGTCAGGTTTTAGAAGGAGAAAGAAGAGGACTAGGTGATAGCCTGGAACAAGCTGAGGGTTATCCTTGCGGCAATGAAAAGAGAGGAGCAAATCCTAAGCTAAGCTTTAAGAAAAGGGATTAAAACCTTGAATCTACATGCAACAGGTTTCTACTTCTTCAATTAATAGGATCCAAGATAGGAGAAAAAATTTTAATTATCTTTTAATCTGTGTTAAGGAACTGCAAATAAAAGCTTTGGCTTGTGATTCAATTTAATTCAAGGGCCTGTGGAATTCTGTGCCTTTCAGACAAAGTTCAGATCAGAAAAAGGAAACAGAGGACTTCTTCACCAAAAAGAGCTAGAAGTAAAGGCTGTTGCACCAAGTGTTCCCAAAAATCAGCATGTAGGCCTTCTCTCTGATCATTAAACTACTGAGTGGCACTCTCCCTTTCTCCTATAAATTGGATATAAACAAGCTTCTCAATGAAAAGTTACTTTCATTTCCGAGCCTTTCTTTTTTATTTTTATTTTTGTCTGAGAAGGTTAAGTTATTTGCAAAACCGAAATGTTTTCTGGTAAGAAACCATTCTGGCAAAATGCTTCACCACGTTTTCATACCACACACTTCTGTTTTTAAATATAACCTTTTCTGGAGACACACTTTACAAAAGCAGTCCACCTTCCTCCTGTTGGCCTGTATCAAACACTTTACTGGAAGAGATTCAGTCATGCATATTTCCATGTACTAACTTCAACTTTTAGTATATTAAGCCTTTTAATCTCCCTCCCTCGTTCAATGTCCAAACCAATTATGTCACCCAATTCTGCAACTTTATTGAATTTCACATCCCTCACCCATAAATCATCGGTTATTGCTGCACTGTTTGGATCTCTGCCGAGGTCCTTCCCAGACCATGGGCATTGTTAAGACTGAAGATATACATGGATATAGATGAACTCTCTCTAGACATCCACCAGTGTATTGTAAAGACCGGCTGTGAGAGAAGGAGAAGTGATGCTAAAGGAAATAACCTGTTTGCATTTTGCAGCTGAAGTTGTTTGTAAATTGCACTGCAAACTTTCTGAAGAGTTTTATCATCACAATTTCAAACAATTTGTTCCATTGGGTACATTAAAAGAACAAAAAGGATTATACCTGGTATCAGTTCAGGTGTTACTGGAGCACAGCATTTCATCTGTTATCTGCTCTTTGCAGGATAAGTGCTAGTCTGTAGTGGCTGGAGGGTTTTTTTTCTCCACAGGTCAGTACTCAGCAGCACTAACTCTCCACCTCAGTCCTTTGTAGATGGGCAGCAAATGCCCTCCAGCTCCTAGGAGGAGAACATCTGTTTTCATTCTCTGCCCACAAAGAGACAAAGCATTCCACCTTCATTAGTTTCACAGTGATTCCTCTTGCCTCCTCTCTCTCTCCTCTGAACAACATAGGAATGCTTAATGGTAAAGAAAAAAGCAATATTAATTTACCAAATCTGAAGGGCAACTATTTCAGGGGAAAAAAAAAGATTGCATATGAAGCTGCTTTTGTGCAAGCTTGAGAATCTTGATGCAGTGGCAGGCCCTTCACTATCTCTTACACATGATTTCTTCAGTACTTGCTAACTGTGAAAGTTGTGAGTGAGGGTTTATAAAATCTCTCCAGCCTTCCAGATGGCAGACTGAGCCCTGAGGGCATTCCCCTTACTGTTTCCACACCTCACAGACCTCTGAGTTTCATTTAAGTCTCTAAAGTTCAGTGTCTAAGACAGTTTCTAAATGGAGGAGGATTGGAAGGAACACCTCCTGCACTCTGAAGGGATCAAAAACTGTTCTCTTGGACATGCCTATAAATCCCTGCCTTCTCCCTTCCTTACCCATCAACACTTACTGAGTCCTTTGGCTCAAAGGAAACAGAAAGCATTATAAAGAAAGTATAAGCTGAGTAGCAGAACATACATTTTTGTCAAAGGTGCGAACTGCAAAATCTGAAAATCCTGAACATTTTACCCCTCCGCTTCACCAGACTTTTTTTTCCCCATCTTATACAGACAGGCAGGTAGATACAGTACATTTTAAATCAACTCCAGTGTATTTTCCCATCTTTCCCCACTCCAAAGAAAAGAAGAATTGATCTTGGTGGTTTTTTGTTTTGTTTTGGGTTTTTTGTTTGTTTGTTTTGTTTTGGGTTTTGTTTTGTTTTTTGTTGTTTGGGGGGTTTTGTTGTTTTTTGGGGTTTTTTTGTTTTTTTTTTTTTTTGTTAAGCACAAATTGCCTAAGAAAGTCTTTCTTTCAAAAGTTAATGCAAATATAGTTCAATTTCAAGTAAATCCCTATGCAAATATTCTTCCTTCAGGATGGAAGTCATCCCAAAGGACTTAGTTAAGTCACTTTCAAAATGTATTATACTAAACTAAATTAATTCTACTATAGGTCTGTCAGTACCATTGGCAATACAGTTGTAAGTTCAGGTATCCAAGCTTATTTGGGTCCTGGAATATATGCAATCATACCAATATGGAGCTCTGTCCCAGATGATTGGCTTCATTGAGAATCAGTGTCTATTGGCACAAGTGAACTGCTGCAGGAATACAGCATTATTGCTCCTGGCTTGTGAGCCTGGCTGAGGAATGCTGTGTGGCATCACTTTGGGCAGAGGGAGATGTAGCCCCTTAATTCTGAAAAAGAGTCTCAGCTGTTTAATGAAGTTTAGCTCTGCAATCCTCAAACTCTGAAGATTTGCTTCTTTGCAGTAATTGCTTCCTCTCCATAGTGGGGAATGAGGGCATCACCCCAGTATGAGAATGTCTGATTACACTCCGCCAGCTTAAATTCCAATTTAATTTTATACTCACTACTAAGTTGGATCAGCTTTCCCAAGTGTTCCTCAAGCCCACTCTGAAAGAAATGAGTTTTGGGTTCAAAGAGAGAAACTCTGCTTTAGACAAAGTAGCTGATATCTCCATCATATTGATCTTCATACAGAGTGTGATTGAATTACAGGAAGGAATGAATGTGTGGACAGAGTACAAGGCTGTCCTGTAGTCTATCTACCTGATGAAAACCTAATGAGAACTAGCCCTATGTTCCCCTTTGCTTGAATAGATTTGGAACATGACAATAACAAAGCCCTGCCGTCAGGCACCACAAGCATGTGAACATGGCTAGCCTGCCAAAGCTATCCATCTCTATCCAGAACTATCCATCTCTATCAAGAGCTAGTTAAAAGGCAAGCCTTTTGTTGGCATTATGTTCTGAACTGGAAAACATTAATTTTTTTAAAGAAATATTCTGTTAAAAGGATATAGAAGTTTGAGAACGTTCTTACATTTGAGGCAGACTTGATCCTAGAAAAGCAAAGCTAAAATGCAAAGGTACCCACCTACATGGCAAGGAAATTGCAAGGCTGATACCACTGGGAACCTCAGTGCTCCCAGACCATGTATTAGTACATGGGGACCTGCATCATTCCTCCCACCATATATCTCCCCTGGTGCCAGCTTTATAGCACACAGCCTGGCTGACCCAGGATTAACCACAAAGGAGCCCAGACACTGAAAAACCCTGCAGGGGAGCTGGGAGGAAGGCAGGACGCAGCTTTCTGCCGGTATCATGGGCTATCATTGTAGGATATATAGCTTCACACTGTGAAGTCCTGAGAAATATTAAGCATGACTCCTCCAGAGGGGGGGATGCTGGTGCCACGTGCCATAGTGGCTCCTGAGTTCCCTGGTAGCATCTCTGGGAGCAAAACCTGCTGTTTGATGCCTGTACCTGTGGTGCTTTCTGCCTCCCTGTGCTATGAAATGAAGCAGAATGGAATTGATGCTGTGCTGACAGGAAGTCTTCTTGTCAGTGCCTATCTACCTGTACCTGAAAACAGCTGAGTGAGGACTGGGGGAATTTCTTACATAGATGAAGGATTAATCTTGCTCTCATTCACTGCACCAACTGAGGGAAAAGCATAAATTTGTAAATTCAGATCCCCCCAAGATCAAGAGTCTCCCCCTCCCTCAAAGAATTGTCATATAATTGAAAGAGTTAACCAGTCAGAATTTTTACTTTTCCCTTACTTTTCTCAGTTCAAAAAATATCAACTCAGCCTCATAATTCAACAGTAATAAATGCATAAAACCTCAAACATCCTCCCAGAAGTTTATGACCTACACAGGGTGAGATGTTATTTTTTATTTCCCTTTGCCTAGTCTCCTGTGGAATGTGTAGATTTTGAAAATGGGGCACAAATGACACATTTTATTATTAGTCATATTCTACTTATGTTTTCACATAGTCTCCTTACTCTTTCTCCTTATCAGTTGCTCTGACTTTGTAGCCGAGATTATGCTTGGTTATTTTTCTCTTTCCTCTAATAATCTTTGTATTTGTAATATTCTTCATGTGATATATTTGCTTGTATTCTCAGATTCCCTACCTCCTTCACCTCTCTGTGTCCTTATTCTTTGTGTAGAGGACACACATGTATATGTATAACTTCCTCTCTTCTCTTTTTTTCCACTTTTCTTGGTGTTCTCTCTAATATCACCCCTTGAATGGTCCTATCGTCTTTGCTGTTCTGTCACTGGGTCCTCCATCATGGCAATCCCTGGAGACACAACACTCACTGCTCTCACACTGTGCATCTCCCCCAGATGATGCTGGGGAAGGCTCCTGTACCCAGCAGAGTCCATTTAGACACTCCTTCCAAGCCACCAGAACTTCAAAAAGTGAACAAATGCAGAGCTTTTCTGCAGATTCTCTGATTATTGCCTTCAGTCAAGTGCTTGCTCTTCACCATGTGGTGTTCTTAGTAACCAGTAACACCAGTATGAAATAGGGAGAATTGTGAGAAAAAATTCAGTGTGAGATGATATAGAAAGGAAGATGATTTTTATTTACAAACTCTCTAATCAGGTTAACTTTATGCATCTGCCCTCTTCTCTCTAAGAGTCTATTTGCTCATGCTCCCACATCCCCATCCTCATGAGCAGCAAGATGCATGAGTCCTTGTCCCCTGCACTCGGAGGGCAGGACTGTGTTTGTCAGGTCCTCATGAGTCTGTCTCTGTGGGTTCTATTGCCTGGTGACAGCAAATGCCAGTTTGGACAGACCTTATAGGAACCAGGAGCTCTTATGGAGTAGCCCCTACCCCAAGCTTGGTGCTGACTTCAGGACTATAAATCTGACTAAGATTTATAAATTTTACTTAAGTCACCAGACCATTCTCTTTTTTTTATTGTTTGAAAAATATCTGTCTTCTATACTTTAATACTCGTTTATATACACTAGTTTTATATCTTCCAAAAATAAAATACTCCATGATTTGTTTTAGTGGCATCGCTGGCTAGAGCACAGCTGTGAGATTGCAGAATGTAAAGAATCCTTGGAAAGCTTTTCATTATGTCTGGAATGCTAAGTGCAGTGACAAATGGACTGTGATTGAATTTCTTAATGAAGAGAAAGAATAATTTTAGAACGAGAATAGTCTTCCCAGGCTGCTATCAAACCCATTGTAAAAGCAAGTCTATTGTGTTATTTTCTTCTTCACAAATCTTAAAAACGTAGGAAAAATCTGAGAAAAAGAAGTAAAAGGCAATAGTGAAAAAAAAGAACAAATAAATTAAGATTTTTCATCATTTGTAAGGGAAAAGTCTGGGAAAATTCAAAGACACAGCAAAACTTCAATCCCCTACAATACATTCTCTGATGGAAAATTGGATAAAGATAAAGCTGAGTTTAGTTCCGTGTACTGATTTCAGCTGGGATAGACTTAATTTTCTTAACAGTATCTGATATGGGACCATGTTGTAGACTTGTGACTAAGTAACTGTTGATAATACAGAGATGGTTTAGTTATTGCTGAGAAGCACTTGCACAGAGTCAAGGCCTTTTCTGCTCCTCAACCCCATCCACCAGCGAGAGGGCTGGGAGTGGACAGGAGCTGGGAGGGGACAGAGCCAGGACAGCTGACCCCAACTACCACAAGGATATCCCACACCACAGGGTGTCATACTCAGCACACAGAGCTGGGGGAAGAAGAAGGAGAGGATGTTCAGAGATACAGTGTTTGTCTTCCCAATTCCCTGTTACACCTGATGGAGCCTGGCTTCCCTGAAAATGGCTGAACAGCTCCATGTCGATGAGAAGTGATGAATGAATTTCTTGTTCTGATTTGCTGTGTGCAGCTTTTGCTTTATGCATTAAACCCCCTTTATCTCAACCCATGAGTTTTCTCAGTTTTACCCTTCTGAATTCCTTCCCCATCCTGCTGGGTGAGAGAGAGGGAGCAGCTGCATGTGATTGAAATGCCCACCAGAGTTAAACCATGATGTCCAAGAAAATAAAGAAACAACTGTTCAGGTAACAGATGGTTTGGTTAGGATGGAAATGGATTTGGAAGCGTAAAACATAGGTAACAGTTCTTACTGGACATTCAATACTTTCTGTGCAGGTGATTATTGTTTGAAATAATGATACAAGTAATTCTAATGAGGGGGAGCCCACTACCATTTAGGAGCAATAGGGACAGAAAATAACTTGCCCTCATCAAGCTAAAATAGTCAAATTAGAAGCAGGACAAAGTATAGCTTAACTGCCCTGGAGATCACTCCCTGACTGCAACTGGGTCTCATCAAATAATACTTCCTTTTGGTTTTGTTCTTTTTTCTGAGGCTGGGGTTAAAATCTTTTTGCACTGGTACAGCAGAATGAGCTAGGGCACAAGGCAGAAGACCTCTGCTGTTCATTGCAAATCACAAAACCACAGATTTCCTCAGGACTCTTCTCCTCCCCAGCCTGGCTCTGTCACCTGAGAAGTCTTAAAAGGAGGGTAAGTGAATCTGTGTGTTTCTTCAATTACTGAAAAAGGGCATTTGAGCCATGTCAGGGGGGAGGGGATCATCAACTAGTAGAACTGAAGAGAGCAAAACATCCAGAAAACATCCAAAGACATCCCCAAACCCAAAAGCCCCAAAGAAAGCTGCAAGGACCAGATTTCCCTGCAGTTTCATTGGTGTTGGTGCTGCAGGTACTTCAAAATGCTTGCAGGCAGATGGATTCTGTGAAAACTCCTCCCCTCACCTGCAGTTCAACCTATCTCCTTAACACAACAGCTGCCTGAGCATTATAATTGCTGCAATTCTTCAGGCTTATGCAGTATTAACACAGTGGTTCTTTTTTTATATTTGTGTTTGTTTGCTGGCTTTTTTTTTTTTATTTAATAATTAAATGGTCTCAGAACTTATCTGCCCAGGGGACAGGCTACTAAATGATGACATTAACAAATCGCCCTCCTTCCCCTCCTAGAATCAGCATTATCCACTAATTGAACAGTAGCTTTCACACAGCTGCCTTCAATGTGCTTGTGCCAGGATGGGCAAACGCAGATTTCCCAGAGTAGCCCGAAGCCCAGGAGATGGCACTCTTTCATAGCTCTTGTGCACACCTGGTCTGTGCTACAGCTGCTAATACAGCAGTCCGAGTAAATAACTTTCCTTCAGAAGTGATAATTTTCTGGTAAAATGATCAGCAAATGGAATTCTCTGAGTTCAGAAGTCTTAGTGGAAAAATACCAGATGAGTCTGAAGCTTTACCTTCTGATGCCAACGTATGAAAACTGTTCCCTGACTGGCTGAATCAATTCCTTTACTAACTAGTGGTGTAGAAATAGCTTTTTTTCTTTATTGGCAAATAATTTCCTCAGCTGCTGGTTTCAGTCCAATGCCTAAGGTTGGCTACTGCAAAAATATTCTTGCAGATAAAAGTAAAATTTAATACTTGGTCTGCCACATATGACACACTGGATGATAAACAAAAGTAAAACTATATGTTGTCTGATTCCTGTGTGCATCATTACCTGGGGCTTAGTGGGATTAAATCAGCTTATCCCCATGTTGGTTTTGTTATCGTGCCATTACAGGGAGTGTGTTCAGGTAAGTCTGCAAGAGCAGAAGATAAGGCAGTCTCTGAAGGTGAGGGAGAGAGCACAGTAGTCCAACTGTCCACAGCTAAAGAGAGGACTGGGGACAAGTACCTCTATCTTACTTACCCATGATGTTCTGGGGTACAGGAGATGATGGATAGAGAGACTCCTGCCGTGGGCTTGGGGAGAGTAAGAGGAAAAGGTGTTTGTTTGCTTTGCTTACTCCACTCAGGGGGTAGGTGGTCAGTTTGCCAGTTCAGAGCATCCCTACCAGCACAGCTCAGGGACCAAGTCACAGCAGTACACATGCCTCTATAGGCATACACCCTCCAGTTTTGTGGTCAAGCACTGCAAGTCTGTATTGAAAATTTCGGTCTCACCATGCATGAAGCCTGTCCTGTTGGTCCAGAGCAGGCTAGTATTGCAGCTTGGGAAGGGAGGGCTGCCTCACTCGGTCTCTGTGAAAAGGACAGTTTCCATATGTATGGCACAAGCCTTTGCGCTTTCCAAAGTCTTTATCTGCTGAAACCCATCAATGGCTTGTGCCAAAGCACAGAAAACTGTCAGAAATATGTGAGAAGTGCCATCTACACTCGTCATCCAGGACCTTCACCCTGAGCCCACCATCCCTCCTCAAGGCAGCTTGCTTGGCTTCTCTGAGGGCAGAAGGGCAATCCCAAAATTCCACAGCACCAGAGCAAAAGCAATAACAAGCTGCCCCCACCCTCACTAATGCTTGTGTCAGTTTAGAAATTAACATAATTTCTCCTTTGCTAATTGCAAATATTGGGCACAGTCTGAATGAAACCATCTGCATCTGTTACTTAATTAGACCACAGTTTTTCAATCAGGGCAAAAATAATCCCCTGGGATAGAAGTCTTTCCTCTAGGGCAGTTTCCTGTATTTCAATCTTGTACCAGTTAGTTGTGATTCTCTCTCTGTAGCCTCTGAACCTATTAAAATCAGCCATAAAAGATAAATATTAGACCTATTCTTTCCCCTGCCTACCCTTAATACAGTCATATGTAATGTCTGCCTGTATCCTGTTCTGAAACAGAAGGAACATACAGGAAAGTTAATGATGTGGTACAACCATGACTTCAGGTGAGTGATACAAAACTAATGATTCAACTGTTTGCTTTTTTATTTTCTTTTAATAAACTTCTCTCTTAATATGAATTTCTGAAGATAGCCAAAAATAAGAATATTTTTGAGGACAGATGCAGGAGTCCTGGCTTACAGGGATTGATTTTTTTTGTGATTCAGCATCAGAGGAGACATAAGCTACCAAGAATATGTTTGCAATACAATCGAATCTCATTGCTGCACACATCACATTCAATACTGCATTACAAGAATGCTTTCTTAGACCTTGCCAACTTTTTCCAAGGCCACAGGAACTCAAACAGTGTCATTGTTCCTGAACTTGTGAGCACAGAAAATACTACAGCATTTTTCTGGGGTTTTTTGTTTGTTTGTTTGGTTTTTTTTTAATCCAGGATTTTTAGTGGGCTGATTGGTTGTCAGCCCACTGTCAGCACATTTAAGAGCCAAATGTTTAAACTACTCTATTGTCTCTGGCAACAGAGATGGGCACCATAGCAGGTGAATGTACACATCCCTTTGATCATGTAATCAGGACACTGCACTGTGGGATCCCCAAGAAGGCATGTACTGGATCTTTGTGGCTGGGACCTCTCTTATTTGTCACCAAAAGTAAATCTGCCCTTTGGGAGGTAAACTTACAATCCATTTCTTTGATTACTGTCACGTCTCAGAAGTACCAGAGGAACCTGTTGGGCTGTTCTCCCTGCACAGTCACTGCCAGTTCTGTAGAGCAAATCATGGGATCACAGGCTAAAATGAGTGGGGGAGGCCACCTCAGCCAAAGTGGGTCCAGCCTGGGCAGGTTTCTCTGGGACATGCCCAGTTATATTTGAATGTCCCCAAGGATGCAAATCCCAAAACTTCTCAAGGCTGCTGTTCTGGGTCTTTCCCTCATTTCTGCTTCTATCCATCATCTCTCCTCCCATTAGTGCATATCTCTAAGAAGAGTTTGATCATCTCTTTACACCCTTCCATCAGGGAATTGTAGACAGCTGTGAGATCTGATTCTTCTTAAGACTGAGCAGACCCTTCTCAGCTTCTCCTTCTGTGTCTCTAAATCACATACCCCTGTTGTAAAATTTGATTAACAGTGCTTTGCCTCTGCACCTACATGCTTTGTCATCTTTATCCCTTACTCACTCCCCAGTATTTCTTACAGAGCACCTTGCCCTGTTAATCACAGGCTACAAAACAAATGTACTTCAAAAAGTAGTCACTGTGATTTGGACATGAATGAAGGCAGATTGGGAATGGCAATAAGATGGCAGTAGTAATGCAGCCAGGGAATCCAATTCTGTGTAGACAAACTGCTAAATATCTAGTGTGAAGTCACTGCAGTTTTGGTATTATTTCTGCTACTAAAGCATCTAATTAAAAACTATTAAACACGCATCAATTAATAATTTGAGTCCCTTAGATAATTTCTGCTAAAATTATCATTTTGGTTGCATGAAGGATCTCTTAATGAACCACCGCTAACTAGAATATCTCTCTAATTAACTCAATGTCTTTAAAACAACAAGGCAATTTTTGGAGTAGTTCGCTCTTATCCCTGCATCAATTATGCTTGAGACTCTGAGATTTTGTAAGATTTGTCATGCCTGTTAGAAAATAAGAAAAACTTGTCAGACATTAAAGGAAAAATTATATTAAACTCAGCTTTGATACTTTGCTGTTGTGCCTGAAATAATACGTGGTATTTGTGGGGAGCAAAGGTTTTCAGATAAAAATGAAAGGGATTCAAACCAAGTTTGAAATTTACATTTTCACAGAACCACTTTCATGTAGGAAGGGTTCAAGAGGGCGAAGACTGCTCAGAGAGGAATCATAGGTTTTGGTCAGCAAAAAGGCAAGAGGAAGTGAAACGTGTGCCCCTTTCCCTGAAGGATCATTCGGTGTCTACACTTTTCTCTGCAGTCTTTGTTTTGGGACTCAGGCTGCTCATCAGAGCACAGATGTCCCAGTGTCAGAGGGGTTTCTTTCAATACACAGACCCTGAGTCAGAGGAACATCCTAACACAACCACAGTGTTGCAACACACATTTGCTCCTCCCTCAAGCCAGCAGGTTGTCTGCATTGCTCTCAAGAGGTGTTTGGAGTCTATTCTGCTATTCACTCTCTCCCTCCGCAGCAGAGGTGGGCAGACAGTCCACTTGCTGGTGGTGTGAGTGCCCATGGGCAGCCCATCCTGGTATGCTTAGCAGCTTCTAAACTAACAGCATGTTCACGAGTCGGTGTGCTGAGGGATCTGCGAGGGGTGATGCAGCACCAGGTGCTTCACCAGGTTAGATGGAAGGGAAATCTAACCATAATAGCAGCCTTGAGAACCCTCGTGGAAATCCACCAGTCTAGGACTGAAACTTCAGATGTGATCCATTCCCTTCCTGCAACAGAGCTCAAACTCAGTTTGTGTCCAGGTGCCTTTCTAAACTAAGACTAATCTACCAAGTTGATGATTATAAGATTTTAAAGCTTAGAGGTGTATTTGGAGAAGTAGTCAATGTTCAAACAAGAGAACAAAAGCAAGCTGGCATGGAGATTTTCTTTCCCACCACTACTTATTTTAAATTGAGTGGTAAGAAATGAAAGGGCTGTTAACAATCCTCAGCATCTTGTTGAGTTCCCCAACAGAAGATCATATTTTACAACTTAACACCTTGATGCCTTGAGCTTGAAAATACTTCATTTGAGGGGTATATATCCCCAAATACATTTAATCATCTAAACAGAACTTTACACAGATGTTGCTGATCACTGAAGACCTGGTTTAAGTGTAGTTAATAATCCCTTTAAATTACTTCCTTTGATATGCCCTCTTTCACAGCCAGGTTAGCTGATGCTGTCGCAGCCATGGGTCACTTGATTATGAAAGCTGATAAGATTAAGATACCCTTTCCCCACTAGCTCACATAGCCAGACCCTTTCACAGCAGAAAGAAGCCAGAAATGAAGACAATTAATAAAAATTCCTACATGCACTTCTTGGATATTGCATGCATTACAGCTAGATGAAGTCTATTTCCATACAATCACCTCACTCTTTTCAAGTGTCTTTTCAAAATCACTACAAGCAATTCTTTTGTAATTCAAGGTCTGGCTATGAGCAGACTACCTAAAACTGCTCATCCATTATCCAAACACTTTTAAATGCCTAGATTTGAAAAAAATCCCCCAAATTCACAGCTTTGTTTATCTCAGCATTTTTGTCACTTTTTGGAGAGTAGGACTGTAAGTACAGAAACTTTGCATTTGAAGGACACTTTCTAAAAGCCTATCAAATGTATATGGGAAAGGTGCCTCTTTTATACTTTCCTTTTTAAACTGCAGTGGGACCTACACATTATAGATGGAATAGATCACATTTTTCACAGAGTTAAAATCTATTTGTAAACAAATGCATCAAAATATTGTACCAGCTGACTTATATGTAATAGAATGTAATAGAATAGAAATGAAATAGGAAAGATCTCAGCAAGGCAAGGACCATGTCTGAAAGCATTAAAAAACAAGTTATCTATTCCCAAGTCCCACACTGTGTACTCCAGTGTCCCCATTTCCTACCTCCTCCTTCCCACCTAGTTTGATAACTTCTACATTTTCACAGGAAAACAAATCAAAACAACAATGATAAAAGCAGCATGAAGAAACAGGCAAATAGCAAAAAAGCCTTGAATGTTTTGGGAAAACTTCCAGTTTCTGCCAGTTCGCATATAGGTATGATCCACCCTCATGCTTTCTTCTCCTCTGGTGTTGTTTTTAAACAGAGAATATATGCATGAAACCTGAGAGCATGCCACCTCCTCAAAGGCTGGCTGCCTGGGCTCTGGCCCCTGAGAGCTACACACCCCAAGTGGTCACTGATGTTTCAGGTCAACCAGAACTCTTTGCCCACTACTCAGAAAGCTGCTGGAGATCACCACTGCTGCCCACGGAACAACACTGCACTGGCCTTGCTCTACAATATCTTATTTTATAAGCAGTCAGTGACTGTCTGAGCAAGCAGCAAAGCCCTTGTGGCTGCATAATAGAGACCTTCACAGATAGTATTGTAAATAGCTGTAACTGTAGTAGAAAAGTCACTGACTCACTGGGGAGCAGAGTACTGGTAAGGAATGCTGTAACTTATCTGTCAAGTGCACTTGGCACTTTTGCATATGGTCACCTGCAAACAGTGTATTTTAATGGTTGCCACTCATTGTCTGAAAAAAAATGCAGTTGCTTAATCCACTTTTACAGAAATAAAAGCCAATGTTTCTTTTTTCTCCAGAAACAGTCAGGCCAGCACCCACATATGCTTGTTAAAGACAAAGTTTCCATAGTGTTTAAAAGAGACCTTGGTAGTCATCCTGAAGCACCATCAAGGGCAGCATGGGCTTTCTGCATCACACAAGTCATTGTCATGCCTCTTTCACCACTCTGCCTTCTTCTAGGCTGATGGAGCTCAGCTGAGCAGCTGCTCACATGCTCCCAAAACACAGCACATCTCCCTGCCACATCCCCTTAGTGGTGCAGCAGCACTGGAGAGACAGCAAAGCCACAGAGAGGAAGAACCCTGACTCTGCTCAGCTGCTGTGGCTTTTGACCCCTCACTTCCCCTAATAAGCAAAACAATGCTTTTCAAAGCTTTTGTCCTCACTACTTGATTCATTGTTGTGTGACAGCTGCCCCATATGTCCTACACCATTAATTGCAGTGTTACAATTAGGACACAACTGTATAGAAACAAACAAAGAAAAAGCAATTTTCGCCATGACCAAGAAAGACATTTCTAGGATATTTTTGTCCTGTTAAATTTCAATAAAAAGTGGCAAAGCTGAAAAATACAGGAACAAGGAAAAATACTGTTTCAGATATTTGCTGTCATTTTACAGTTAAACTCAAGATTCTACTCTACAAAGAGAAAATAATTTTAAAGGCATGGAACACTTTGACATCTGTTGTACAGGCTTGACATATGCCTAACTCTCATCCAAGACCTATCAACCTCCTCTGACATGTGATCTTTATCTTAAATTTAGAAACCACTGCTAATAAAATTGATGGTCTCCTGCTAGGGGCACAGCTAATAAATAGAATGTTTATGTCCTGTGCTCTGCCTGGACAGGGAAGATCTGTTTGATGGCACGGGTGTCTCATTGTGTAGGGTCAGTTTAACCAGACCAGACTGTGATTAGGTATTTAATTTATTTGGTTTTCTTTAAAAATTAATAATGAAGATGGCTGTGTTGCAACCCTCTCACTGAAAAGTATACAAATATGACTGATTAGCTGGACTGTCTAGGACAAAATGTTGTGATTAAGATTCAATAGAGCTCTTGTTCACTTCTAATAAAATTATGTCCCTGAGGCTTTATTTAATTACCAGTCTTTAACCCCTCTTGCAGTCAGCATTGATACTTCTCCATGACCAGCTGTGAATTTCCTTTCAGCTGTTGTGACAGGGTGGGTTTTGGCAATGCCATCAACAGTAGTCTAGTTGTCATGCAAGCATTGAAATATTATTATAACACCATTATAAACCTGATTTTAAGGAGGTTATTTTGACCACTGTTTGGAGCATGCATGAGGAAGCACTTTTAACATGAAGTCTGCAGTGAATGGAGCTCCAAGCAGCCCCACTCACGTCATCTTGGACTGAAGCAATCCACACCAGGGCAGCAACAGCAGGGAGCAGAGTGGCAAGAACTCCTTTAGCACAGGCTGAAAGGAAGCAGAGAGGAGGTAGGCAGAAAGAGGCAGAGCCTTCCCTTTGTCCAAGACTGTGAGATATATAAAGACATATGTAGATTTAGACTTTTTTTAATGATTATTACAGAATAACTTTCTATGGAGGGAGTGATGATCTATGTTCTTTTAGTCCCGTTTGTGGCAATTCTACTTCAAACACTATTTTTAAGTTCAAAATTTCTATATGAACAGCGGACTGAACCTTGCACTGAGAAAGCAGAAGACAAAAGAAACTAGGTGCAAGCACTAATGAATGAATAAATCAGCCAAGAGCATGAGCCACCAAGGGCGACAGCAGCACCTGCTGATTAGAATGAGATAGGAACAACTGATAGTAGGCTCTTTTTTTGTCTCTTGCATTTAATTTCTGTGAGGCCTTTTGTAGATTATATTATTAGTACAATACAATGAATACCCCCAGTATTCCCTGTGTCTAGGTCCTGCTGTGATTTCCCCCTTGCTCTGAAGCGTCAGGCTACACGGGCTGCCAGAGGCAACTGTGCTCCTGCATGTGGACACACAGAGGCCTTAACCTGAAGAGAACACTTTCTTATTCTCTTACAATAAACAGGATCAAGGAAGACCCTTTCAGAAAGTGCTCTAGATTCTCTCTTCATGTGACTGGAAGCTTCAAAAACATTTCTACATTACTTACATGTTTCAGTTTTCTAAACACATATCCTGCTCTACAAACAGTGTGAAATCTAAGTCAGTGCAATAAAATGCATGAAATTTCTTGTTAATCTGTGAAAAACAATTGGTTTGGCATTATTTAGGTTTTAATAACCCCTCAGATTTCAAAGGCTTTTCAATCCAGTATATAAGTGCTGGCACAAGATACCTAACATCTTTATTCACCTATTTTTCCTTTTTCCCTTTTCCATTGTAAAAGAGATAGGACTCTATAAGATGTAATAAAGATAGCCAGATGCAAAACTAAGAGTCAGGGAAATTCTTAATTGATTTATCTGTGAATAGGAGAAATGAAGGGAATAGGAGCAGTTTTCTTCATGTGAATTTAAACTAAACAGAAACTTCAGAATTTCCAGTAAAATGTTTCAACTGGAAGGCTTCCTTCCAGCACTAGAAAGATCCTTCATATGCTTATGACAGCTGCAAGGTAGGTTTGCTAAATCTATCCAGTCTGGAAATGGTAGACGTCTTTAGGAAATGCTGGAAGTCAAAGTCCAGCTGGCTTGCTGTGCCTGTCAGACTTTCAGGAAGAGACATAAAAATGAGTGTTCACCCCTTAAAAACTGGAAGGAGTGAGGGCACTGCATCAGACAGGATGGTCCCTGAGTCTTTGCAGCCTGTGTGCATTATGCATTTGGTGGTGTCTGAGTTTGAGGAATCAGGTAGACAGAAAGGCCTGTGAGGTTCCCACTTTGCCAGTGGACCAATGGTGGGGAGTCCTCCGTGAAAAGAGCAGATGGATTAGCTCAACACCACAACAGACTGAAGCCTGGCCAGCATGCTAGAAATGCCTGGTAAAAACACAGATTACACTGCAGCTTTGTCCAGATTTAAAGCAGCACATTTTCAAGTCTGATTTAAACATTGATTTTGAACCCTAATTATGGCATGAAGCGCTGTTGTTTAAACCCACTGAATTCTTGTGCATGTAGAACTGCAATAAGTCACTTTGTTCTGGCCTGGCCTTTCTTCTTAAGCACCTCAAATGATCGTGTATTTTGTGATCGATATAGCTGGGTGCTTACACTGCTCCATGGGAGTCTGTTTCCTTTTGCTGTGACAGCACAAAGGCTGAGAAAATAGCAGGTGAACTGTATTCTTCAGACAAGCAGTGGTGACACTTCCTTTGTTCAGAAACCACAGGCTCAGCTGGGATTTTTTGATGGTTTTGAGCCATGGGCTTTCTCTTGAGTAATTTTCTGAAACTTTTCTCTTGAGTCACAGGAGAGGAAATCCTACCCTTTCAAACAGAAGTGCCTCATTTAAGAATTGGACTTTAAGAAACAAACCAAGTGTCATAATTTTGTGAGACTTGTGACCTAACAGCTGGAGCTGCAACACAGATTGCAGCAGAGAAGCTTGCAGGACTAGACAAGTACTGCTGGTGCTACTTCTTACTGCTGGGAAGAGTGAACACCTGTTAGTCTTAAAGCCCATGTTGGTAGAGCACAGTGTCATACCACAGAGAGATACCTCAGCCAGCTTTCCATGAACTGGATTTGGTACAAGGAGCAGGACAGCAATGGGGCACTCACACTGTCTTTGTGGTCCAAAATCCAGCAAATTAACCCAGGAAGAACACCACATGAGCAGGACTTTTTCCAGGATACTTTCAGTCTGGCTGGATATTGGCATGTGACACTGTATGGCCTCGAGCCTTCTCCTGGAGACCAGAAAACACATTTCATGAGAACAGCAGCAATTCATTGTTCAGCCACTGCCCTCTGTGGGTGAGGAAGGAGAAAATCCTATAGTGGGACACAAGTTGGTTCCTGATCCTGCTTCCCTGGAGACCTGGCTGTGACTGGTGACACTGTATCAGTCAGTCATAGAATCATAGAATAATATGGGTCGGAAGGGAACTTTAAAGGTCATCTAGTCCAATCCTCCTGCAGTAAGCAGGGACCTTTTCAACTAAATCAGGTTGCTCAGAGCATCACCCAGCCTGACCTTGAAAGTTTCCAATGATGGCACATCCAGCACCTCTCTGAACAACCTGTTTCAGTGTTTTCTCCTTGTATCTAGACTAAATCTACCCTCCTTTAGTTTAAAACCATCATCCCTTGTTCTATCACTACATTTCCTGATTAAAGAGTCCCTCCCCACCTTTCCTGTCAGCCCCCTTTAAGTCCTGAAAGCTGCTGTAAGGTGTTCCAAAAGCCTTCTCTTCTGTGGCTTGAACAGTCCTTTGAAGTGCTGTCAAAGCCCAGCTGTAGGTTAGGGATGGCATGTGAGAGCTGAGTTTTTTTGTTACATGCCTCCTACCTCAGAAAGAGGTGCCCAGGAGCTCTGGAAATCATTCCAGCTCCAGAACTGGTATTGGTGGCAACTTTAATTCTAACTGCATAGCACCATGCCAGATGGAAAAATTGCACCGGTGAAATTCTTTAATAAAACAACATGAATTGTTATAAAGACAGATCACAGGAACAAGTAAGTGTTTCAAATGCACCATAATTCTGTTAGAAGTTCTTCAAAGATCTCTTTTTCAGCTTGTGGAGAAGGTAGTGATTAAGTCTGAAGTTAAAAAAAAATAGAGACAGGAACTTTTCAGCCACTACTGTTGAGTAATTACAGAAGGTTCATTATTTCTCAGAGCTGTGCTTCCTGTACCACAAATCTGAGCAAGCAGTAAATACTTTGAGCAGACTCTGGATGACCCTGCATTACCTGTGGCTGGGAAGAAAAAGAGGGAAGGACACAGGTTTGGCTTTCTAATCTACTTTGCTGATAGGAATTTTCCTTATGGTGCTCATAGACTGGGATGAAGAAATTCCTTCAGTTCTAGCATATCCTTCAGGGTCCTTTTAAAACTTGTAAACATCTATGAGGATTCAGCTATAGCTTAGTAATGTATTGTAATAACAGTTAGAGGGTAATATGGTTATCAATCTAAAACTATATACTCTTTCAAAATCCTTCTAAAAACCCACTGTCTTTTGGGGAATTTTATCACATGTATATTATATAGGACACCAATTACTTTAAACACTTTTCAAACTGTAGCATGCAATTGAAGTGGTGTAAGGTGGTATAAGGCAAGGTGACTGAATGGTTTTATTTGGGTGATCTAATGGATGTTTATTACCTTGTTTATTATCTTCCTTGCATGTGGTAAGGTGATGCCATATTTTAAACAAAATATTTTTGAGTTTTAAGAAATTATACAGACTGAGGATGTACAAAATATTTCAATTGTTCTATAAACTCAGCCTTTTTCCTCTGAAAAAAACAAATTACAGCTACCAAAACACTGGCTTTTGGCAATTTCTAAAGGAATAATTTTCATTTTTCCACCTAAACCGAGTTTTAGTTTTAGTGAATTTTAGTGAAGAAAAGTCCTGGAGCAGTTCAAAAGAAATGAAAAAATACTAAGAATAAATATTGTTCAACTAAGCCTTTAACCTTTCTTTTCAACTACCATTATTGAAAAAAATTGCTGAAAAAAAGCTTTTTTTTTTTCCCATAGATTCTGATGAAGCAGGAAACAAAAATAAAATAAAGTAAAAACCCAATAAACAGCCAAAATCCGGTTGTTTTTATAGTTTTAGTAAAAATGACAGAGCAATTTAAGAAGGGTGTGAAGGTACTCAAATGGGTCTGGAGGATACAGAAAAGCTGGTAAAGGGGCTAGAAGGAATGTCCTTTGAGGAGTGGCTGAGGGCTTTGGGCTTGTCTGGTTTCAAGAAAAGGAGTCTGAGGAGTGACCTTGTGGATCTCAACAACTTCCTGGGGAAGGGAAGTGGAGAGGGAAGTGCTGATCTATTCCTTCTGGGATCCAGCTACGGGATGCGTGGGAAAGGCCCAAAGCTGCACCAGGGGACATTTAGACTGGACATTAGGAAGCACTTCTTTACCAAGAGTGTGGTCAAACACTGGAAAAGGCTTCCTAGAGAGGAAGTCAATGGCCCAAGACTGTCAGTGTTTAAAAAGCATTTGAACAAGGCCATTAATAACATGCTTTAACTTTTGATCAGTTCTGAAGCAGTCAGGCAGTTGGAGTAGATGATCCCTGTAGTTACCTTCCAAATGAAATTATTCTATGCTATTCTATTCTATTCTATTCTATTCTATTCTATTCTATTCTATTCTAATTCAGTAGGCAGATTGTCTGTGTCCCTGGGAAGAAGAGAAACTAAGAGTGGTGATTCCTCACAAATTTAAAATATCATAAAAATAGAGCCTTCTTTTCACAGAGAAACTCTTCATATTTAGAGATTTCTCCTCCTTAGTTCACTGAATTTGGTGGGATTGTTTTCTGTGTAGTCCAAAGTTTAAAATCAAAACATTAACCTTAGAGAAGTCAGTATTTTTAGCCCAGCTGATGGCTTTCTTTTCCGCTTTGACAATGTTAGCATCTTCAACTGACCGTCTCTAAATCATTCAGGAAGTGTGTTAGAAACATTCTCTTCTTTCCAAGCTGAATGCTCTTATGAGATGTCCAGAGCTGACCCAGAGCCTGCCAGCAGCTGGCTCCTAGCCTATTTATTTGCACCCTACATCAAGAGCCAAAGATATGCCAGAATGAACGATGAGGGCTTTCTCCAGCATAAAAGAAATATTATAGACTAAAACCAGAAATAGTTTGGAAACAAACAGGGGTTTCATTCTTTCAATGGCCTATATGAAGCTGTGCCACAGCTACAGAAGAGTGCACACGTGATGTCCCTGCTTAAATGTCAAAGAGAAGAAAATCCATTCTGTTTCACAAGGTTAAGTGGAAATGTCAGTCTGATTGACTGATGTTTTTAAAAGATAGACTCACTATCTGGGAGAAGGACCCAAATTGGCTTTTACGCTTCATTTGTTCCCATCCTTTGGACAGCAGCATGTCTGTGAGGGCAAAGAGTTTCCCTCCCCTCCTCAGTGCAGCTGTAATGACTGTCTCTGAAAGACTGCCACCTTGCCATTAATGCTCTGGGGAAAATCATCCCAGTATTAAGCTCACAGGCTTTATAAATTTACATGTAGGATGAACTTGACAACCAGCTTCCATGTGAAGGATTAACAGAAGACCTGCTGCCCTTGTGCATTTTATAGACACACATTTTATACAGCCAGTGAACTAACCTTGGGTCTCAGTACTGACTAAAACAACCAATAGGTCACACTGGACTAAATGATGTAAAAAACTCTCTCTGTGAAATAGTCTCATTTTTTCCCTTTATATAGAAAGCTGGTGATTAAAGAATATAAACCTAATCAAAAAATGGCTGATGTACTTTTTAATTTATTGCCTTACTGTCACTGCAAGTCTATCCAATAATCCATTACAGACAAAGTCCCTTATTTTTTCTGCAGTGACAGTGTGTAAGGCACATCTATTCTCAATTTAAATGGAGGTACCAAGAGTAATTGTTCCCCAATTTATTAGAAGGCTTTGGCTGTTCTTTTTCCATGGTCTAGTCTATTTTCAACCTGCTAAGACAAATTAATCTGTGCACAACTCTGGCACACACTCCAAGCAATAATTTTCAGTATTGTGTTTTCATGTCTTGTGTGAAGTGAAAGAAAAAACATGGATGCAGAAGATGAGATTTTTCTGATAAAAGTCCATCTCATGTTGCTTTGGGATTTTGTCTGATTTAATCTTTTCCATAGATATAAAATTCCCATCTTTCAAGACAGTTTTATTCAATTGAGATTGTTGGTTTAAGGCTGACAGATAGACACAGAGTTTAAGGACATGACACTGCCATCTACTAGGTAAGATGTTGAAACATCAGAGGGATTTCTGTCTCTGATACAACAAAAAAACCCACTTGAGCTCTAAGATAATTTTTGTGGTTCGTGCCAAGCTTTCACATTTTTGCCTAACTGCTGAGCTTAGCAGAACACATCACCGGTCACATGAAAAGGTCAAAGTAAAGCTGCCGTATTCAGTTTAGTTGAAAGCACTGATATTTCCCTTGCACAAAAATATATATTATGTTGTGTTCCCCTAATTCATACTGCCACTGCAAATGCACGTACACAAGCACATTTTGCCTTTATTGTGGAATTGGATTGAAAATAAACCCATTCTAGTATGGTAAACTATATAAGTTACAATTATTTGTTATTTAATGTATTCTGCTTCCATCCAGATATTTACTTTTTGGGGCTGGCTGTGGTAGCTGAATCTTTAAAATTTAATACAAGTGCGTGAGTGCGATAAAGGTTCTCCCTGGAAAGTGATGCTTCACCTTTATACATATTCTCAGAGACCAACCAGCAAATACGTAACACCATCATTGCAGCCTCATAAGAAATGCTTCTCACACCCAGTGAAATACTCCTGGTGAGACTGTTCCTGAAGCGACCATTCTGCAGCAGGAAGTGCCCCTTATGTGACACAGCAAATTAATGCTCTCCATTTATAAGCTGACCCCACGTGTTGAGGAGCACTGTATAATGCATGATGCTGCATAATTGAAGCGGGAGAACTGGGGCACAAAGTATGGACGAGAACAAGTTGCTGCCAAAGGAAAAGAGCTCTTCCAGTTTTGCTTATATCTCTGTTCCTAGAAATGTGACCTCAACTAAATCAGTATTTCAAAAGCTCTGTAAAACTGCCTGGTCCATTATACTGATGTGGCAGTGACTGTGCATTGCCATGTACAAAGTTATCACCTTGTCATCAAGCTGCATGGACCTGTCAGGATCGTTAAGTGACCTTCAGACTCATAGTGCCTCCAGTAATGTTCTTGGTGGGAAATTGAGGTACCAGCTTGCAATAGTGGCCTAGCCATGCTGTTTCTTATTCAAGTCTTTCTTAAATGAAGTACTGAGGAGCTGCAGAGCAGGAATCAGAAGACTTGCCCCAGTTTTCTTATAGTGATGTGGTCTGTATGTTTTTAAACAGATGACTTGGGCATCTGTTACTTTCTAGCTATGGAAGACAGAACATTAACCTTTCTGCTCAGCACCTGACTTTCTAGGCAGCTACAGGCTGATAAACTGGTAATTCCAGACTAATATGTGTTAGTCCCTAGGATATGATATTTCACCAGGAATTAATTTGTGTAGTGATTTCTGTAGCATGCATATCAGCTCATGTGTTCAGCTCTTTGTTTAAACAGTATGAATTTATCTGTATAGATATCATTTAGGGCAAAAATGGGTATCATTGAGCAGAGAGTCATGCGGCCAGATGTGTTCTTTGGTACCTTTAAAAGTCTAAATTTCACCAAATTTTTCTGTCTCTACTAAACCAAGATTATAACAAAATACCACTCAGCCTCTTATTGAGTGGCATTGCCAAGGTTTAGGAAAGTGGTACTGCCATGACACTGGTATGGTCCTTATCATTGATCCCACTACAGTAATTGGAGAGAAACAGGGAATCTCAAAACTTCCTGATGCAAAGTAGGACTCAGAATTTGCTGTATCTGATGATGTGACCAGCTTCCCTCTTACATGTATCTTGCTTTCAGAGCCTGCTACTACATAGGTTTGAGATGAAAATATAGCTTATATATGTGTTGTTAAGAGCACCTTCAGTACTGGTAAAAGTGCCTCACTTGTTTTCTAAGAGTTCAAATAATCTCTTGAATGAACACCGTAGTTTGGTCTATGCTTGCATGTCTTCCTTACCATATTATGCCATGTCCCAGTGCATTTGGGAAATAAAACAATTGCTGAATAAAAAAACATGGCAGCATAAAAAAAAAATAATTATTTATAATTAACATATTTATTACTGTATACATTAGTGTTAGGTTATTATGTCAGAAGTTATTTCTTGCAAGGTTTCAAGACCTAACTGAAAATGAGTTTGATTAATCGCATTTGATCCTCTGATGAAATACACTTATATATGTAATGACTTCTTGTCTGAAACAACCTCTTGTCCCCATTTTTTTCTCCAAAGTCCAAGACAGACTTGATAGCAGAAGTCTTCTTTCTATATCTAATTACACACAGGTTCCAAAGTAGACAGAAAAAAGTACTGGAAAAAAAAGAGTAGTGAATATCTGTGCCCACTCATAGGAAGAAATGTCACATCTATTAGACCTTCATAAAACTTACTGTGCATTTACCATCAGTCTTTTTGTAACAAATCATATTATAAAAGTATACATTAAAAAGTATATCAGTGAAGTCAATAACATAGATTTTAAAATTTTAGTGCCTACTTTATGGAAAAGAGAAAACCTTGACAGCATCCCCACAACAGTCTGTGTCTCATTAAAGTATCATATTTCATGAAATCTCATTAACCATATCAGTTGCCACTTCTATTATGACAGCTCAAAATGCTATTCAGCTAATTAGTCAATTGCATTTTGGTTTATCATCACACCTTTGCCACCTTGGGCAGCAAGTGAAAGCAGTGAAAGCACCTCCTGGTGAAAGGGGTTTGAGCAGTAAAAGCTGGGGCAGAAGTTTAGGCCATCACTCCATGAACCTCCAATGAAGAAAACCCCACACCTTTACAGGAAATCTGTTTCAGATCATTCTCCTCTCTGTAAATTAGCTTTTCCTGTAGTTGAAAGAAAATGTCTTATCCTGTATGTTAGGTTCATGACTTTTTGTTCCATTCATGTGCAACATGGAAACCAGTTCATTTAATTTCTCTCTGCAGCAACATTTTTCATACAGAAAGACTCACGCGGTGTCTCCCTTCAGTCTATATCCTACCTAGAACTTCTATTTCTTCTGTCTGCCCTCAGACATCCTAACTTGTAGAGCTGAACTTTTATTTTTTACTTTTCTCTCATTTGTGTCTTTTCTAAAGCCTTTTCAAAAAAGGAGGAGGAGGACAGAACTGTGGTTGGTGGTAAGGTGTTTTCTTGGGGAGGAGAGAGGTAGTGCTAGTGAGGTCCTGAAAAATAAAGACAGTTTTTCTCATTTTTATGTATCTTTCTTATACCTGAAAGTATGAAAGAAAACTAGCATTTTTTTTAATTTTGTGAGCTTCTTTCCACCTTCCTCATGATCCCATTTTTCTTGCACACTTTCAACCAGGGATTCCTCTGCCCCACTCTACTCTGATATAATTCTATTTCTCTCTCCTGTTTTGGATGATGTGTACCTTTTATTAACCAGAGTTACAGGAATACCTTCTGTGTGCTTTACACATTGTATGCTCAGATATATTCTCCATTAGAAAGTTTACCTTTTCAGGATGTCTGTAGCACTGTCATCTCATTTTCAGATTCTGATTTACTAAAAGCAGCAGCTCCTTTGTGCAGGCTGTCTTTCTCCCACCCTCTCTTTGTACAGCTTATTAGTATTACCTAGATCAGAATTGAATTTCACTCAGTATTCTGGGGCTGTAAATCCAACTGATCATCACTATTCTAAATTCTAATCCTGTTCTTCAATAGAAGATCAGCTTAGACTACTCCTAAAGTCAAAGAAAAGAGTTCTTTATTTCATCAATAATGTTTTCTACTTCTACATAATTAGTGAAAGTAATGAATAGTTCACAAGAAGTCCATAAAGCCCTACCCAATACTTCTGTTTTGTACCACGGTGACCTGTCAGTGTCTATTACCTATGTATGTTTATATAAACAGTTTTGCACTGCCTTATGTTAGCTTCATCTAGTCTGTGTTTCTTAGCTTGCAAGAAAGTCAGGCAAAACAGTTTGTATAATCTTACTGGAGTTTAGTGATGTCACAATGCTGTCTCTTCCCTTTGCTTTAGACTTGTTACATGATTAGGGAAAAAAATCAATAGCTTGATATATGTTATTTAGAATTTCATCTTTGCTGTTTCTTAAACACTTGCTATTTTCCCAGCATCTGCAGCTGTTTGTTGAGCAACTCATTCCAATAGTTTCCCTGGCTCTGAAGTTGAGCACAGCATCTTCTGACTCCCCAACAGTTCCTGTGTCCCCTGTTAGAAGATGGTGCCATAATCACTCATCTTTCACCTTTTGAAGTGTCACCTGTCCTCAGCAAGCATTCTGAAAGACAACCTCTGATAGCTCTGAGATTAGTTCATCCCATTCTTTAAATATCTTACACCAATTTTCATCAGGCCCAGCTGGGCTGAAAAAAAATGCAGCTATGCTGTCCTTCCTAAACTTTCCCTTTTATAGTCTAGCCTGAGTTCTTCTCCTTTTGATGCTGGTGTGAATTCAATCAGTAATCCACTTACAGTCACATTTTATGCTGAAGAGTGGAGGAAAAAAAGACACTGAGAGGTTTCTGCCCTTTTCCTGCTATCCATCAGTAGCTTTGCCTTGCTGTTTAGAGGCATTCCCCTGCAGGGAAGCCAAAGAACAAAGGACAAGGGTCCACACTGGATATCTGCCAGTGTCTTTCTACTCACTATTAGACTGGTACAAAATAAGGTGTTGCTCATCCACATAGAAGTGCGATAAAGACTTTAACAAGAATAAATGAAAATTATAGGGATTCTGCAGAAACTTCATACTTAAGGATAGAAATATGCATGCACACATATATTCACCTGTCTCTGTTCTATTTAATTTTCAAAACTAGATTAAAAAAGGGTACTTTCCCCCCCTCTCAATTTTGAGAAGTTTCCAAAAAGGAAATAGAAGAACATTATACTTTCCATGTTGAAAATAATGAGAAAAGAAAAGGAAGAGAGGAGTGTTCCAGTGGTATGATCAAAGCATATAACTTTCCTTCAGTTTGAAAGAGAAAGGAGCGAAGTCTGAATCAGTGCATACGAACAATATACTCCAACTAATTTTAGCCTCCTAGACCATGGCAGTGTGAGGAATGATAGAAAATTCGCTGATGCTAGTGACAAAATTTCCCAAAAATGAGCAATGAAAAGAAGAACCTGGAATATAATTTCTTTTCAAGCAGGCTGCTTATTCATCTTCAAAATGTCCTTTCAAGTGAGAAGTAGCTTAAGTATGTCACCTCTTAGTGTCCGTGTAATAACCAAAAAGACTTTATGGCAACATTCCCTAATTCAATTTTCACACCTATTTCGATTATATAATGCATTGGGAATCCATCTTATTCATTATATCTTGGGCTGATTGAGAAAGTGGTAATGAGAATTCTGTTAACAAAAACTGAATTACAATGAAAGTGAACTATTATTATTGCCTGGCTCTTAAAAATAGAGGGTTGTGCATCTTCAGGGCTCCATAATGTTGCCAAAATGCATGCAGGGAAAATTTAGGCTGAAAATATTTGCCTGGTATCTGCAAAAGAATTATGAGCATGAAGTGTATGTAAGAATAAATTGTTACTCAGAAGCAATTTCCCTTACACTGTGGTTTTCCACTAGAAAAGCAAAGGCATAATGAACTACTAAATTAAAACTTCTATTTTCTCACTAATAATCAAAAGCAATGTTATTTGTGTAATAATCACATAAACATGGAAAGAAAAGAACTAGGATGAATATAGGTTTGACATAATCATGAATAAATGGCATGAACAGCCAATAAGAATCAGACAGCCTATTGAATTTGGCAAATGCAGCTTGGACAGCAGTGGAAAATTAGTAAAATACATAAAATATGAGATGAAGGCATGTTTAAGGAGAGGATTATTCCAAAACACTGGCCCAGGATGCTGTAGCAGGATAGCAATTAGTACTTGTCTTTCTCCTTTGCTGTAATTTGAGCCTTTATAGGGAAAAACTGTTTGAGCTGGGTAGGGAACCTTTCCCTGTGACTCAGTTCCTGCTGGGTTAAATCTGTGGGCTCCTGTACTAATTTTGGATGGACTTCTCAGAAGCAAATCTTAATTATTCCTCTTTGAGACATCAGGGTATGTGCAGGTGATAGAACACCCTCTGCAGCCCAAGTCTCTGCCTGAGGAGCATCTTCTGCTGCTCACCAGGCACCTCCCGATGTCCCATCTGAAGGGTTTAGATTACCAGCCTGGTTTTGCAGAGCAGCCCATCACCCCACAGGAGCCTCCCCAGCCCAGTTCACAGGCTGCCTTAATGAAGACTGGAGTGCATATTTAGAGAAAGTGCCTATTTGTGGAACTGAGATTTTAAACAAATGTGGCAATTAATGCCAAGCTGGAGTCTGTGTATGCTAGATATGTTTCCATTGGGAAATGAACTGAGTGAGAAATTATTAATTTCACATGGCCCACCTAATGCTCGACACAGAGTTTCATTTTTCTGTCAGTTGTGCAAAATTTATAAATTTTAATGCAGTATGCTCTTCAAGAAATCTGCAAAGAATATTCCTTCCAAGTTGTGCTTTACACATACTGTCACATCCAACCAAAGACTCCCAAACTTTACAGCTTAATATTGCAAAAGTAAAAGGCTAAAAGACATTGCTGCTTATGAGATGCAATGAGAAAAAAAATATTCTTATGCAAGGTCCCTGCATTGATCAATGTGTTATCCAGCAGTGGAATGCAGGAATGCTGTATTTGTTTCCTACAGCGCTGCAATCGCAAAAATGAGTCAGAGAATCAGACTATCCATAATTTTATGAATATTTATTATCTTGCCATATGGATCTCACTTCTATTTATAAGATCTTTTAAATATTCAGTGCTCTCTAAAGCTGCCCATAGAGATGTAGAGGCACGCCTTTTTTATATACCTCATTGTATTATATGAAATCAATTTTCAGAATGAAATAGAAAGAAAATTAGAATTATATTTTAATTGAGAGTGGCTATAAAGAAAAAGAAATTAATAAAAGATGAATTAGTACCTAAACCAGATCTTTTTTTATACTTATCTATAGTGTTACTGAAACTTCTGCAAACCAGATACTTAAACGAAAATGGACTGCACTTTTATAGGCTGTGTTTTTGAAAACTTTTTTGTAAAAACCTAGGAGGAAAGACTTGATCAAAAAAACATGTTCTCAGTTCAAAAGTTCAGTTACTCTTTGATTGAAAACAAGACCTTTTGGTTGCTCTTGTGTCCTAGTTTCTTTATGAAACACCTTGTAAGTATTACAGATGATGTTAAGAGCCCAAGCTATAACAGAGCATGTCTGATTCACCTCACTGTAATGCTTGCTAAGGAAAATGTTGAGCCCTGGGTGAATCCAGGCCCATAGGTTGTCTGTTGTTGGGATCATTTTTCACATCACTGAGTTTCTTGAGAAGTTACTTCAATTTCTCCCATGTTTCACAGCACAGGGGAGTTATCTGCCTGTGTCATGGTCTAATTGTAGTTCGGTTAATTCATGATCTTTCCCTCCCAGACCTTCCATGATTGTGTCCCTGAACAAGACATCACTCCTCACTTCAGAATCCATGTATGAGGCTTTCAGTGGCTACTCCGGGTTTCACAGTTGCATTTCAGCAGTGAGTAGTGGGCATCTTATTCAAAGAAGATAGAAGTAATTTTATCTAGTATAAAAAAGAAGGATTTCTGTAAAGTCTGATGTTAATCAGTGTCATCCTAATGAATTAATAAGCATAAACTGTGAATGTATCAGAGGAGTCAGATTATTTAAAAGCCACTTCACAACAGTATTTATAGATATGATACTGTGAGTTAGATCTGGAGGTGATGATATTCAGAGGCTTTATGCTGATTTGTATCAGCTTAGGGATCTTGTCATTTGGAAGAACTCCACTGTACTTCAGAGGAAGGTACTAATTTTCCCAGGAGTTTGCCCAATGGAAAGCTATAGATCAAGATATGCATACTTTTAAAAGCAGTACTTTTGCCTCTGGTTTCAATTCAAAAGGTAGCAGGAAGAATTTTTTTCCTATGTTCAATTGTCCCTTAGTTTAAACCTTAGTAATTCACCCTAATTACAGAACACTTTGTCTCTGAGGCTGAATCAAATCTCTTATGTATAGAACTTTAAATTACTGAAGGCTTTTAAAGCAGCTGCCTCTTGCTTTTCCAGCTATATCTGAAAGTCCAGATTAAAGAACATAAAAGAATGCATACTGCAGATTGGTTTTTTTTTTTCTTTTCTCTCACGGTATTTTATAACAACATAACTTCACTGTTTTCCTTGGAGCTGCTTATCATTTACATGGATGAGAGAGTAAGGATAATCACAGTTCATCTACAGGTACATAAGGAAAGGAATAGGTAAAGAAAATTTACAGCTTGGGTTACATTCAGAGCTGGACTAACAGGAATCTATTTTGCCAAAACACAAACCTCTATCAAACAACCTGCCATCCCAATTGCATCCTTTTATACCATCTTCTTGCTGTCAGCTTTTGATTTAACTCCTCTAGAAGTTGCTGTGACCTGAATTCAAGAATTGATCTGCAGAGCTATAACTGGGAGGGAAGAGCTCGGAGGCACCGTCTAGGGTACCCCACCAGCAGAGAGATACAGCAGATTACTTCAAGATGGATTCATTCTGACACATGAATTTCAGTGCCCATATGGGAGACTGGTGTTTCAGCTCCCCTTATAGGCAGTGAAGTCAGCTGGAGCCTGCCAAACTCTTCAGCTCACACCCAGGCTCACTTCAACTGTCCAGATATAGGCACTTAGAACTGTTCAAGGTGCCCTGGGGATCCTGTCCAGCTTATATGCTAGGTCAAATATGTGGGGTCATCTCTTGGCCCTGTGCTATGTCCAAAATTCAACTGGGAACAATCCAAGCACTCCAGGGCACCTCAAAGAACACTAGACACCTATGTGGGGTCAACTGAATCATATCCTTATGCCTGAATAAACCAGCTGAATAACCCTCCTGTGGATGCATTACCTGTGGGTTTGGTTTGGTATGCAGGGGTACTTGTGATGCCACAGTATATCCCTATGGGCTGACAGGCAGGGCAAGGATATATGCCCTTCTGAAACAGAAGCTGCACAGGAAGGGAACCCTGTGACCCTTGAATGGTGCAGGTGAGGGCATCTGCCTCAGCCCCCTGCATCTGCCAGAGACATCTGTAAGCTGTGATAAGGCACCTCCACTTCAGTGTCCAAACTTGGAGATGAATCTCTCCCTGTCCATCAGCTGAGAAACCAAACCTGCATGCCAGGGTGGCATTTGAACTGTGTGTCCTAAGTCAGGGCTGGAAAAGTTGAAAATATGAGTATGGGCAGATACTTTGCATGTCCTCATCTGTCAAGTGGCATTTTAGAGCATGATTTTTCTGTCATCCTGTGGACATCAGCTCTGTCTAGAGTCTCTCTGCGGTCCCGACAGGCTGTGCTCACACAAAAGCAGTGGACTGGTTACTAAACAGCTTTAAACTCTTACATTTTTAATTTCAAAGAGGAGACAGGAAATCACTTAATGCTAAGCAGTGACTTCACTTTGGTATATATGGCTTTAAAACATAAGCACAGGAAAAGAAGGAAGGAAAAGTAGCTCATACCAGCTTAGTATTGTGATACATGTTCTCATATTTTAAACAAATAAAGTATAAAAATTACCTTAGGACTAAAATAAAATAAAATATTAAGATTAAATAAAAATGAACCACACACAATAATTGGGATCCTGGTAACCTCCCAAAAACCTGAACATTTTAATACCTCTCATTATATAATCTCCAAAGAATCCATGACAAGTTCATCCTTACCTACCCCTCTTTTAATGGAAGAAGCACTGTTAAAGAGTCAAGAGCATTTAAGACCTCATAACTGCTTTCTGACAAGACTGCTTTAATGTCAGAAATTTTATGAGCAAGAGCTATATAAAGATGATGATAACATCCACTGTTTCTTTTTTTCCAAAAGGCTGTTTAAAATATAAGCCTCATTAAAACAGCTGCAGACATCTTGCAATATCCATACTGAAATGACTCCCAGGCCAATTTCTCATTTAGATCCTCAAGGCTGGCACTTTTCCAGAAAGATTTCAGAGTCTACATGATATTTGTTCATTTTTTATTTTAAAATTGGCATCATCTCTTGAAGAGAAGATGCAAAAAGGACAATACAGGAGCATATGGATCTTAATCACAGTGTGTGAAATCTGTATTTTCATAAGATGAAAGATGGTTTGAGTATGATTAGATACCTGCATAGAGTCATAGAATAATAGAATGGCATTAAGTTGGAATGGACCTGTAACATCACCAGTTCCAAACTCCTTGCCATGGGCAGGAATATCCTTCACTAGATCAGATTGCTCAGACCCCCATCCAAACTGGCCAACTTCAAGTGACAGGGCATACACAACTTCTCTGGACAACCTGTTCCAGGGCCTTACCACCCTCACAGTAAAGAATTTCTTCCTAATATCTAATCTAAAGCTACTCTCTTTCAGTTTAAAGCCATTCCCCCTTGTCCTGTCACCACTTGCCCTTGTAAAAAGTGTCTCTCCACTTTCCTTGTAGGCTTCCTTCAGGTACTAGAAGGCCAAAATTAGGTCTCCCCAAAGCCTTCTCTTTTCCAGGCTGAAGAATTCCAATTCTCTCTGCATTTTGGTTTCTCCTCTGGACTTGCTCCAGCAGGTCCACGTCCTTCCTGTACTGAGGACCCCAGAGTTGGAGGCAGCACTGCAGGTGGAGTCTCACGAGAGTGGAACAAAGGGGTAGAATCCCTTGATCTGCTGGCCATGCTGTTTTGGATGAAGTCCAGGGTATGATTGGTTTTCTGGGCTGCAAGTGCACATCGCCAGCTCAGGTCCAGACTCTAATCCACCAGCACCCCCAAGTTCTTCTCAGCTGTTCACAATCTGTTCATCCCCCACCCTGTATTGACACAGGGGGTTACCCCAACTCGGGGGCAGCACCTTGCCCTTCTTGCTGAACTTCATGGGGTTCCCTCAGGCACACTTCTTGAGCTTGTCCAGACCCCTCTGGAGGGCAGTGTCCATCAGCTGTGACATCCATATCATTCAGCTTTGTGTCATCAGCAAATTTCCTGAGGGTGCACCCCCTTTCAGTGAGTCTTTGGCGGTTTTGATGTGCCCCTGTTAGGTTGACCTTTGGCTAACAGTCCAAATCTTCTCAGCTTCGTTCCTCAGGCCACTCAGGAGGACTAAAAGGATGTAAGATGATGCAGTTAAAAACAGCCTCCAGTTGCTCCAGGGGAGGTTTAGATTGGATATTACCAAAAGATTTATTAACTGAAAGGATTGTCCAGCACTGGAATAAGCTGCCCAGAGAAGTGATTGGGCCCCCATCCCTGGAGCTATTGGAAAGTCTTGTAGACATGTTTCAATGGTGCACTTGGCAATGATGGGTTAACAGTTGAACTCAATGATCTTAGAGGTTTTTTCCAAACTAAATGATCTATTATTCTAGTTTTCTAAGTGTTTTCCTGGGGAAAAAAAAAAAAAAGTACCTTAAGTGAATAGCTGTTTGCAAAACTTTAGTTTCAACATTTTTGCCCAGTAACTCAGGAGAAAATATTATTCCTAATAGGAAAGAACTATTAAGTCTAAAACATTTATCCTCTTAAGTTTTGACAAAGTATCATTTGCTACAGCAGAAGACTATCCCATTCTCTCTAAGTTTGAATAATGTATTTTCTTCTAAATATGGTACTACTTTGATGCAGTTCATGACAGTGTTACTAAATAATAATTTAATAGTAAGATCACTTAGCCATTAAACTAGTGCACCTGGTGCCAGCAAGCCTGTTCATTGTTGCTAGTGGCTATGAGTTGGTGTTCACTGCAGTGCTCTTACAGCTATCCATCCCTTTTTACTTCATGCTAATTCTCTGCTTTGTTGTGGCTGTTAAATGCTGTATTTTGGTTGGTGTACATTTGGATTATACAGATGTTGAAATAACAGCAATTTTATCTCAGCACAGTTATTAGTAGGGACTGTTAGTTTCAAGAAGCTGAAATGGTATTTTACTATTTGTTAGTATAATGTTACCTCCACTGGGGAGCTGACAGCTTCAAAATATGATAAGTGTGATTTATTCTGGAAATACTATAAGAATGTCAATCACATATCAGTATGGAAAAAAAATTACAATTTAATATGTTTTCTCTGGCCAAGTGAATTATTATTATTATTGTTATTATGGCTATATATAATATAGTTTTCCACTGTTGTATGTTCTCATGACCAGTAAATCACTGGTTTTTATATTAAAAAATGTAGTGTTGACAGACATTAGCAGTTCAGGTTGGGAAAAAGGTAATGGCATTCAATGCCTTTTTTTCTCAAACATAATGATTTGAAATCCTGTATACACTTCCACAGCAAGAATGGTCAAGTGTCATTATTAGGTGACTACTTAGTGCCCCTCTTGAAATTATTATGGTGGGTTCAGCCCAGACACAGCAGTCACATCTCAGTTAACTGGTACTAGCAGAAAAAACATAGAATATAGAATGACCTTTTTAAAAAGACAGATAGGTAATTTTGAATGTCCAGAGCTATTTTAGAATTTAATGAGGACTGCTTTCATGTAGTCCCAGTGGGTAAGGGAAGATGACAGTTCAGATGGGACTGCTCTTGTAAGAACCTTCTTAGACACTCTCTCAGACCTCATGTTGCTTCCCTCTCCCATTACACTGAAAAAAGTTTCTCAATATGAGAGATACAGGACAGACTCCAAGTGTGAAATACAGTAAAGTTAAGCAAGCTCTTCAAGGCTCTTTGTGTAATTAGGATTGTGGAAGTGAATTCTGAAAACACTCCAAAAGTTCTTGAAGTGTTGAATGTTTTCTCATTTGGGGTTGGAACTTAATGATATTTAAGGTCGTCCCTTCCAACCCAAGATTTTACATGATTCTAGAATTCTTGGTTTCTATGAACCTAAGAACTTCAAACAAATGAGTAACATGTCTGAGAGTGTTTGCAAAGTCTCCTGTCCTGAAGTTGCTCTTTAAGGGGGAAATACATCTCATTAGATCCTCTCTAATCAGCAGACTGCCAGTCAGCCACATGAGGTGGCTTTGACAAGGGAGATGTTAGAGAGCATGCTTGCAACAGGAAAAACTACCTAGGAAGGAAAATTTCAGATGTAGCCCTGATCCTAACTTTAGCAGTAACCCTAACCTGCACTCCTTTGCAGAGCTGAGGGAGAAGCTGTGCTTTCTGCTGAAAACAAAGGGAAAAAATTAAAAATAAAAATAAAAAAAAGGTACAGTGTCACAATCAGCTAGCCTTGCATTCTGAATATATGTAAATACCCAGACATTCCACCAGAAGCAGAGAAGGGCTGGGACACCACTGAACCACAGGGAAGGTAGAAGGAGAAATACTATAGTGGGAGCACTTAAGGGCTGGGTGGGTTTCTGAACAGCACTGTGGCACAGCAAGGACAGCTTGCATGTGGATTTGTTTTCATGGCAACACGTTCTTCCTGGCACCCAAGATACAGTGCATCAGACCCTGCTACTGAGAGTAGTATTTATATTTTGCCACATTGACTCTAAGCACTTCATTACTTTCATATCAGATGTAGTCCTAAGTGCTCAAGGATGAAGAAGTACACAGGTGCTTTTATGACAGTAGGCAGAATACATCCTGAGAAGAGGCTCTCGATTTGATAACAGCAGTCTTTTCTTGAAGAAATTTATAACAATAACATAAGAAAAAGGAAGACTTAGTATTAAGAAAGGCAAGTTTCTGTTGTTGCTCTTTTCCTGTGCTAGCACACTGCAGATGCTTTCATTCAGTATGCTATTCAGTCCAAGGACTGATTTTATTGTCAGAATCTTAAGTATTGATTAGAGCTGGAGAAAAAGAGTTCCTTGATATCAAAAAACCTTTGAATAAGAGCATAATGTGAATTCCAGTCATATGTGTGCCCTTTCACAAGCTGCTATAGGCTTGATGATAGCAGTATCCCCTAAATGTGCATTAGCATTGATCACCTGTTAGACTGACATATATGACACCTTTAATTGAGATAAAAGACAGTTTTTTCCAATTCTTTTCCTCTCCTATGGTAATTAGGAATAATGCCATTGAGTGTTCACAGATCAAACACACACACAAAAGATGTTGAAGAGCAAGGACTGGTATTTTTCTTTGGGTTTATTTTAGGTGACAATCAAGAGTGCAGATAACTATTCTCTGATATACCTCCCTCTCCCTCCTTTCATTTCCCAAACACAAATATTCAGGCAATTTCTGCATACAGTATTAACGTAAATTCACATCCATGACTCTTTGCTGGTACTGTACCCTTTCATGCTTCATGTTCTGGCTGACAAGGGCATATTTCTATTCATACAATGTAGCTGTAAGGCAGAATTATTTCTATCATGTGAATAGAAAGTCATACTCTCATAGACTACACTTAAAAAAGTAAAGTAAAATGAGGTTAGCACTGTTTTTTCATATTCTTGTTAAGGTGTAGGTCCACTGTCATCTTTCCTGTGTAGCAATGCTTTGTGTGAAAGATATGCTGGAGATCATCTCAGAATACTACAGGCAGGTACAGACAAATGATTTACATCTGGGCTAGACATTATCAGGCTCTTTTGTGGTCAGTAGAGAGGAGCAGACACTTTTCAGGATGATCCATCTGACAAATATGACATCTGCTTTAGGATGTGAGAAACCAGTGTCCTGAGGTTGTGACCACAGTAGCTGTAGGTATTCACATTGCGAACATCAGCAATTGTGTGACAAACCTCATCATCATGGTTTTATTTGCTTGTAAACATGCAGAAAGTTTATAGTTGGAAGGCACTTGTAATGAACTAAATCTGTTGAGAAAACAGTTCCCCAGAGACAATGAAGATCTTAATTATGTGAGAAGAACTGCAGATGCCATAAGTTACTCATGTTTAGTGTCAGATACTGATGTTCTTATTTAGCCACAGAAATAAATCAAATTGCAAACTGTCCCACTGAAAGACAGGACACTTCTGCAGGAGAGAGATCTTTTTGGGTATAAAAGTTAGTATCATTAAAAAAACCCCTTAAAATTAGTACACACATTTATACTTGTGAGGAACTGGGGGTAGCTGGAAGACATGCACGTCTTCTACACACACCACCTGAGGCAAAGAGGAGCAGAAATCTCCTCAGATGGACTCTCAGGGGAAAGCCAGGCTCTGCTTGGATGTTGTTTCTCCTTAAAACACTGAGATGCACAGTCTGAGATTTAGCAGTAATACAGCTCACCACTACTGCAATTAACTTGACAGTGAAAGATAGGAATGATTGCTCCTTTCAGTGATCCATATAATGAAAGGCCTAAAGCATCAATCCTTAAATTACTTATGGAAGAAAGAAGACATTTTTGCTATAACTCAGCACCTGGCAACTTGGTCTTTACATGTGAAAAAACTCCATGCATTCAATACTCTTGATGAGCATCTTAGATTTAAAAGCAGTGCCCTTTTCAGTCAATCACAAACCTGAATTTGTGGCTTTCACTGCAGAGGATGAATCTAACCAGAGAAGTGGGATGAGAATTAATGGATTAGCCTTGCATTGTTCATCTGCATCCCTTCATTCATTCTCAGATCACTCACTCACCTGCTTGACATTCCTCTCAGTTCAGCTTGGAAAATGCCTTCACTTCTTTTGCCAAAGTAGACTTTAAGCCCATTTCAGACATACTTAGATATATATTGCTTTTCTTTTGGACTCTTTTTATTTTGGCTTGTATTCCTTAGGTGAACACAATTAGTCTGATACACTGTGAAATCAGAATACCTCATTATCATGTTGTATTTATAGTTCTCTTATCCTAATAGAGCACTCTGCCTTTGTAAGGCTGTCTAGGTTACTTCAGAAACACATCCATTTTTGCCACTGAATGATATCATTCCACTATCAACTTATGTACAATGTAAAAACAGAGATATCAATTAATATATGTCCTGTTAGATCACATTGCCAAATGAGATGCATGTCAGATAGCAGCAGCTGAGAATGGCAGTGGAGGACGCCAGCAGCCTCCAGAGAGGCAAAAGCAGTAGGTAGCACTGAGGGAATGATTGTTTTTTCTGTCAGGCATGAACCCCTGAGATTTTGCTCCACAACAAACTAAAGCAGACTGTGCTGTGGCTGTTCCAGGCAGAGATGCAACAGGCTCATTGGTTTGTATGCAAACACACTAAACCAAATCCTCCAGGAAAACTCACTAATAGACTACATAGAAATATAATAAGGTAAAAGATAGACTGATAAGTGAAAGTGAATTATCTTAGAGGCACTACGTATCAGAGCTGTTACTTTGGTTCCCATAACAATACAATTACAAGAAAAAAAGCCCACAACCTTGTTAACTGTTCTGTGTCCTTTCTGACCTTAGTTAATAGGCTGAAGCTCAGTGGGGAGTTCTGCCCACGAGGAAGAACAGGTGACAGTAGGTTTAATGCAAAAATAAGTGTTTGGCCCTGTTTTCTTTTGCCACAGCTACACTCAGAGGACAAGGTCTCTCCTCCCCAGAAATTATCCCTTAGCTCTTCCTCAGGCAGCACTGCTAACAATATTGTTAATGCATTTTGTGCTTTTTGCTACCTCATTGTCAGGTGCCCTTTCCTCTTTCTACCGCAAATGGTAGGCAATCATAGTTTCAGCAATCAGTTCCTACATGACTGCATTTGTCTTGTCCTTCTCCACTTCCAAATGATTCATCTTGTTCCCAGCCTTTGCAGTGTGAAAGCCAGTGCTTGTGACAGCCTTCCTATCATTTCTGCTACCTGGTTGCACAATGCAGTTGAATGTCCCCTTTACACCTACCTTGGAGTGAAAGGCAGCTCTTACACTAAGCAACTTCAACAACATTTAGCTCAGCTCAGAAACTTCTTATTTCACAGTTAAAGGTTGCACAGGCAGGCCCTAATGCCTCTCCCACTTAAATAAGTTAGATCCCTTTGCCTTTGATGGGGACAGAATTGTATTTTAAGATGGGAAAGTTCTCTTCTGAGGTGATATGAGCTATTCTCAAGCAATTTTTAAATCTGCCTGTTTAACCAGCAAATATGACTGAATTTTGCTGCTCTCATTCTCCCCTGTCAGATTCTGAACCCACTGCATAAGCCTGATGTCAGATTACTTTCTCATATACTGAAACTCTGAAAAGACTGAAATGGATGTTTAAACTGAGTTTCCAGTGGATAAGTGTTATCTTAATTATTGTTATATTGTTATTAAATAGCAAGTGCCATTGTAGTAGTGGACTGTAGTAGGTTTCTGCTGAGGATTTTTACCAAAAATCAAGTCTGGATCAGAACCTTCCCTTGCAGTTACAGAGGGATATCTATGACAGTAAAATGATTAATGATTTTATAAAGCAGGCATCTGTTTTTACTATGTACTGCCCTATGCTACATATTCTGCTTTAATCACACTACAAATAACAGGCTAATTTAAATGATCAGTGACAAAGGAACCTGTTTTATTTTCCTTTCCACTATGGATCTCTGGTTTTGTAAAGAAACTAGTCCTAAATTATATCTTGCCTGCAACTATGGGTTCCTATAAAGCTGATAAATGATAAAGAGAAACAGGGTACCAAAGTCTGTATTCTACATGCAGTACTGGTGCACAAGGTTCATTTTAAAAAAAATAAATTCAAACCTTTGTTGCATTTCTAAAATGATTTTTCATTAATGAAATTGACAGCACTGCAATTAACTTTTAGTAAATGGAAAGGTTGTCTTCTATTCACAAGAAGTAGTTTCATAATTAGATGTGCTTATAACCTTACAAAAAGCTAATCTACTGCTCTGTTTTTCAGCATCAAAAATACTGTTGCTAGTGACGTTCATACCACTATGAAAGCACATCTTGTTAGGCAGAAAGACAGTAGGCTTGCAGCAACTGAATGCAGACTTGTTTATATGTAATAAAAACAGATTTATTCTTATTCTTGAAAGAATTCTAGTTTCCCACCCACCAAATCTTACTGAATGTCCTGTGTTATTAGGCTTTAAGTGTACAGCTTTGCAAATATGTTTTTTTTTAAATGAGCCAAAGCACTTTTTTAGCTGGTCTGGTAAACAGCCTGTGGGAGTTAGTCTGTTATCTTTCATTGGTAGAAGGAAGATAAACTAATTGCTCAGTGAAAGGAGTTAAACTATTGTGGACTTTGCTCTGTTCCCAGTCAGTGACTGCAAGGGTACCAGGTACTGTAAGACAAATCCATTGTTTCCCTCACGCTGCTTTTGGCTTGCTGTGTTGTAAAGTTGGATGTGATAGTTGGATGTTGTGGTTTAACCTCAGCCAAGCCCAATACCAGCCATTGAGAAGAAAATTAACTCTACCCCAGCCCAAACCAGCACACTGGAGAAAGAACTGCCTTTTTTCTTTTCTTTGTTTTTTCTTTTGTACAGCAACAAGGACATTAGCAACAAGAATCATTAGCATAGATACAAAGACTAGCAATATTCACATATTCCAATTTTTTACCCTAATATCATGTTCGCCCTGTCAGCTAATTATCTGTCTACAGATAAAGACATCCTTCAAAGCTCATGCACCTGCAAAACATGAATCTTTGTGCATCTGTAAAGATCTGAAAAGATGGTCTATGTTTTCTGTGCTGCTAGCTGCCTTTTTTCCTTTTAATTCAGATTTAAACTTCTGGCAGCTGCTGTGAGTTTGTAAAAATTATTGCCAATATACCTGCTGCAATGGGCTCCCTGGCAGGGATGGCTGATAAAGCCACCATTCCCATAGTTAACCTGTCAAGGCCAGTCTCTCTCTCTGCAGCTCTGTCTCCACTGTAACAGAACGTGGATGTTTGCAGCCCCTCTAAGGGCAAGAGGGGTTGACAAATAGCCCCATAGCATTTGCATTGAAGCATTACATCTCATGTCTCAAATTCCCACCAGTACACCTCCCAGATGCTTCAGCCACAGGTGCTGGGATGGAAGCTGTGTACAGTAATTCTGCAATGACACTTTATTTCTGGTTTTCAATGTCTCAGAGGTTCTCTGAGAAAGGGTCAGAAGTCTGAATTTCCTGTTTTAGACATGTCTGAGGGTTTGGTCAGAGGAGGTTCATTTTTCACTCCCACAGACCACTGCAAAGAAAACTGCCCCCTTTTGGTCTTGGTGATTTGACTGATTTGGAACCAGCTCCTATCACTTTACATATTTAACCACACCAGAAACAATGAGCTTTCATGTTAAAATAAATGTCTTTGACACATAGCAGTGCCGTTCACAGGCGCTCTAAAGATGGAAGATTCACACTAACAGTTGTCACTTTTTTGAGAGGCATTCTGTCTGAGCTGTGCATTGCTTTGTTACTTTCATGTCACTTTAGGCACACCAGTGACACAGTGACTTTGTCTATCACTGCTGTAACCATCACAACATATAACCATTGTCTCTGCAACCTTGTAATGAAATTGATCTGCAATTTTACTGAGCAGAATTGATTTTTCAACAACTGGAAGTTAAATTGACTGGTTCTTGAATACGTATTGGTACCTTATTACTCCACAATGAAGCATGATAAGTTGAATTAAGCCATATATGATTAGTCAAAAGAACAGAGTGAATATGAGAATAAAGTCTGTATAATTTATTTACATTTCAATTTGATAAAGAATCTTTCAGCATCTTATCTAAAGTCTGATTTTCCAATGGACTAATCACATTTCATGGAAATACGTCCATACAGAGTAACCATATATCACCAAATATCAAAGTGAAGGAACTAACCAAAGGAGCATCCCAAATATGCACTTTGTTTCTTAGCAATTGCAAAAGACAGAAAACAGTTAATGGAATACACTTCAAATAAGAGGCATACAGTACCAACTGTATTAAGAATAATATAAAGGAAACTTGAACATAAAATATTAGGCAGAAAGCAACATCAGTCTTTACTAGGAGTAAGCTTGTATGGGCAAGGAATAAAAACTCACTCCCCTCCATAGGAAGATGTCATGGGATAACTTTCATTTCCATTTTAATAGCTTAACTGCCCAGAAGCCTTGGAAATGATAAAATCATGACATTGAGATTCTGTCCAGTGTTGGTCCAGGGTTTTAACTTAGGATCAGTCCTTACACCTGGCCAAGAATTAGGAGGAGGGCAGCTGGGACTCCCCTTTCCACCAGCAAATATGGTTAGGTTGGTGCTGCTGTCTGTGAGCTCAGTGTGATGATCGTGGCGAGGCACGGAGCTGCTGTTATTTCTTTGCATGAGAAAAGGATGTGCCAGGAACCAGCTTTGTATAAAACAATGCTTCTTTTCACTCTGCATGAGCTGTGTAAAGTCTGAACTTCGCAGGTCTCCATAACAGACTTACGCAAAAGGTGATTCATTCTATGTTCATTAGTCTCTCACTCCTAATGTTAAGGTGAGATGAATCAGCTTTTATAGGTCCCTATATTTCTTTAGGGATTACTTGTGTTTTCTTAACTGTTTGGTGCTTTTAGTGCATGCTATGTGCCTGATTTGATTAACTCTCAAACTCTTCTAAGTTGCTAAAGTCAGGATATTTGTATTTCACTTAACTAAACAAGACTGGTTTGTTGAAAGAGCAGTAAAACTGAATGTCTCTCTTTATTTGAGACTTGTGGCAAACCTGTACTTCAGCATACTGAGCAAAACACCTTGGAATTTTTTTATCTTATGCCATGAATTTTTGAAAATCTCTTTCTGCACTTTAATATTCAGAACTCTGTTAAATTTTAAATATTAAATATATCACATGGAAAAAAAACAAGTGAGAATTATGGTCCTGACATTGGAAAATTTTTATATGTGCATAATATTACTAGTTTATTTGTGTCCTTGCTTAAATGCTAGCAGAATATAACCCTATATTTCAATCAAGAATACACAGCAATAACTCCTCAGGCTTTGGCACAGAAAACAAACACAGAAAATGTCCTATTATGCAGTGTGATATCTGGAGATACTGGGAAGAAAAATGAGCATAGTGATAGGGAACATGTCATGCCATGCCAGTCTTTACTACAGTGTGTGCACTGATAGACGAGAGACGTAAATCTCACACGGGCCTGTCATCTCACTGACTTTCTTAGTTTGCTTATTTCTTTGCCCTTGCTTGAGAGAGGACCTGAAGGTCATACAAGGAAGACTTGTTAATCCTAGCCTCAGTAGTACAGATGGTAGGTGTATGATGCATGTGAAGTTGACAGACTAGGCACAGGGTTTGCATCCAGAAGTCCCACTACAACACAGCTAAGAATGGCTTCTCTTAGCTTGTTTTGTACTATAAATTATTAATCTGACACTCATGGCAGGCAAGCTCTGGTAAGAATCATCTGCTGCCCTCCATTATTCATTCTATATTGATGGGAAGGAGAGTGAACACTGGTTCATCAAGAAGAAATTGAAAATATTGTCAAGTTTCTCCAGGACCTGTTGACAACTGCAAGTTATATTTCTTCTGTCTTAATATCCTCAATATTTAAGCCATGATGTCTTAGAAGCTTGCTAAGTAGGAGCTTCTCAGTGGCTTTTGTATTCTAACAATTCAGTTCAGACTTAAATACTTAGACAATATTTTAAGCACAGTTGTTTTTGGGGCTTGATCCCACAAAGCTCAAGCAAACAATGTTGCACATGCAGGAGTAAAGCTAAGAAAACTTGAATAAGCAGAATAAGGAGTTACAGGAGACTCAAAACCACACTAATAAACCCATTGCTGTCTGGCCCACTAAGGACCAGAAGCAAGACAAAAATGAAGAGGACATGGTTAATTGCTGAGGTTAGGTGACTGAGGAGGTGTAGAAGATTATTTATGAAGACTATCCAGAAGGTCTTGTTTCTCTCCTTCTGTAATAGCCACCAGGTGATTATACCTGAGAAAAAAGGAGTACATCTAACTGTAGTTACTTTCAACACCCCTTTAGCCCAGAACTCATTATTTCCATACAGGCTACAGAGGCATCTCATAGAGTTACTTCTGCAATATAATTCCCAAATTTTTAAGCATCATCCTCACCTAAGGCAGTACTTCCTTTTTATTTAAAATGTTTATTGAGTGAATGAGAAGGCACAACAGGGCCTTGAAATCCCTTATTTTTCCACACTTCTTGTGAAATTTTCCCATTTGCCTTCCATAATTTTCAGGCTGTTTTTAATGAATTTTGGTGGTGAAAATGAGAAGTAAAAATTCTTGACATCAAAATTGCAAATCAGAGTGGAGCACTGCAGGCAAAAAATAGTCATTTGTCTCTCAAGGCAAGTATTTGGGGTGCTTGGGAAATGAATGTGCAAACACTGGTTTGTCACACTGTCTTGAAGATCAGTCCACCTGCATATGTCCACTTGGCAGACAAGCAAACATGAGCCAGCTCTGTCCAGCTCCCAGAGAAGTGCTCTGCTAAGATACTTTTCTAGGAGTGGGCCTATGACAAAGCCCTATGCTTCTCATCATCCTTACAGATCTGGTCTTAGCACCATACTAATCAAAGCAATACAGCTCATATATATACTGTTAGAAAGAGGGACTGGGCTTTTATAGTTTCTAGGCTAGCTGTGCCAGCTCAGGAGCCCCTAGCTCAGAGGGTTTAGATAAGTTATCAGTACTAACACTTGTTGGTTTCTTTATCTTCCACATTCTCACCAGTGTCAACTTATGTCAGAAAACAGTTTTTCACATCCTCGGGATGTTTAACTTTGAAATTGCTGAGTCAGGCTGGTCTCAGCATTCTTCAACACCAAAAACAATGTGACTCGTGACTTCCCTCTCCATCCATCACTGATAACTTTGAGCTGAGCCTCTTAGGCACAGTGTCCTGCTACACTGCCTTGGTATTGCTTGGCTGATCAGTGAGTAGAAAACTACAGAGGTTCAGAACAGCACGAGCTGTGCACCTCCTTTTTCAGAAGTGGGAGCAAAAACATAATTCATTTAGATCTGGCCATGCAAATACAAAGAATATAGTCAAGCAATATCCATCCACTCTCTGTGTAGGTCTTGAGGGCACTATAGTCTCAGTAACAATGTCTAGACAGAAATATGAAAAACTAGTAAAGGTAAGTTGACACATCAAATTATTTGAGAATTTAATGATGTCCAGCTTGAAAATACATGAGATTTAGTGATCTTTGGCACAAGAGTTCCCATAAACTATCACAGATAGCTGTAATTTTATCACAAGTTCACATGTTCTCAGATTCCTGGTGTTTACAAGTGTAGGAAGTATTTTATGTAACTTTAGATAGCTAAAGGCCACTTGCTTGGCTGAAACTGAGTGTGACCACGATAACATGAGGCAACTCAAACAGTATGAGGTTCTTCTTTTATGCATCTGAACTGAGACCTAGCTGTCAAAATTGCCATATACATATCTTGTATCTTCCTCCCCCCACTTATCAGCAGCTTCATCTGCCATATAGGATTAGCCATCTCTCACACTTTGTACAGATTGGTGCAGGTCTCCCAGACTACAGTATCAGCTATTTACTTGTCTTTCCCAAGTAAGTGAAACATTAATCTTTTTGGTATCTCATATTGATTCCATAAATATACCACATATTGATTCCATAAATGTGCCTTATGTTGATTCCATAAACAGCTTATACATTTTATTTTCTTTATGAATTTTTCTGCAAGACATTTTGTTCTGATTTTAAGAAATGCTAATAGAAAGCAATGTGTGTAATGCTACATAGGAAGCAAGTCTGGGTGTCCTGTATCTTTTGAATTTCACTTTTAAGACTAAGTACTTCTTATTATTGTTCAGGTTTCTTTCAGCATTGTTCACAAACAAGAAGGGCAGAAAACCAAATCTGATCACTCATGATGAGCATGAGAACAAGTATTTAAGTCTTTCCTGACAACTGGCATTATTTTCTTTATAAATCTGTTTACATTATGACAAACATGACAGCAGATTTTCGCTTTGCATCATTGTAAAGAGATGGTGGCAGCTGTGTTGCAGAGAGGTGAATAATGTAATAGTTAGTTCACAAATAATGAAGCTTGACAAATGCTGGTGACAAATCTCAGAGTCTGGAAATGTGCTTCACACAGGAGAGTCACTGTTTCTCTGAAGGTTATTCAAGCACTTCTGCCACTCTGCCCTGGAAATCAGGAAAACAAGGTTTCTTTTCAGACTGCTGGTGCTTCTCAAATTTATAAGTGGAGAAAAGGCAGAAATAATTCTTTCTTAAAACTGATGCTCATAGATGAAGTATGAAATTATAATTTTTATCTTTTATTTAGTAAATGTCAGGTAAAGTTTATATGGCTTGTAAGATGACTGAGACTGGGACCCAGGGCTGGACTATGCCTGGCATAGCATTGCTGCTGCACAAGATGAGACCAAGAACACATTGTCAAGGTCAATTTGTTGTGTGCAAACCCATTTCTAACTAGGCTGTCAACAGATAAATACAGAAGAAGATGTGGTAACACTTCAGTGGGTTTTAACTTCTTTTCCCCATGCATCTGTAAAATGTCAAGGAGATTGTAGAAACCTATCCAGTAAATTCTCCTTTCGCTAAGCTGCTCTTGTTTCCATAGCAGTTACGACTCACTGCTGTGTGGCAGGAGGTTGCTTATATTCTCTGCTCCCTTATTGCTGCCTTGAGATCAGCTACAAAGATGTTGATGTGAAGAACATGTAGAAGAGGCTCAAGTTATACCATCTCTGAATAGGCTCTGGCTGTCATGCCAGGAATTGCTCACCAAGGCAATTAAATGAAGTGATATGCCTTTCCTTAAAATTAGGTGACATATTTGAAGCTTGAATGATGTCCAGACGCAGTCTCTGCATCACCTTCAGACAGAGATAGTGACATCAGTCAAATCCTGACACAACTCTGAATATTTACTGCCTCTTTAATAAACTAGTGGGAAGTCCTGCTTGCACTGCAGAGTGCTGAGAGCTTGGGCTTGATGAAGTTCAACTGGAGGGGTTTTTTAAACAATTTTTTTTCTTGAATCATAGAACAATAGAATACATACTGTGCCTCTGGAGCAGAAAAATAATTTTCATACTTAAATTCATTTGATGATCCAATAAACCTATATTTGCCCTAACTGACAAGAAAAAAAAATATGAATCCAGGAAAATTATTGGGAAGATAGGTGGTGTCCATCGAGAGTAAAATATATTTTTGGCATTAATTCCAGTTTAAAAAGATCTCACTTCTAAAATTAATTAGTGCACTAACATTGGAGTATTGAACAATACTGTGTAGCACAAAGTTTCTCAAGTCTTTCTTATTTACATTAAAATATAACAGGGCCTTGTAAGGCAGCCAGATGCCACAACTGTAGGAACAGAGTTCCAGTACTGATGAATTGCTCGGCATCCAGCCACCTCACCAAGCAGAGGAGAATAGAGAATAATATTCCCCTTCTTAGTCCTCAGAAAGCTTAGAATTATAATTTGTATCAAGAAAGACATTTATCTCCCTGCTGCATGAAACCACTATTTTGCAGCTCTTCAGTACTGAGATGTTGGCACTGACGCTTCCTTAAAGAAATAGGAAAGTCAAAGTTATTTCTGCACTCAAGAAAAGGGAGAGAATCAGAAATTTAATGAGTTCAGGTACAAGAATAAACAATAAGGACAAAGTCTAGGGTTTATGTTTTTAAAATATCCTTAATTTGTAATGCCATTACAAAAATAATATTTAGAATACATTGTTCTTGTTTACAGGTAACTTTACTAGCTTGCTGACAAAACCAGACTTTTGCTAAATTGCAGAAGAAAAAGTTTACAAACACGGGTCACAGTTTGCTTTAGAGATTAAAAGCTGGGCAGACGACTGCACACATGAGCAACCACAACTTACAGGCAGGAATTGACAATTAGTTGAGTAATGATGGAGTTTCTGACCCTTGTGGTTTGCTGTTTAACCATTTTAAGCAGATAGTTTCAGAACAAAAAGCAGCTATAAAAAGGGTATTACATGAGACTACAAAGTCAGCCTGGTGTCATTTCATTCTTGTTTGCACCAGCTGAACATCCAGCTGTTGATTTTAGCTCCTTTTCAAGCTTTCAAAGACTTCACTACTCGTTACATTTTGGTCACAAGCACAGAATTAGCTTTAGGGAAATTAGGTTATTTTTCAGTCTCTCCCAGCACAAAAGTTGCAAAGGAGATTGGATGCTGAATTGTATGACACTTACTATGCTTCCGGAGCAACGAGAGCAGCACTAAGAATGCATCTTTCATGAAGTCATTAAGGTTCTACTTCATCATCCCAAAGCCCACTTCCAGAGATGTCCTGCCAAGGGCATTGTTGTAGCCATTATAGAAGATTTCAGTAGAAAGAGTGAACGTTCTTTCCTCAAAATTACTGTTTTCCATTGCAAACTAATTAAGGCAGAATCAGGGTCAATAACAAAAGTAATTGGACCGTACAAAACAACCCCTGGGTCAGGGGAGGACTAGTAACCAAATATGAGGTTCTCCATTAAGCTTGGAGTCATGCACTCTGGGTCTAGAATTAGCAGACAGGCTTGCTCAAGCCTCTGTCAAATTTGGCTGACTTGAACATTTGGTATTGGCTCAACAAGCCCTGGGAAGATTTCAGCAACCAAAGATTTAAATTATTACTGTCAAACTCGGGAATCTTGGTTATGTAAAGCAATTAAAATCCTTCATCTTCAAGGAACCACAAATGAAACTCACTAGAATTTGTCACTTGACTTTTCTTTCTCAGAGCAAACATTTGTCTTGTGTCATATTGCTAATTACTGCATGGCACATACACAAACTGCACAACAATGGAGTTCTTCCTTATGATTTCTTCCTTAAATTAAGTCTCAGAATGTATTTTTAACATTCCTTTCTCTGTATCTTTTGGAGCTCAAAATAAAGAATAATTCTGTAATGGAACAAGACAAGTGAAATTTTCAAAAATCATGGGAGAGTTATAAACCCAAAATGAGAAGTAATGCAAAAATCTCATGGCACAATTTTTTTCACTAGAAGGGACCATTTTGTTGGAAGAAAGACATTTTCAGTTTTGCCAAAAGCTTAATGCATAAATTGATTTTTCTCATTTCATTTTAACAACGCCATTTTGTGGCAATCATGTAAAGATATTTCTTCAGTTGGGTTATTTTATCAGTTCCATTAAAATAATTCTCTTAAAATATATTATTAAATATTTTTTCATATATTTTCAGAAGTAACACTAATTGTGTCTTTGGTGATTTTATTGAAAAGTGTTCCACAGACTGCCAAATGACAGCCCATGGTTCAAACTGCACCTTAAGTAAGGATCATACCCAAATATTCACTGTTCTCCAAAATATCTGCATGCAGTTCACCACCCCTGCTTGATTTTCTCTGTGGAGAATGAAGGAAGAACAAAGAAGTGGTCACTTATTTTATAATTGGAATAATTATTCTTAGTACATTAATATGACCTCTTTAGCTTCTTTAGAAAGTCTTTACAGAGAGAGTAATCAGGCATTGGAATGGCCTGCCCAGAGAGGTGGTGGATTCACCATCCCTGGAGGTTTTTAAGATGACACTGGATGTGGCACTGAGTGCCATGATCTAGTAATCACAGTGGTGTTGGATCAAGGGCTGGACTTGGTGATCTTGGTGCTCTCTTCCAACCCAGTTGACTCTATGGTTCTGTGATTCTTAAGATGATTTGGGCCATAGCATCTGAAAAAGTCATGGCTAGTTTGGATTATAAGTGGAACCAAATAAAATGCCAAATCTTATTGCTGGAGGCTCAGTCCATTACACTATACATATTCATTGCATTGTCTTGTGTAGACAATTCAGTGTTTCTAACACAGGCAAAACTTTGAAGTGCACAGAAACAGCAGTATGGGGCCAAACTGAAAAGATATCCTGAGCATGAAACCTATTCGATCTCTAGTTTTATTATAAATTTAACAGAAAAAAATGTAAGCACTCAAATGCCATAGTGAGGGCCTTCAAAGCTTTAAGGACGTGGCCTTTGTCCAGAAACTCGTTCAGCTGTTGGTTTTTGTAATTATGCTGGTTTAGATTTGGCATCTGTTCTGTCTTTCTGTAAATTAGGTGTGAAAGGAAACAGAAGTTTCGGAGGACTAGAGTGAGGGGTTTATGTCATGCCATGAATGAAAAATGAAACATTCTTATTTTGCATTCACTTTTGCTCAAGTAACACAGAAACCCAGCAAATTTCAGCTAAGGGCACCTAGCAACTTTTTCTTGCTTTTCTATTCAGTGATGCAGCTTCCACCCCTGATTTGCACTCAGCAAAACTGCAGGAAGAGTTCCTGTAGATTGGCTGAACCGATTGCAAGGAAAGCTTCCCTTTGGGAGGACAATGCTGACTGATGGGTGCACCTGAGAGACTCCTGATTGCACTGAAGATGCAGGAAATTACCCTCTAAGCTGTTTGTGTATTTATAAACACTCCTGTGCATTTTCAGGGTGGAGGAAGGGGGGTGCCCACTGGGCCCAGACCTGGGCTCACCCAGCTGGGAGGACCAGAGCAGGCTTTGATTGTCCAGTTTGCTAACTTAATCTATGTTGTGTGAAATACCCTGTAGAAATCAGAGAAGGGTCAAGGATGCCTTGCTTTCAGAAACAAAATAGGTTCAGCTTCTAGAAAAAGCAAAGGTTCTTGAGAAATTACCTTTTCTTTGCCCTTGTGGATATTAGCTTTATGAAATTGCTGTCTCTCATTTTACTGGCATTCAAATCAGTTCCCATTGGTAATGAAGAAGAAATGCAAAGAACAATACATAAATCTGGGGACTTGGTGTGTTCATGTCCCAGCACAAATAAACAAAATGTATAAAAAGAGCTTCCCTGATATTCCACTTGACACAGACATGAAGGGACAGTCTTTTATATCTTGGCTGAAGCAAACATTTTGTAAAAGGGGAAAGATGATGGTAAAAAGGACAAATTGTTTCCACAGAGCTGAAGTGAAAGCAAATTTTCCTCTCTTATCAGAATTCTTGAGGAAAAGAAGGAGTCAAAGAGGGCAGCAGAGTCTTACAGTTTCAGAGGAAAGACCAGTGCTTCCCTGGGCACTGGCTCCTCCTTTGGGCTGCAAAGTCAGTAGGAAATCATCTACCACTGTGTATCAGCCAGTTAGTACAGCTCAGAACATTGTCCTCCCTCATTATCTGGCTTTTTTTCTGGCTTAGATATCACAAGAGTATCTAGGGCAAAGCAGAAAGGGAATATGCAGCCTATTCAAGAACTGACTTCAGCTCTCTACCCAAGATCCTAAAACACTGGGATCTTTTCTCATTTGCTTCACTGGCAGTTTGTCAGAGGAGATATGAAGTAGCTTCAAGCAGGAGATTACAGTCAGTCTGCAGACTGGGGTGCCTGCAGGTGCTCTTGCACACTCAGCATCTGTTGCACCACACCTTAATGCTGAGATATTACACCCAGAGTGCACAGAACAAATAGTCATCTCTTATTTCAAAGGAAAAAGTTGTACTTCTGCTACCCATCACTTAGCCTTTACTTAAATAAGCACATCGCTTTTTTTGACAAGCCTCAATTATCAGCTTCAAATTGTAGAGAAAGAAATGCGGAGAAAGAAGTCAGTCACCTCTGCAACAAAAAATCATCTCAGACTCCGTTTCTTAAAAAGAGAGGACAAAGGTTTTTTTTAACAAATATCAGTCCCACAAACTTGCTGTTTGGTCACTCTTGGAAAACAGTCACAGCAACAGACCCAGATGCACAGTATTAAGTACTTGGTTATAGTCTGTAACATCAGATAGTATTGGCAACCATGGTTTTACAAATTTCTTAGTCTAGGGACAAATCAAAAGATATGCTAGACAGTGCTGATAGCTTAGGTTCTGGATTTTTTTAGAAAACAATTTCCTGTATATAGACTGTGGCTGTTCCAGGATAATGAGGATGCAGACAGTTTGATCTCTGTCCTGTGGTCATTTTTGAGGGAGAGCTGAGTTCTGGAAGCATCTGTGGAACCTCCTTTATTCCAAGATTGAAGTATGTAAGCAATAAAACAAAATTGTACTTGGAATATACTTGATTGCATTGCTGATTTTTCTTCCTCTAGGGCATCAGCCTAGTTGGCCTGAATGTCTGCAACTCAACATTAAAAACTCAAAACAGTGGGGAAAAAAAGACATACTTTTCATGAGAAGGTGACTAATCCATCCAACATACTGAAATATTTATCCCTTTGCTCAAAATTAGTTTAAGAGCCTTCATTAACTGAATCCAATCTGTTTTCAAAAACTCGTTTACAAAACTGCTCTAAAGAAATCACCCACTCCTAGGTATGCCTGCCAGTTGAAGACGATGCTTCTATTTCAAATGCAAGAGGCCAAAATTCCATTGCAATAAGTCTGCAGACATTTGTTTACCAGGAAACAAGCTGAGTTCTCACTCAGATGATATCTTATGAATATGAAAGAGTAGCTAGAAGACAATGTACAAAAATAGGTGTGCTTCCAGGCTCAATATATTTCTAAATATTGTTCTTTTGCATAATGCAACCTATAGGCTAATATAGATTACACAGATTATGAGACATTGTTACCAGACAAGGGAAGCTACCAACAATTTGTAAGAAGTATGAGGCAGGAGATTGCACGTACTGATTTATCTGAATATTTTTATTTCAAACTCTGTATTTTGCAGCTGAATTTGCAAAAGTTTATCATGAATCTGATCACTGGAACAAATCTTATTGGTTTTGTATTATGTTTCTGATACTTTTAAAGAGTCTATACTGAAGCCATAATTGTCTGGACTTGTCTATACTTCATGATTTATTCTGAAAAATTGCTGCAGAACTATGTTTTGCCTTTAGCCCTTAAAATTACAACTCAATTGTTCCCAGTCAGGGGTTGTGTTGGCTTTTGGCACTAGCAGTGATTTTCCATTGTGCTACCTTCCACATCACAGTGGCAGGCATAATGTACAATTGACTTTTGTTGTACGTTCACTGTGATTCTTACCACACTAGAAGAAGTTCTAAATGTTTTCAGTGTATTGCTGCTGGTGTGACAAGTTTGGGTGAACAACACTAACAATCTTCACAGTGAAGAAAATTGGTTCCCACTGACATTTCTCTTGGCAGACAGAAGGAAGAGTTCCTTACTGACTGTTTCTCCAGCAGCAGTGACTTCATGCTTAAAGAAGAATGAAGTAAGAAAAGTCCTTTAAATTCAGTTTGTTTGTTGCTTACAGAACTGCCCTGAGGTACAGTGCTGAGAACAAAGTGAGTTCTGCATCTGCTGCAGGGTGTGTTGAGGGGCACAGCTTCTCCCAAGCACACCCTGTGTAGCTGCTCAAAGCAGGCAAGGGAGCACTGGGAGAGCTGCCACTCTCTGGACAGCAGTGCACAGCCATATGAGACATGGTGCGACCATGTCCATTGAGACAGGGTATTACTTTCAAGGGAAGACAGGCTGTGTCATTAGCCAAGGGATAGCTATTGAGTAAGACAGTCTGCTTCACATGACAAGAGTTGTAAAAGTCTAACAAACGAGAGACTTTTCATAGAATTATAGAATGATTTAAGTTGGAAGGGACCTTAAAGATCTAGTTCCTACCCTGCTGCCATGGGCAGGGAACCAGGTTACTCAGAGCTCCATCCAGCCACACCTTCAGGAGTGAGGAGTCCATAATCTTTCTGGGCAACCTGTTCCCAGTGCCTTACAACTCTCTCAGTAAAAATCTCCTCCTAATACCTAATCTAAACCCACCCTCCTTCAGCTTAAAGCCATTGTTTTCTTGTCGTAGCATTATATTTCATTGTGAAAAGTGTCTCTCCAGTCTTCTTGTAAGACCCTTTAGGTACTAGAAGGCTACTTCCCTTCTCCAGGCTTAACAGCCTTAGCTCTCTCAGCCTGTCTTTATAGGAGTGTTACAAGACCATGATCAGTTTAGTTGCTCTCCTCTGGGCGTGTCCTAACCCATTTTTTTCACCCTGCTATTGTCTCCACTAGTGTCTCTGAGTTGCTCACAGGTGTAGTTTGCTGCTCCAGCTGGTTTTCCCTGCTGTCAAACAGTGACTTCCTCCCAGGTGTGCTGGCCAAACTCACTGGAGTGACTCCCACCATGGGCTCCTCCTGAACTGCTGCAGCATACCCACAGATCCAGGCAGATGATCACAGAGTGATAGCTGTAGCTGATTGAGTTTTGATCACATCACCTCCCGTGTATTTCCTGCTGTTTCCCTGCTTGAGTTTAATGCTTTAGTATCAGAGCTGCCATACTCAGTGTGTGGCTCGTTGGGAAAGTTTACACCTGGCATGTATTTCTGCAGTATACATAAATATTCCCACATATCCCATAGCCTCACACTTGAGAAACCATTTTGTCTTTTCCCTACTGGGCTTTTGCTAGAGGAGGTTTGTATTGGAATCTCCAGTCATCTGCTTTTGAGTTTATATAATTTTCTTTGAGGCCCAGGAGGCATTTAAGGAAGGGGTTTTCTATTTGTTGTCTTCCTCCAGAAGTGAATAATTACCCTATATAGTGCAGATTTGCTGCCATCCTGCTCAGCTTTGGCAGGTTTGCCTCTGCAGCTGTTTTCCATTAAGGCAGAAAACACTCCTCAGCTAAGCTCCCAACGTGTAACTGACCTCCTAAGGCTCATCTGATGAGAAGCAGCAGTGTCATTTATCAGAAAGTGCCAGAGCATTTTAGACTTCTTGTTCATAAGTTTGCAAAGAAACTTCTGCCAATTCAGTCAGAGGAAAGATTGTAGAATTAAGTCCTTCTTGAACCACTCTTTAATGTAGGCCTACTGATTTCCATAAAGTCCCATGACAAATTCCAGTCTTGTTCTAAGTTATGCTTCCATCACTGTTTTTCCATGCCAATAGGGTTCTTATTAAAATTGAGGAAGAAAAGGTGGTTGGGAGGGGAAGGAGATAATACGGTGTGTAAGAGCAGATTTCAACATGACTGGCTCCACTTTCAAACCTGCATACCTAATTTGTTCTGTTAATTACATATTGGCAGTGTTGGCACACTGGAATGTCTTTTTCCACTTGATCACACTGCACAAGCAATACCTGTGATCCAAACTGCAAGTCATGAAATCATGTGCCCATAGCTTTCAGTATTTGTCATCGAGGAGATAGAAAGAATAGGGGAAATCTCTAATTACAGCTGATTCTTTGGCAGAAGCTTTTATCTCTCTCTGTCTTGTGCACAATGAACAGCCAACCAGCTACACAAATGAACCAGCAATTTGAAGTTAATTAGACATGTAAATTGGAGTAGCCAGAGCCCTCCATGCCTTAGAAATGAAGCAGAAGAGGAGCCTCAGCATTTGACAAGGTCGTTTTTGTACTTCATGCTGAGCAGTGTTCCTGCATGAATTTACACTGACAGCAAGGCATCTTGTATCTTCTGACTAGTTTAAACAAAATACTCTATATAAATGAGAAACATAATTATAAACTAGAAGGGAAAAAGCACAAATAAATCATAGTTCCTGATTCAGGATCATAGAATCATAAAATGGTTTGGGTTGGAAAGGGCCTTAAAATCGTCCTGTTCCAACCTCTCATCATGGGCAGAGACACCTTCTGCTAAACCAGGCTGATCCAACCCAGCCCTGAACATTTCTAGGGATGGGAAAGGGCACAATCTGGTTGTATAAATATAGCATGATACAGCCATGTAGATATAGCACATAGACATGACAGTGAGCCTTACAAAGCACTGCTTTCTACTTCAATGGCAATGCAGTAAGGAGTTCCCCTGTCATGCAGCCTCATCATTCCCTGTCATCCTGCCTCAGCCCATGAAACCCAAGTGCCATGTCCCTGCTACCTTTCACAGAATTCACCAGTATCCAGCCACATCCAATCACTGTAATTAGGCTGGTTTAAATAAGAAGTCAACTAAGGCTTCTCACTTGAGTTTCTCCTTGACGGTGCACGGTCCCATTTGCTCCCCAGAGCCCCTCTGGCAGCTGTATTTGGTGTCTCAGTTCCTATGAGGATGGGGATGCAGAGGGCAGTGGGACTCAATGCGGCTACCATTTCCATGGTGGCTGGGCACGCTGCCACTGCCTGGCCAGGGTGGAAATGGGTCCTGCCTGCCCTCTGCAACTTTTGTCTGAAAATTGATGTTACCAGTAGAAAAAGACCCTTCCTTGGGGGATGTTTGTGCTGAGTGCTATAGGCAGGCCCTGAGCATTTTAGCATTTAGCATTTGCAACAGGGAAAAGCAAACCAGAATGATTTCTGGAATGATCAGTTCCCTTTTTTTTTTTCCTTCCCAAGGGGAGAGGGTGGGTCAAAGGGCCCTCATGGGCCCTTATTACAGTGTAATACAAACAGAAAGCAGTCTCTGGAGCTCGTCAGTGCCCTGCTGACATGTGCTTTGCTGCCTTCTGGCATCTGTAGCGGTGCAGGGGCAAACGAAACACTCGCAGCATCCTGGCACAGCGTGATCCCCTGCCCTGAACTCTCCAGCAGCACCTCTGAAAACAGACAGCAGGACAGGAACCATTTTAATTACATTTCAACACTGCGGGGTAGCCATGAGCTGCTTCTTTGTCTGCCTGTAGCCACCTGCATCCATCCACATTTGGAGTCTGCCTGACGTATAGTTTCCCCAGCAACATATTAGTAAAGTATCAAGGGTGGCTGTGGTTGATCAACAAAGGGAAACAACTCAACATGACGCACCAAAGGCAAAGGATTGCTTAAGAAATTGTTGAGTAAAAAGCTATCCAGTGGCTCCTCAGGCAGTGTTCTGAGTTTTTATGTCCCCTCAGAGGCTCTGCCAGGCCAGTCAGAAAAGTGAGAAGGAGTCAGCTAGTCCTTGTTTTTGTAAAAGACCACATCCATAATACAGGGTGTTTTCAAACCACAAAACTTCTGTTGCTACTTTCCTGAATTGGTTGAACACTAGATTTCTTTGCAGTGTGTCCAATCAGTATAACTGAGATATATTCTTCGTTTGTGTACATCTCTAAGAGGGATGATGGAGATTTTTTTAAAAGATCTAAACTTGTAAATATTTTCTTTCAGTGGTTATGACAGGTAAATAAGTCAGCATGACAATATAGATTATCTCAAAGCTATTCCATCCTGCCACATGCAATATTTCAGGATGCCATGGGATCCTCAGAGCTGTGATTGTCACTTCTACCTGCAGAGTTCACACAAGGTTCAGGATTCATTAAATCTGTGTAAGCCGGGGGAAACTACAACTCTGCTTAAAACAGAGGTGACTCTGCTCTTATTTTGGTGCATCCTTATGAATTTTCATGAAAGCTGGTTCTTGCAGGACAAGGAAAAGGCCTCATAGCCAGACAAACCCAGAAAGGTTCCGGTTCCCGGGACACCTACCCCAGCTCTGCACTTCATGTAGCTACTTAAGCTAATGTTTTCCAGCCAGAAAAGTGCACAGGAAGTATTAGGAAAATGTAGAACTCCTTCCAAATGATACAAAATAAAATACCTACTTGGGCAGAGATACACACAGCTTGGCTCCCTTTACAGCCTATGGAAAGCAAGAGGGGTTTATTTCTCTGATAATTACATGGCCATCTCAGTTGCAGGCACCTGTGCTTGCTAAAATCAGTCTTAGTCAGTACTCACATGAAATAAGTTGCAGCAGTTCCTGAGTTAGCAGTCCATACAGCCATAGCAAACTGCCTGCAAACCTACAGCAAGGCAATATGAAACAGTAAAATATATAAACTAACAAAACTACAGTGCCATTTCAATTGAGGGTCAGCAGTGACTACAAGTTTCGAAAGTTTCTAGAGTGCTATCCAAAAATATAGGATAGTAATCATCAGTGTTATATTGCAATATTGTACATGTTAGCAGGAAACAGTGAAACAGAAAATGGCTTTGTGGAATAAGTGACTGGTATTCATTTCTGAGCATGTGTTTTTGCCTGTATAACACAGAAACTGAGAGCATTGCATTCTACTACAACAGGTCATGCACCTGAGATTGATAAAGCTCTTTTTAATGGAAACCCAATGTCAAGAAATCCTGTGATCAGAGATGGCCTTAATATACTTTATGTCCCATTCCCTGCATAATGAAAATTATAGAAGGCTGTTTCTCTATTTCAAGCTCAGTTTCTTGGCAGTGAGGACAGAGCTGGATGTAGTGTTGCACCACTGGACAATTACAAAATGACAAAAAAACCCTAGTTAGTCAGCTTCATTGTCTATGCTTTCATGCTTCTGTGGTTTTTTGCATAGTCAGAGGTAGATTAGACAAAGCTCCTAAAGATTACTGGTCTTTTCTTGAGGTATTTAACATTATTTCCTGGGAGGTATGTAGTGATATCAGCAATTTATTCACCATTTTATTTCTGACTCAGGTGTTGCCTAACATTTTAAATTGTATCCAGTGTATATGTTGCTTAACCTGACATAGACTGGGATGTCAGAGGGATTGGAACTAGATGATCTTTAAGGTCCCTTCCAACCCAAGTAATTCTAATATTCTGCATTCAAGGGAATTTGTGAGACCCTGTTGAGTTCAGCTGAAGGGGTGGCTACCAGTGTGAGTCTACCATAAATCTGAAATAGTAATTAACTCATGCGCTTATAAACACACCATTTCTCTCAGCCGTATGTCAAAGCACTCTGCCTTCACTCCTGTCCACTAAAGCAGGATCACTCAGTTAAATGCAGCATAAGCTCATTCTTTGTTCCCTCTCCGCACTGGCTAATGTTGATTCCACTCTGCTTCTTTTCATGGGAGGGACATCTCACACACATCAATAAAATATTGATCACGGTAGCTGTGAAAGTGAGGAAAGTATATTGCCCCCAGCCTTAAAGTGACACAAGTGAGACATAAGATTTGCAGGCACAAGGAATAGGTTCATTCCTTGAGATGAAGAAAGCACCTACATTTCCAGCTTTTATTTCTGTAACTTAGTACACCGTTGTTTTATGCATCTTCTCACTGCAAGGTATCACCTAAAAACTGGAGTAGACTCATCAGGAATCTAAAGGAATGGTCGATTCCTTCACCCCATTGGTGTAGTGTACTGAGCTATCTGCTCTATTACACAAGGGAGAAGGTTGTGGGCAGCCCCTCTGCTCCTCCCTCAGTTGCTGTTCCTGCACCCACAGGTTCCTGCACCCACCCTGCGAAGCTGCTTTGGCTCTGAAGTGCAAAGTGCTGGCGGAATCAAAAGTTTTCCCTGTTTATAACTAATGTGCCATTTACGCAGAAAGTTCTGTGAGTAGGAACAAATTGTGTGGGATGGTTATTTGTGTTTTCTGTTGCTGAGAGACTGCGAATTACAAACATGTTCATCAGTAAAACAAAGGCCCTTAGTCTTTTGTCTGCTACTGAAAAGGGAACTCTGCTCTGCAGTTGTCATGACAACACTGGTTATATAAAGAGACATATCAGAAGAAAGATCATTTGCTCTGTGCCCTATATTTCAGTGTAGGAATACATCCTCTCTACAACAGGTCTGTTTTGTTATAGACAAAAACTGCTGTTTCTGGCATGAGAAAAACTGCTTCATAAAGCTGCCTGATGACACGAAAGTTTGTGGTGCAAAAATGGCTTCCAAACAAATAAAACACCTTGCCACGAGGATCACTTCCATAATTTGTAGATCATTTGGACCGAATTCCACTGAACATGGAGATGATGCAAAATGTTCAAATACATTTCCATTGTAAAGATACTATCTTTGTGAATAAAGATTATGCCTGACTTAGGAACATCACAATATTTAACAAAGCAAAAGGAAAGTGTTAGTCTCAAAATGCCTATAAAACTACATCACCTTAAAAGTTTCAGTACAATCCTGTGCGTGGCCTGAAGTTGACAAATACAGACCATATCTACTGCTCAGCTAAAGACAGAAAGAAAATCACGCTATGACTCTGCAACCTACTCACCTGGCTAAAAGCTAAAACTGGCAGGACAGTTTCATGGCTGTGTCTGGTCTTGTGGTATTAAGCTAAATGGCATTTTTACAGCAAAGAGGCCTGGGGAAAAAACATTAAGCTACCCCATGAGTTTCAGAAATCCCTCTTCTTCCTGGAGTTATAGTCTTCATTATTGAAGAAGTCTTTGCAGTCCTCAGAGAGGCCAGCAGTGGTGCAATATATGAGAAATTGCAAATCTGTAAATCCCACATGAACCAACAGAAATACAAATTAATTTTGAGAATTAAAGGTTCATGAAAAAAAGTCTTTGAAAAGTCTTTCCAGGTGTGCACTGTTCTTCTGAAGTTAATTTAGCCAAGCTGTGTAGCAAAGAACATTCCACTAAATTTTCCATCAGAAACAATGCCTCTAATTGAATCTCTACAAGTTCTTTGGTCTCACTTGTAACTCAAAGGGAAGGTATCTGGGACTCCAGGGTGTTATGAATGAAACTTGTAGACTCAGATGTTGCTAAGAGTAGTTTCACCCAGCAGCAGAAATAGGTTGCCCCTTAAAGTTCCACTTTTTATGTAAAAACTGAGTTCTGCACAGGATCTCTGGCCATATGGAAGACTCAGGCATCCTATTACAGTCCTGGATTTCCATCTCTTGCCCCATTTTACTGTTTACTCTTTTGCCATGTGTACTGTTCCAGAAATCTCACATCTGTGACCTTTTCAAACCACAAACACAGTGCCCAATTGGTCCCTCCATGGTGACCACCTGGTATGCCCTTTCCTCCACTGTTTATTCCTGAAAGGCTGGCAGAACAGAAGACAGAAGGCAGAGCAGGATTTGATTCCCTGTAAAATGCTGAAATAGAACTGCAGTCCACTGCCTTAGCTGATAGAAAGAAAATGGAGGAGTAATAACTGGGTTTGGAACAGAAGTAAATACATGATTGCCTTTAACTTGACTGAATCAATTTAACTCTTAAAATGAGAAATCCCCAGCAGGTTTCACAAGACAAATTATTAGAGACTCGGTAGAGCAAATTGTGTGTTTGAAGAGTGGACTTCATGAACTCACATCTCCATCATGTGTACTGTGCTCAGCAAACAAAGGGAGATTTTATTTCTAAAGCTTTAATGTACACAGCAATAAGATCTCTAGGACATACTTAGAAGCTGATGGACCAAAGTGATTCTGGCGTTTTTTCTCTGCCCACCTGTAATAACTCTCTTTGTCATATCTAAGCACTTCATGGAAATGCAAGCTGTTAACTGCACAACATTCCTGTGAAAGCAGGCAGGATTAGCTGCTCCCAATCTGATAGACATGGAAAATTAAGCACAAAGAGTAAATGCTCCTTCCAAAGGCTCCTTTGAAATTCAGGTGCTCATAATGAATGAGAAATTAGGAAACTAAATACAGTCTGAACCTGCGAGTCTCTTCCAGTGTTATACAATAAGGCTTTAGCAGCCCCAGGAACCAGCTGGGGGAATCTTAAGAACTGGCTGTGTTCTTAACCAAAATCTTTCATTTCCTAAAGAAATCCATACCTCCAAGGATTTCTTAGCAATTGCTCTTCTTCTTTTAGAGTTTCTAACTCATATCACACACTTCTCTGATGGTATTTCCCACTTTCTATCCTGCAGGAATGGAAATAGAGATAAAATAGCTTATGCTTCTGCTGTGATGAGGGAGAAGGCTGTTGGAACATTTCCTGCCTACCACCTGTGTGAAGAGTCCTCTCTACTTTGAAAACCATGGGCTAAAATTTTAAAAAGTCACAAAATCTTTAACTGAAAAGTGAGGCTTGCCAGGAGCATTTCACACAGCTCTTACTGCAAGGATCTTAACTGTTCATCAGAGAGAAACTCCAGAAAAGTCTGTGGAGCGGTGTCAGTAACTCACTTCCCCTCTCATTCACCTTCAGTATGACCCACTGTATTATCATAAATGGTGCCCTCAGCTTCAAGCTGCAAAGCATGCAAGACAAGTATGTCTTAATCTAGCAAGAAATGAGGAGCTTAACAGCTCCATTCACCTATATTTATCAATCTGGCATAGCTCTTCATTTAGAATTATTTAAAAAGGGGAATCTAAGAATGGAACACAGCAACTGTTTCATGCTGAAGTTAATGTATTTTGTCTCTTAAATAAAAATAAGACTTAATCAGAATATAGTTGGAAAATATTACAGCCATAAATGCAAACTTCATTTTCAAGATAGGCAGAGTTAGATATTATGGGGGGGTGGGGGGGGGAAGGCAGCTCTTATCAGAATATCCTAAAGACATGAAAAAAACCCTCAGACTTTCTGGAAAGAAATGATATCCTGGATTCGAATGGGCTTTGTTCTCATTACCTTGAACCTTTCATCTTCCATTAGATTTCTGCAAAGTGAAAGAAGAGTTTGAATGAACCTTTTAAATCAAAGTGGTAACCTTTTACATCCACTCAGAATAGCTGTGAACACCTGCTAAATTACTGCAGACACTACTTTATTATTGCCACTAAGAAAATCAGAGGAGTTCACTGCATACGCAAATCAATTCAGCAGTTATATTAGGAAATGAAATCCTGTTGTTTTCATAAATTTCCATGCATATTAAAGCATCAATTTCATTGCTTTCTAGACATTTCCAGGAGACATAAAAATAAGAGAACTCACACAGGCAGCCCTTTTTCCATTGTTCTTGAAGTGAAACACAGCACAATTCAGTGAGTTAAACAATAAAGGAAATAAAAGAAGTGCTGTGGAAGTCCTTGCAGGTCATGTCTGAGCTCGTAGCCTTCATATGCCCATCTCAGTTAGTGATTTACTTCCACACTGTATGTTGTTAAATCTCTTTTAGATGACCAAGTCTTTATGTGGTGACCTTAAGTGCAAATGCTGTCTCTATGCAATTGCCTCACAAATCCCTGTGTCTTACCAGGGTCCAAGGGGCTGTAGCAGTTATGACCCTGTCAGCTCCCAGCGGCTGTAGTCACTACTGCCACTGCTGTTGCTAGTGAGGGCATGAAACCTGCATCAGGGTCTCCACACACATATAACACACATATTGTAACAGCACTATGTGATGGGGGGTCGCTCATGTGGTGACTCCTGAGATACAAAACAGAATTGCTGTGTGTCCTCTTCCCTACACATACTTTCTTCACAAATTGGTGCTATCTGTAGATTTCATATGTCTATTGTCTTTCATCATTCAGTCCATTAGTCAAAATGCTAAAAAGTACCAGATCCAAAAAAGGTCAAGATAGACCACTGCAGCCCTGTATTTGACATTGTATCACTGAGAATTACTCTGTAAATAGAGATTTGTACCTATGCCACAGAAGCTTCTTCCAAGCCATGTTTCTCTAGACTCCTTCCAAGATGGCATATGATGCTTGCCACCTGCCTTCGGTGTACAGGGGCTGTAGATTTCACGTCTGCCACAAAGATTTACTTGTCTTATGTTGCTATAGCAATACATGTGTCTTACCCATATCCTATTCCTTGATACAATTTTCAAGCCCTGCCAAAGTGCCAACCCGTCCTTCTGTCTTATTCCATGGATTGGCATTTCCTGAAATCCCGCAGTAGCTGTTGCTTTTTAATGCCCATTCATTACTGGGCTGGGAAAGTCATTCTTTTCTAGCTCCACATTCAGTGGATGTCTGTGTTTCTGTACCCATGTACATTAGGACCAATTCATTGTGCAAAGACATGTCCAGGGTTCACCTGGATCCCATATCATGAGTCCATCTATCTTTGTTCTCCAACCCTCTCCTCCTTGCACCTACATTTCCAGGAAAAACAACTCCTTGCAAACAGGCCAGAAGAGTGTTAAAATGAACTCTGCCAGTTACTTGACCTGGAAAATCAGAGGACTAGGATCCCATAGGGCTTCCTAGAAGATGAGTCCAGATGCAACCTTGGATTAAACCCTATTGTGCCAGTTCTGCACAGAGAATAAAAATATATTGTCTTCCACAACTGTGCCTATACACTTCCATTACTATATTTTGTAACACATTGGTAGGAGAGAAGGCCTTATGTCTATAGCCTGCTTTTCTTCCTGCAATTAATTCCCAGCCCAGGTTTTGCTGCAATGTTTTTTTTCTGCTATTGGACTTTTTTTTTTCAACTCAGAGCTTGTAACTTGAGGCTTAGTGCAGAATATTTTTTGCTTTCTAAAAGCACATCGTCTATAAGACAACTGACAGACATCCCTCAGGATGAAAACTGCCACAAGTGGTCTGATCTGTTCCCAACCTTTTCCTGCAAGTCATTTATTTCAGATAATTCACTTTTCATCTCTTATAAAGGAAAGGCAGTCTCTGCATTTAAGGGTCAGCCAAAATAATGTTAAACTGGGTTTTTCAGCATTTATTGATGTGTAATGTAGCAGACGAATGACTCCATTAGTCTTTCTTGCTAGTGAATGCCCTTGAAATACTTATGCAGATGCACATAAGGGTCCTGAAAACAATTGAACACCAAAGCTGCAGGGACATCATGGGCCAGCTTTGGAAAGGAGGGCATTGAATAGATAAAAACAAGTATGGAAAGGGTCTTACACCTCAGCTTGAACAAGGAGAGTTTCTGAACTATTCAGAACAAATACTGAGCTAGCTGACAGAGAACTCTTGGGTTTGGGTTTTGCTGTTGTTTGTTTTCTTGGGTTTTTTTTTGTTTTCTTTTGTTTTTTCCTCCTTGGAATATTTGTGAATTGAAACTTCTTTGCTGTATGGAAGGAGATTAGGTGCAGCTTCTTCTAGGAAGCTCCCAAAGTCTGCACTTGGTTCCCCACTCAAATGAACAAGGCTGGGCAGCCTGAGACCATTGTGAGGAACCGACAAGGTAGCACTGAGTGATACAGCTCTGCAGCTAGAAGCTGTATGAACCCATTCAGGTTCATACAAGCCCACAGAAGTCCTCTTGCTGTGCTGCATCTGAGAGCTGAGGTAGCATCTGTGTGATGTAGTTATGTTCACATAAACTAACCAGGACTTTGCTTCAAAGACGGAAGGTCAAATAGAAGTTAAAAAGCCCAGGTACAAGGCTTCTCAATTTCTCTCTCAGTTCCTTTTACATATCTGCTCTAAGTTTTAAAGATAATTTTGGGTACTCAGACCCAACAGAAGACTGAATGAGGTCTGAATTTTATGACATTTCTGAGAGATCTGGAATTGTCCCTAAACCCATTTCTGATATGGTACTATATTCATATTTCTCACTAAAAACAAACACATTTATTTTGCTCTGAGAAAACAGATGACATACTGAGAGGCAATTAGCAGATCTGTGTTTTTCAGTCAACTCACTTTCCTTTTAGATATATGGGAAAAAAGTCAATCAAAAATCAACTTCATGAGAAAAAACCCTCTTTATCTCTTGTCAGTCATATGATGCCATACTGAGATGATCCCCCCAAGCCAACTGCCTCATGGAAAAATGGCAGAAAAACTTCTTGAAGATCCAATCTGCTAACATATATACATATGTGTTGCATTAAACTCTCCAGAGAGATGCTACAGAGGAAAGCATCCAGCAGAGCAAAGTCCCAAATCTGAGTTATTAGTTTGATGCTTGATACAAAATTAGTTCCACTGTTACAATTTTTCTGTTTCCATATATTCATATCACTAACTGTCCAAGAAAAGATGGTTAACATGATTCCCTAAAACTTGTTCTGTTTTTCTGAAACCCATGTTCACAAGTAACTGTATACAGTCAAAGGCAGCACACTGATGTCCAGTCAGGAAAGAAAACACCTACTAAACCTGTATAATGAATAAAGCAATAAATACTTCTGGGTTTTTTGTTTTTTGGTTTTTTTTTTTTTTTTTCTTTTTAGTTGCCTGTATCTGAAGTGCTGGAGATGCACAAAATAATGGGCTTTGCATTGGTAAAATCTAGCTAATGTGTTAAGCAACAGAGGACTTCTGCAGTAAGACAGTAACAAGTTACCATAGTGACCTATTACACACAGGGAAAGTAAATTTCTCTGCACTTATTTTTGGAGCTTCCTGTAAGGCTATATTGTCAACAAAGCACCAGCCTTAAAAGCAGTGTATGCTTCTCATTTCTCTATTGTGGAATCGAGAAAGACTCGCATGTTGAGGATGTAACACAACAAGGCATCTCAGTGAGACAGTTGTATTTTGGTGTTTAACTGTGTGTGTCATTAGTACCAAACAAGCTGCAGCTCACTTTCAGAGCTTAACCATCACAAGTTTATGCCTAAATGCTTGCAAAGACCTTCTTCTTGTCCTTCCTTCCTTTGCCTCGCATCAAATAAAATCACAACACCTCACATTTTGCAAATACTATTTTTTTCCTTTTGGTAGGTTTTATTATCAGTCTTCCATCCCTCTCTCCTGGCCTCTGTATTTCAGTCCATAGAGAACTCAGCATCCACGTAGCTTTCCTTCTCACTACCAAAACCTTTTGGCTACTCTGCTGGGCTTTTTCTTTCTTCCCTCCACATTCACACCCAGATCTGGCTATGGAAAGAATGTGTGGGAACAAGTACTTCTGGATATCTTGCCATTCAGTGTGCCCTTATGCCTTGACAATCTCCTTTCCCCAGCACCAGCAGAGCAGATACTCTCTGTGGATGAAGCCAGTGTGTTGTCATTACTGACACGCAATGCAACCCCAGTGCAGCTCCCACCTGCTTGGCCACACACCCTTCTGCTCCCAGCATGGAGGGAGAAGTTGCGTGGGCACCTTGGCAGTCCTGGAAAAGAGGAGGGCTGCAATCTGGTTCACTTACCTCTCCTATTTCCTCTGCAGCTTGGAGTCTCACATCTGTTACTGGGGCTCAGTACCTGTGTCCAGTGCAGGACAAGGTGACAAGGCCAAACAGTAGCAGAGCTTGACCATGTTTGTCCATCTCACAGTTTCAAGTGCTCCCTGAACAGCTGAGATGCATGGTGTTTGGCACTGGGTCAAAATCAAATGATTAATTTATCCCTCATATCTGAATCAGTAACATTCAGTTTTGTGGATGAAAAGGTTTGAACCAGTCCCTTTTCAATCATCTTAGTCTGTGCTGCTCGTCCCCAACAGGAGCTGTCAAACACAGGTTGCTCTTATGTCCTCCCCACATCTGGTTAGCACTTACAATTGCCATATATAAAATGTATCAGGCATAGGCCCATGCCTCTCTCCAGCCACTTGTCAAAGGGCTAATTTACCCTGCAAAAATCAGTGAAGAAAATGAGAATCCAACTCAAGGACTAATTGACTGATGAGAATGTGTTTCCTTTTAATGCTATGGAATTTCAGAAACATTTAAATATGGTGCCATATACATGCAAAGGATACTCTAAACTGAAATGACTTACACATTTCACACAGTAGAAGGAAGAAGACAGTTATGACATATTTCATATACACACAAAAATGTGGAGATTAAAGTAACCGTAGGGCAGCAATTATGCTCCTTGAAGCATATCTAACTGATCAGCTGAAACTCTTATCTGTAGCAAACACTGGTGCCAATCTGTAGGTCTTGTTACAATTATATATAATAACTGTGCCACGATAATGAAGGGCAGTTAACTTAGACACACCAATCAAGTTGCTGTGAGTATATGACTCATTATGTTGTGACTCAAGAAACCTGTGAACATCTTGCATTAATTTTAGTAATTTAGAATTTCTCCACACACAAAAAAAGAAATTTTGAGTGCTGATACAGTCTAATGACCTTTTCAGTAATTTCTGGATTTGCTTAAAAGGCTTATTCAGCTTCTCTATATTTCAAAGGCTACATGCGTTCAATTGAATGTGAACCTGACAGCAAGACCTTCAGAGGAAATGTTGACTTTGATGTGTAAGTGAAACAAAATTCAACAGTGAAATTATTTCTCATCACACCTGCTTTAATGTACTAAGAATTAAGTCCTCTGTCCTTAAAAGTTAATATAAGAAAGCAAAAGAAATCAGCATCTGGGAAAAAAAAAATGAAAAATTTTTCATTGAAAGGAATAAGGCTGTACCTTAGAATTAACTTTCTCATCAGTAACAGCTTCCTGATTGTGCATTTCTGTGTGCTTGCTTGGCCATGTGATGTGTGTATAAGCAAGCATGATTTGCCCTTAAATGAATGCAACAGGGTAAAATTAACAGTCACCAACGAGAATGTCTTACCTGACACTCCTGCAGATTGCTTTGAGTGGGTCCAAGCTTGCTCTGATTTATGCATCAGAAGACTGTGCAGCACCTATGCTTCTGTTTGTGTACCCTGCCACTCCATGAAACTCCCAGCTCCAGTGAAACTTACCAAAACTGATGCCAAGATTTGGGATAAGACAGTTTCCTTCTCATTCCAATGACAAACATACATCCTCAAAACTGTCATAGTATTAAATAACTACAACAGTCCAATCTCAAAAGACAAGAGCATAATCTTCAATTATTTCAGCACGTGCCCCAGAGCCATTTTATATGTCTGGTGATATTTGAGACATCCACATGGGACTAAATTCAACAAAGGATCTCTGGGAGACTTGGACTTTTCTGGTGGATGTAAAATAACCCTGGGCATTTGATTTAGCACCAGAAATTTATGTGAAGGCAACTGAGTCTCATGCACAGAATAATTAAAGGGTCACATTGCCTCTAGTTTTTTTTTCATAATGCAGCAGAAATTTTATCCAGCATTTCTAAGCAACATGGGTAGAATTCCTCTTCTGCTACAGGGGTTTTAAAGTATTTTTTCACATGCTTTAAGCATTGGGATACATCATGGTCTAAGCATGATGAATCTCTGAATTCCTCCAGCCAAGTTATTGCATTTTATTTTATTGAACAAAGGACAGACTGTTAGTGTACGCTATTGTACATCCAGTGCAATATCCTTCAGGTGCACACATCTCATTACAGTCAAGCCTTCTGGGTCTCCTTGTAGTCTGGCCTTCTGCTGAAAGAAGCTCTCTGTGACCTGCACATTCTTAAGAAAAACTCCATGTGGGACTAGTGTAAAGGATACCCGGAGAAGAAGAGAAATGAGAAGGCAAGTTACATTGTCTGATCTAATAACGATTTCATATAAAATGCTCAAAATCCCTTGGAGGAGGAGAATGGGGCAATAATGAATAGAATGGGCTGATAAAAGCTTCACTGCTGGTTTAGCAAAGCCAGATGGGTAGGTCAGAGTGCATGTTCAAATCCCTGAAGGAGAAGCTGGTCAGGAATACTTGTATACCAATGCGAGAGTGAATACCTTAGTTTCTTGGATGAAGAATATCCTTTTGTAGAGTCTTACAATTTTGGCTCTGCCCTAAGACTGATTAGGAGCATAAATATGTGTAAGAACCATCAGCGAAACATTATTTAAGAAGCTACTGCCTTGTGGTCAGTTTGTCAACAGTGGGAGTGATCTAAATGTGTGTTATCGTATCTTCTTTGATATACTACCAAACACCCAGTGACTCCACTGAACTACACCTCTCACCTAGCATATCTTTCCATGCTTATGGATTTCAGGTGATTTCAGCTTTCCAAGTCATGGCTGAATACAAAGCTCAGATTCTCAGTTTTGAATTTAGCAACTGAAAACATGAGTGATTTTACCTAAGTGATTTTACATCTCAGCCTGTGCAGAGATGTCTTTGTGCTTGGCCCCCATTTTCTGTGTTGTCTGATGCCACTGAACTACTGGAAAAAAATGAAACCAAGCTCAAATTACCAGTAGCTAAGGGTAATTAAATTCCAGGGAGACTTAGGGTCTATTACCTCTTCTATTTCGTTTCTTTTTGTGGATTGTCAGTGTAAACACATATCTGTTAAATTTTTTTTGGTTGACTCTTAATGAAATCCATCACTTTCCCACTGTGGAGAGGCAGCCATTTCCGTGAGTTCACTTGAAGGTACGTCACCATATGGAAGAATTGTCGCAGGGTTACAGATGTTTTCTAGCGTTCCAAAATCCCGGGGAGTCTTCTCTCCCACACAGACTGAAACAAGATCCTTTAGGCGCTTAGGCAAAAATGTTAGAGAGTGAAGAATTCAGTTGTCAGTGGGGTTGTTTTGTGGGATATGTTCTTGACCTTTGTTTTCAGTTCTGTGACGAGTTTTTGTTTTGTATGTGTAGAGTTTGGATCAGTCAAAACCTGTATCTTTACAAGAACTCTGAGGCACTAATGTAACATAAGTCTGAATCATAAAATAGCTTTTGGAAACCTTAATCTAATAAATCTTTTAAAGTACAATATGTATCTGAGCATATGAAAAGTCTCCTAGAAATGCTTTGTTGGTCTGGGGTCAAGAGACTTGACCCAAAATTCATTGAAGCCAGTAGGACTCTTTCCAACAACCTCATTATAGCATTTTAACTCTAACTTTGTGTAGAAATAAAAGTGTACACTGGTCTTGAGTGAAGAAACCACTGATTTGCAGTACCAGGGAAAAAATAGATGCAGATCTCCCTTGTTTAAGACCTTCCTGGCAAACAGTATTGGATAGAGCACTTGTCATGTTATTTTGCAATTAATTGCTTACAGTCAGGGTTCATGTCACTGTGGTTTCACCTCCATTCAAAGACTTTTTTTTATAGACATCCAATTAGTTGCTATACTTTTTCTTAGGAAAAGCAGCTGCATTTGCAGGGAATTCCTGAAGAAAGCTTTACAAAATGTACCTGATAAATGTGAAAATAAGCCTAAATCAGCAGCTGTTAGCAGCAGTGCTTGTGCAGATCAGTATACTAAAAGCAAGTTTGAGCTTCCAGTATAAGCCACTTGTTTTGAAAACTCTTACTGAGAAGAAAGATTACATTGTTTGTGTATATACATCGTATCACACATAAATTGCAAATATATTCAAAGTACTGTGATTTAAACATATGTGAGGAATGTAATATGCTTCTGGGTGTGGAAAGAAGTGCATGTAATGAGAGGTTAGGATGATAAACTTGCATTTCAGTTGTGTTAAACATTTTGAAATTGTCACAGATGAATATTCCTTCTTAGACACTCTGCCATATATACTCCAGAAGAGATCTCAAAACTTAAATGTGGTATGTTTATGCCAGCTTTTGTGTGTATTCCTGTCATCTCTGCTAACACAACACTTGCAAACCTCCCTCCAGTCTTGCACAGGACTTAAATAAGTTGTTGGGCACTGCTCAAATACGCAACAGACTGGCCTCTTTCCCAAACCATCTGTCTAATGTGTGGCTTATATTCATCCCATTTAACTTGAGGCACAAAGACCAATCTGCTTAGGCTTCTCTCTCCAGTTTGGAAAGACGAACACAATAGATGACAAAGAATTGTAGCCACACACAAAACCCCTCACTCCAGCTGGTTTCCAGCAAATCAACAACTCTGTTATTATGGGATGAGCATCTATTGCTGCCAAGCAGGTACCAGCTTTTCTTGAGAAGGTGGCTATGCTGCTAAGAGGGCTCTGCCTGCTTAACATGCCACTTCTGTGCATTTTTTCAGCTGTACATATTTTGTTCATTCAAATGTGGAACAAAAAGAATGCAGGGGGTTGGGGTTTTTTTTCATTAAATTAAGCTATTCATTTTTGTTCAGGTCTAGAGGAAGGCAGGAAAAAAGCTGATTTGAAAATCTAGTGCCCTTGAGAAAGGAGATGAATAGGCACGTTACTGGTTTGGACAGATAGGGAAAGGATGGATTTCAGGGGGTGGAAAGGAGGCGGGAGATGACAAATGACAGGGAAGTATAAAACCTCTGCAGCATTTTTTTTTTTGCCAACAAAGAACAAAAGTAGTCACTAGGGTTTTGCACAGCACAAATCTGCAAGAGATAAGGTCAGCAATAACACTGAGTGGCTCCAGAGGTTAAATATCAACGCATTTTTTTCCTCAGTTCCACCATAACTTGAGCACAGTCCCTAGAGAAAAATTCCTTTTATTTGAGTTGTGCATGAGTTTTTTTCCAGAGGATTTGAGTACAGCTTATATGAAAGGTTTGAAGCAATACAAACCATGAAGTTAATTGGAAAAAAAAAAAAAAAGAAAAAAGAAAAACAGAAAACCCCCACAAAATCTCATTCTTATAATGCCAAAGAGCAAGACCTGCGTCTGCTACTGGTTTCCCAAGCAGTGTTGTAAATGCACATCTTCTGCACTATGCAGAGTCTTATGGGTGTCAGTAACCCTTGCACAGGTATGGAGTGTGCCACCCATCTGCACAGCAGATGCAAAGCCCTGAAGTATTATCTGTAAACCAAGTTTCTGATATGAAGAGGCTGCAACAGCATCAAGAATAATTTAGAGCTGTAGTACTTAAATTGGTGTCCATCTTCCACTTTGAAATGTCAGTGCAAAATGAATCTGAATTAAAAGCAAGATTTAGTTTAAAAATGAATCAAAGAAGAAGGAAAAGTAATAACATTTTGCATTTGGTGATGCAAACCAAAGTACGGTGCCAAAGCACAGAGCCAAAGCACAGACTAAATTACCACAGATGGCACTTTTCTAGATTTAAGGATCTTCAATATAGCAATTTTGACCAAATTTATGGTCTTCTCCTTTAAAATGCAGTTTTAGCTACCACTTAAGTAACTAAAAGGTAATTTGTGCTCTCATTTCATCAGAACAAGACAGTATGGAAATGAAAATAAAATATAGCAAATCACACAGTGCAGATGAAACAGAGACAGCTAGAAGGGAAGAGATAAAACATGAGGTCACTAATTTCTACATTCATAGTTTGTGCTTTGAGATGTTTATTTTATTAGATTTTCTGCCGATTCCACAAAACAACACCTCCCTTGCATGTGTCTTCTCCAAATATGCACAACTGACAAAAAAAACCCCAACAAACAAATCTCCAACACTTTGAGAATTACTCACAGCGTGGCAGGGGAGGCTGCAGGGAAGCACTCTGCCTGTCAGAGCAAGGCTCTGCATCCATGCTCCCCACACACACCTTTCTTTTATAATTATTTTTTAAAATTCTTTTTCTTTCCACACCAAGCCCCAGTTTCCATTTGAGTGGCTGGCAGCACAGGGACACTCATTATCTGTGTGCTCAGCCATGAGGCATTTGTGAGCAAACAGCAGGCCTTCCTGCAGTTCCAAAGTGTGTGATGCAATTCATAGCAATTTATATCATAAACACACAACTTTGTTCTGCTCTCTGTTCCCTCTTTTCTTTCCCAGGTCTCCAGCCAGCTTGTGCAGAATAGAAAAAGCCACCTGAAAGTAAGTGACATAAGAGAAGAGCCAAAGCAAATATTTTGAAGATGCCCTGGGGGATGACACGTGTTCATGCAGGTATTACCTGTGGAGACACCACTAGTGGAAGAAGGATTGCAGTAGAGAAAAAGAAAGATAAATTTAATTGTGTAACCAACTGTATGTTTGCCAATATCACTTTCTCTCTTTAAGAATAATACTGGGAGTAGCATCCAGAGGTCTGCATATGTGTTTGAGATGCTGTAGAGTACTCCAGCTCAGCTACACCTGTCCTTGTAGGGCAGAATGGGTCTTCTTAGGTCCTGTGCCAAATCTGCCAGCCTATGCAGGTGTTGCAGACACCCAAGGACATCTCTCATGGCATCAGGCCTTGTTTGACTCTTGACTCCTCTCACATTCTGCACCCAGGAAGCAATACAGCCGCTCAGTCATGGATATCCAAAGCCACAAAAGATGTGCCAGGGTTTCACAGGAAGGTAGGTATGATAGTAATGGAGACTCATATCTTTCTGGTGAGGCAGCAAGGAGCTCAGGGAAGAGTGCCTTACTGCCCAGTCACCTCTGCACAGTTATATTTGAATTACTCTCAGCTGACTAAAATGAAAGCTTAAGACTCAGTACTCAGGACATACATTTAGTTGTCCTAAAGTCCAGGCCAAATTCTCCTACCCACTGAGTGTTATAGCTCTTAGGTTTCATTGTCAACCTCTTTTAGCAGAAATCCTACTGTTTGGCCAAGGAGGCTGAGTTACACAGAGAAGACTGATCATCCATGAACCCTCTGTTCAGTCTGGTCTTTTGCCTTGCTCTACCAAAGACATAATGGTATGTGCCTTGTGGGGTGCAGTTGGACACAAGACCCCTAGTTTAGCCCCTGGTATCTTGTATTTTGTTCTTGGCCTCAATTCAGTAAAAAACAAAGACCTGTGGGCAGATAAAATGTCTTTGTGGCAGCTCATATCTGTTTCCAATCTTCCTCCAGGTTTACCCTACCTCCATCCACCACTGTGTACAACTCACACAGTTGTCTTGCACAATCTGCAGAAACAAGGCAATTCACAGCTATGCCTCCAGGACTGTATTCCCTCACTGTGAGCCTTTATTTGACTCAGGTCTGCCTTGCTGCAGATGTGAAGTGGATATGAAGCTGCTTAAACCCATCTGTATAAGCAGGACTCAGAGCTACTTGTCAAGGCTGCTGGGAGGGTGTATTACTATCTGTGATGGGTTGTTTTTTTGTAGGCCTTCCTTGGTAACCAGGGTCAAGATCTAGGAAGTATTCCATCCCATCTCTTTACGTAATCAGGTGTATATAAACCGAAGGAGGAGGTGTTCTCTCTCCTTTTTTTTGCTTCTTTTCCTTCTCGGGCTCGCACGCTGACGAGCTCCCGGTNCTTTAACTGCACTTCTGTAAGAGACCACCCATTATCAGATTTTTTTTTTATTTATTTTTTTTTTACCTAAAGACACCAGGATGCTTGTTCTTAATTTCCCATAGAAAAGTTTGTGAAGGAGAAGGAACAGAAATTTGGGAAGTGGAAAAATTTCAGACATGCCTTATACATGTCTTACAGTGTCTCATATAAAAAAGGGTATTTTGGAAGGAACCAAGGATTTTCCCTTATGCACAAAAGAACTGATGAAATTAATCCAAAGAAGATATATTAGCAGTGAAGGAAGAAAGTCCCTTGGCAAAACTGCAGCTGTGCATTTGCATTTGTTTTTAGAAAGCTATGACTCTATATTAGATATTCTCTCTTCCCTAAAACAGTTTTACTAGGGAGCAATTCAAGGAAATGATTGACCATGAGTACCATAAGATACATTTCACTATACAGGATCTGTTTGGCATAGTGGACTACCTCTCTTCTGGCAAACTGAGCAGAGCCCAGGAAGATTCCTGGGATGTGTAGCTCTCTACAGTAAAATTCTTGCACATGTGCACTGCTGACTTGTGGTCAACCATGATCTCCACCAGGATCCCAGAGCCTTTTTCTGGGAAGCTGCACTGCAGCTGATCAGCTCCCAGCATGTTCTGGTGCCCGGGGTATTTCCTACCTTTTGCTTGTGTTGAACTTCATGAGATTCCTCACTAGCCAGCTTTCCAGACTGCCAAGGCTGAATGGCGGCAAACCCATCTTGTGCAATGATCATTCCACCCAGTTTTTCATTATCTGCACTCTGTCACTTCATCTAGGTCATTAATGAAGTTGCTAAACAGTGTTTGTCCTGATGTTGACGCCCTAGGAGTCACCAACAGTGACTGGGCACTGCTTGGACTTTGTGCTGCTGATCACAAACGTCCAAGCCCAACAGTTCAGCCAATTTCAGTCCATGTCACTTATGTATGTATCAAGTCTGTATTTTGTCAGTTTTTGTGTGAGAATGATATGGGAAACAGTGTTGAAAGTTTTGCTAAAGTCAAAAGAAACAGCATTCACTGCTCTCCTCCTGTCCATCAGGTTGTCAGAGACAATTATCAGGTTGATCAGGAGTGATTTTGCCTTCATAAAGGCTAACTACCTACTACCTTCTGGGCCTTCATACATTTGGAAATGGTTTCAAAGTTTACCTATAGCTGCAATTGCTGCATAATGAAATGGTTCTGCATCTAGCAATGCTGTCTGAAAGAAGGGGATCAATGAAATATGAGTCATAGAGCCATTTTGGTCAAGAGCATAGTAACTAATACGAAGTTATGGGGGTTCAAAAACATGCCATGTATACACTCCTTCACTCAGCAAAGCCAATCCTCAACACTTGTGACAGCATTATATGTTTTCTGCCGTAAACCTCTTAAGTGAAACCTGAAAACTAGCAAGAAAACCTCACAGGAGTGTGTGCTTCTGAGTTTCTGTGTGTATCCTGGGATATACTTTTAATCTGACAGCTTGTTGAAGCCAAGACAAGCAGTGAGGTAGTGGTTAGTGCTCCCACAGGCAAGGCAGCACAGGCAGCAAACACAAGGAATGCAGCAGTGCTTGCTAGACAGGCTTCTTGCTGGGCATAGCAATAGGGGAAGCACACCTGCCTCCTATGAGCTCCAGAGTGCTCTTCTGTCTTCTGTAGCTGATTCTGAATAACTTGTAATTATATGGATGCTCAGTTTCCTTGTACAAAGTGTGGTGCAGACTGCAGGAAGGCAGACATGCCTTCAGCTAAGGAGGGTGTGATTTTCTGTGTTTTAAATAGACATGAGTAAACAGTGTGAGTTGGGCCTTGAGTGGGTAACACAAAGATACACAGGCTTTCTTGCAGTTGAGTTTATTTTTGATCAGAGGAACAGCATTGATGATTTAATCCATCATGTCAAAAGTCTTCAATGTCAATACAGAAAGAATAGTAATTTAAATCTGTCACTGACAACTGCTCATTTTCAGCTCTAGCCAACAGTGCAGCTCAGAAAAGAAGAAATGAAAGCTATACTGACATGAAAGAAGATGTCTTTTGTAAAATCCTGGTAACAACCACCTGTCTCTCACTAAAAAGGGCCAATATTTGTTTTCAGACACAATTGTCCACCTTTCCAGTGACTCATGCAGATTTAATTTTGTCACTTTCTTTAATAGCAAGTGGTTGTATGTTCCCTGCCATGATAACACTATTAGAGTTTATTCAATAACAGAAAGACAAAACAGGCTGGCTTGGAAAAGTTTATAGGTTTAATTGGCTTGAGTTTGCTGACAGAAGGGTCTGTAGTAAACTGCCACTTTCACTGGGTAAAAGCTAAACTGTGTTGACTAAGATATGTCTGTTCAGCAGTCAACTCTGCTATTACAGGGATTGCAAACAGAGCTAATAATTAACTGGATATAGTCAGCTAAATCCATCAGTGCTGCTCTATAGACAGCAGCATGGTCTAACCACCCAAATGTTTGCTCAGGATGTGCTTTGTATTTCCCAAATCACTGCAGCTTCCCGACTACCATCCATCCAGGACACTGCCTTGAGCAACTCTGACGTGTTCCTCTGAGCAGCAGACGCAGCAGGGGTGACAGTACACCCTGACACAGCCAATTGCCAACCTCGTGTTCAGCATGGGTTTAACACTAGCCCTCCATAAAGCATTTGAATGCAGGTTGCAAATGTTTGGTGTAACAGTAAAGGCCTTTGGCTCAACCCTTTCTTAACACACAATCAAGAATTATTGCCGGGTAGTGCTGGGAGAAACACAACATACCTCCTGCTCTGGGTGTGGGATGGCTCTCCAGATATCTGTTTCCATATGTGCAGAAGAGGAATGGACTTCACTGCCACAAAGTAGGTTTTGTGTGAGTTAGTTCCCTTGAGAACTGTGAGCTCTAGAAGTGCCTTGTGAAATCACCACAGAAATAAGCAGTTTTGTTTAGGTAGTGTATCTGAATGAAACAGTCAAGCAGGGAGATATTGCATGTTTCTAGTCTGAGTGTGAAGAAGAAAGGGTGTTACCCTACAGCAAATACTGATTTAGCAGCAGGCAGCACTGTCAAAAATTGGGCATCTTTTATGTATGCAGTCTTCTAGCTGTATCACCCAAAATAATTTTCCTACAGAGATTTGTAAGGCGCAGGGCTTACTTTCATGCCTTTATACTTTAATGACTTGGAACACAGTTTAAGCAGTGTTTTTTTCCAGAATTACCTATACCCCAAGCAACAAAGTCAGGCATTCAGGGCATATTCAGGACTACTTGTTCTAAGTGCCAAAGTGAAGTGGTGAAACATTTATATTTGGCAAAATATTTTAGACAGCTTATGTTAAGCATCTCTGTCACCCTACTATCTTTCAAAGAAAGTAAAGGCTTTTACAGAGTAAGTTACAAATCCTACAGGATTTTCCTAGATGCAGAATCAGGAATATGTTATATCTCTTGCCTTGCAGGTGACTCAGGGATGTGCCTGTCAACTCAAATTCCTGATCCTAGAATCCTCTTGAGGGGGGAAGCACAAACTGACCACATATCAGCCAGACGTATTTCATGCTACAGGAATAGGAGCAAAGATGTTTTTCAGTTTGAAGGTGTGTGAGTTCTCATCGCACTTTGTATTCTCAGTCTTGTCCCTTTTAAGTTCTATTTTCAGATTGCTTATTTCTGAAAACAGGATTTTTACAGGGCTTTAAAGTACATCCTCATTCTGCAGATGGCACCTCTAATATAGCTCTAAAGGTAGAGATTACAAGCTGGACTAGATGAATACTTAAAACACAGAAAGGAGCACACTTCTGCTTTTTGATCTAGGAACACCTTGTAGCCTTCATGGACACCCAGTTCTGATCTCATAGAGTAAATTGCTCCAGCCATACTGAAATTTGGAACAAGTTTCCTACAGTGGTTCATGAATTATTTATGCCTCAAACTTACTTTATGATGACAACAGACTTTGAACAAAAGTAGCTTGAACTTTCATAGTAATTATATAACAGAACTCTGCAGAGATGCTCATACTACCCCATGAAAATGTCACTAATACGATCCTGGAGATAGAATGAAAAATGCACATGTCAATACTTTGGGCATATAAAGGTTACTGGCTATAAGAAGTATGTTAGCTCATCTGGGACCGACCTAATGTTTAATTTTTTATATCCAATATGTAATATGCTACTACAGCAGATTGTGCACTAAAACTTGTAAACATTGTTACGTCCTTACAGGTAATACTTGGAGTAAAGCGAGCACACGTACACAAGGTGGTGCTGCTGGGCTAACACAGTGAATGTCCTGCTACTGCACTGCACAGACCATTTTGTGAGAGATAATCTCACCCATGGAAAACTTTCTTCTTTGATTTCCCACTTTCTGAATACTGCACCCTTCACATTCCAGCTGGCTGCGAAATAGCAGTCCTGTTTCACAGAGATGGTGCAGGTCTGACTTTTGTCTTTGGCTCTCCAGTATTTTTGCCACTATTTTCAGTCATGTCCTACACACCTGTTTCACTAGACTGCAAGTACCACACAGATCTGTCAGCAGAATGACATAAGGTGAAATTTCAAAGTCCCAACATGAATGTCACAGGATGCATACCAAAGGTCCAAATAATTATTTATTTTTTTTTAAATCAGTAAGGTGTAAATTTCTAAGTCATCCAGATACCCTGGCAAAATTTATTCAGTCTCTAATTTAAGTTCTTGGAGTTGAAACAGGAGATACTTTAAATCACTTCTTTTATTGGAGGTGAAATTCACACCTGTGTTTTTACTGAGTACATCCATAATACACATGGAGATTTAGATACACTAAGATATTGAACAAGTAAATTTATTTGATACAAAATATTAATACAAACAAATATGGAAATGTAAGGCCTCGCAATCCAAATATTTATGGAAATCATGTATTTGCGGGTATATTCCTGAATTCATCATTTCCATTAAGTAATACCATTTGATGCCAGCTGAATTACTAGTCATAAATTTTCAGATGCTAAGGGTTGAGTTCTGTAGGTTTATGCTGATGTGACCTGAAATAAATCTGGAATTTCTTAAAGTTTACACCAGTAATACAGAGAAGATTGCCAAATTGTTTTGTTAGCCGTTAAAAATTAAGCAAAAGCTACAATTAGAATAGCAACGAACATGTGTAGAATGGCTCCTTACCTGCAAGAGACTTCTTAGCAAAATTTTAAGTACAGAGGGAATCCTGAAATATTAATTATATCCTCTGAAGTGTAGGTTTCCCTGTATGATTTTCTCTGTACTGACTGTTCTGGCTATATTGCTGAGTAGTCAGTCTGCCCAGAGAAACCTTTAGGGTCTCTTAAGGATAGTTAGTGTTTAGATAATCACAAAATAATTAAGGTTTGCCTAGCCATGAAGTGATGCAGGTTATTTATTGTTCTTTGAAGGCAAAAGTTGCTGTACTTACAGGATTATTGCATACAGTGGCAAAACTAAATAGGCATCACTTTGCTGGAGAACAAGCTCTGTGTTGTCTGTGATCAATTCAACACAACTTGTTTGAAAATTTTATCACAAGAGCTCTCTTCTTTAATTAGCACAGTGTGGCTGGGCAGGACACTTGCTGTGATTGTGGAGAGAGCCTCTCCTCTTTCAAAAGATTTTAATATGAGTGGTCAATTTGTGATCTCAGTAGTGGTGGAATAAAAATCTGCAGTAACTCTTCAATGTCACCAGAATTCATTAGTTAAACTACTGTTCTTATTTCTAACTCTCTTTCTTGATGATGAGATGAAAATGTGGTTCCTAGCAACTGTGTCTTGAATTTTGGTTGGTTGATTCTTCAAAATATATTTTCTTCCTTCACTATTTGTCCCCAAAACCAGACTTTCCCTGTAACAACTGTCAGTATAAGATAAAAATTCCTGCTGCTTTATTAAAGCGGCAGTCTCTCTTGCATTGTGAACTACAGAGATGCTCCCTAGTAACTTTCTTGCTTCTCTGAATAGTGTCTGCTTCTTTGTTGTGCTTTAACACATAGTTTTTTTAATAGTGTGATGAGTGCTAAATTGTCTGTTGATTCCCATTTTGAAATACTATCGCCTCCTTTTTATTTTTGAAGCAAAGAATAAAAAAATCCCGTTTACTTCCCCCAGCCTGTGCATTTTCCACTGCCATTGGGCCTTTATCTAGAATTTCTACTGTAAATTTCCATTGTAAATCTAAACATATACTGTAGATGGAGCTTTAAGTTTTTTCCAAGAAGAAATCCATTCATTAAGCCATAAAGATGCCCCAGTGATAAGAGAAGGAGGGGAAGACTCACACAAGACAAGTCAGGGAGTGAGTTGATGCCAGGTACATTTATGATTTGGATTTGTACTCTTTGCATTTGCCTCTAACAGAGTAGGAAACAGAAAACATGGACTCAGGAAAATCTCGTCTTTATCCTCTCTGTAATCCTCAGAAAAGAATGAAAGATTGATTGGAGCCATCCTTAGAGCAGGGAACTAAAGTATATCCCAGAGAAAGGAGAGACAACTTTTCAGCTGGTGTGTTGAAAGGAACAACACAGGCATAACAAAGCAGAAGAATTATTATGTAGTAAGTGAAAAAGATTCCTTTAAGCCACAGTCTATGTGAAAATGAAAGGTCAATGGCCAATTCTAATTAACATGACATTTAATGGAATTAGTCCTAGCCATGTGTATCAGCAGTAGATGCAGACTTATAAAAGGAAAACTGAAGTGGGCAAGAGGTTAATTAGGTAGGTAGACTACACAGAAGCACTTTTAGCAATATCCAGGAAAAAAAAAAATNGCAGGCCTACCCTGTAACATGTAGGAAATAAGTACACCTTGAGACCAATAAAACTGGATTTAATCCAGGGAGGTGATTTCATGCCACGCAGCACTAACTGCTGACCTCATACTCTGGGCACTACAGGATAAAGAGCCAGAGCTAGTAGTCAGGGAGGGTTGTATCTTGCTCCTCTTTAAGACGTAGCTGAAAATATATTGAAAGCCCAGTCTTGCCTAGTGTGAAGGTAAAGAGATGAGGACAGCAATCCCTGACTCAAAACATCTCCCAAAGCAAATGGAAACTAAGACTTCACTCTGCTTGCCTTTTGCAAGTGGTCTATGAGGTTAGGTGTCTTTGCATACACTAGAAAAANCACAGAAGCACTTTTAGCAATATCCAGGAAAAAAAAAAAAAAAATCTCTGCCGTTTTTGTAAAATTGTCATATTAATTTAAAAGTACACTTTTCCAGTTACTCCTGTTCAGTTGGAAACAAGGATCCTAAACATGTTTGCCTCAACTTTACTGAAAAGCTAGAGAATTGGGAGCTGCTGTGTTCGGGGAGGGTGGTGGTGATCCAGGCTAGCACAGCCAGNTGCTCCTCTTTAAGACGTAGCTGAAAATATATTGAAAGCCCAGTCTTGCCTAGTGTGAAGGTAAAGAGATGAGGACAGCAATCCCTGACTCAAAACATCTCCCAAAGCAAATGGAAACTAAGACTTCACTCTGCTTGCCTTTTGCAAGTGGTCTATGAGGTTAGGTGTCTTTGCATACACTAGAAAAAGTGGACCCAGTTTCATCCTTATCCTTGGGGAGCTCACATCCATATCTCTTACCCACAAAGGAGCAGACAGTCAGCTGTTTTGGGGTGAGTGCACACAACCTCTCTCCTGCCGTGCCACACTGCGGCTCCCTTGGGTTAGAGAGAGGACAAACATGTCTGTACCATAGTGATGCAGGGACTGACTGAAGTCCCTGCAGTCACTGCTCCATGAATTGCCCATGAAATTTTATTAGCTACAATACTTCACCAGTCCACAGACCAGAAGCGAGTCCTCCTCCAAAGCCTCATTGCAGATAAAGGGTACTGAAAGGCTCTGCCAGCCCATTTCTCCAGTAGGACACCTGCACTTGTCCTCTGCTTTTACAGCAGCAGCCCTGGCATCTCTGTCAGGTGACTTGACTTTTACTCCCAGCTCATATTGAAGTGGTCCAACCATAGAGACAGATCTCTGTAGGGAATGCTGCAGTCACCTGGAACATATAAATTTAGCTTACATCTATCTGCATTATTAATAGACACTTTAATAAATTGCTGTAGCCAGCCCTAGCAAGACCATAGGTGAACAGGCTGCCTAAAACAATAGCTCATCCCCACCTACTGCCTTCTGTTGGGATGCATATATCTATCTATTTGTGTCTGTAGCATACTGGTAACACTAATTAACCCTCACAAACTATTTATAGGTGTTCCTTTTATATAGAAGTGTCATCTGAAATGCAACCACAGGTTTATCACCCTCCACCACACTCCTGGCTTGCAACAGCCCTTGTCTCAAGGTTTAGATTGACAGCTGGCCTCCTTTTAAGCACACCAAGGCACGAACCCCTACTTTCTTTCAAGATTATTTAAGCCACTCAGAGGCAGCTTTTCAAACCCATTCCGTGGGGCTCAGCATCAAAGTGGTGGTCTCTGCGTGCAGTAGACACATTTCATTAAGTGTGTCAGTGCATAATGAAGTTACAGTGTCAGTGAGAGCACTGTGTGAGGAAAAGGATCTGTAAAAGTACAGCCCAGGCAGTTCTGTCTGGAAAACCCCTACACCTCTCAGATTTTGTAATGTCATTAGTAGTACCTAATGCAGCTTTATTTGCAATTATCACTACTTTTTTTAACTCCCAGTCTTCAGAAACCGAAAAAAAATCCAAATTAGATGCACCACACTTTCTTACTGTGAAATGTGGTCTCTGTTTTATTGTTTCCCACAGAATCTATGATGAAAACATATATTTTCCTCAGAGCCCTAATTGAGATGCAAGATCAGCTTATTTCTATCTATCAGATGTATACACTGTGCAGTATCTTACCAATGATTTACTTTAAATCACCCTCGTCTTCTGAAATCCTCTTTATTCAGATTACTGCACAAGCATGACAGAAAATAGAATAAAAGCATTCTGAAATCCTTCTTTGATCTACTTTCAAAACCAGTTTGCAGTAAGTTAGCTCCAAATTGATTTCAGGAGTTAATCATCAAATAGGCAAACAACATCAATCAATAGTATGTATTAGAAAAAACTTCCCAATCCAATGGCTAAAAAAATTAAGAGTTCAGAAACACTCTCATTTCTTTAATATTTGAAATTATGGATCATAAATACTAATTATAAATAAACTATAAATCCTAATTTACCACTATAAACAGGAAACATTTATAACAAGATTTTTAAGTCAGAGTTTGCACAGTGTTGGGTATACATCAGAAGGCTGCCAGTTCCATTAAAAATGTTGGTTCTGCTTTTTCTTTTTCTTCTGCGGTGCTAATTAGGATAAGTCAACTTTTCCTCTTGATGACACACTCAGCCAGCCTGTTAGATAGCATTATCTGGTTAGCTGTCCAAAATACTGCACATGTAATGACACCAGCTAGGATCAGACCATTTTGTACCAACTTTGAGAGTGCTTCATAGGTGTTTGGATTATGTTTATTTGTATCACTCGTGCATTGGCTTTTTTTAGCCACCAGCGCGCTTGTAGCAAGTGTGGGTAGAGCCCTTCCCAAATCTTCGTTCGGGAAGCCTAGTCATGATGATTTGTATCACTGGTTTTTGTGACCCCATGGTATTTTAATATATCAGTAGCATCTGCAACTGCAGCATTATTTAAAAAAAAAAAAAGCAACTAACATAACGAAGCGTTATCTTAACAACAGATTGTGCAATAGAGTAATGTGACGTTATGTTAAGAAAATGAGAAGTCATTCAGCCACCCTAGCATTGTACCAGTGAACTCAGGGCTTTAAGCATCAATCAGGATTTTGGCATGCACCTGTGAGACTAATTGTCTGGCTCAGTTTTAAATAAGATAAGGGTTTTTTTCTTCTAGTTGTGGTCTGTGTTTCGTTATCTCCCTACCTGACTGAGCAAACCTGCTCTGTGTAAAGTCTAGAGAGTTGTTGCCTGCAAGGGGATGGTCTAGCAGAATAAAAAAATCTTTCATCGTGCAGAATGACATGCAGCATGTTATGCAAATAGAGATGAAGTAGAAAGAAACTTGTGTTAGTATGACACCCCAGGTGCAGACTCGACTCTGTTGTGCTACATGTACATCTGTTTCTTCATAGGAAAACCAAGAAGCAGCTCCATCACAGCGATACATATTTCATAATTTTTATGTCAATGCAGTGTGTTCAAGCCCTTACTTGATCTAGCAGAGCACTTGCACATGGCAGTACTATTTCAGTACCACAGGGAATCCTCAGTCCTGCAGTGGGTGTCCAGAGTTCACAGCCAAACCACGGGTATATTTGATATCCCACAAGAAGGATTTGTCACAGCTGGCAGCTAATGGAATAAATCAAAAAACTGGTTGAAACAAGCAAAGTTTCAGGGAGGGATGTAGGTCCCAGGGCTCATAGCCCAACTATGAAGACTCACAACTTTGAAACCCAAGAGGAATCTGCATATTATGCAGCCCTGGTCCCAAAACACAGATGAAAGACACAAAAATATTAACCCAAGATATGAGGAATGCAGCAGGACATCTAGAAATTGATGTGCAGGATCAGAACCTCACTCTAATCCATAAGCAGGCCCAGGGTGCCACGGCTGCAATTTTACTAATGAATAAAATTGTCCAAAAGCTGGCACAGTACAGTTCCTGAGGTCACAATTGCACTGTCCAGCCTTTCCAAAGATGTGTGCTACATCCAATTTGCTCATGGAAAAGGTCCTTGAAAGACTGACTCTCTGGCCCATGGAAAAGGTCCTTGAAAGACTGACTCTCTGGCCCTGTCTAGTTTGTCGACATAGCTCTTGTCCACATGGCCAGGCATTCAGCATAAGCCAGTTCAAAGTTTACCCTGCTAATGCTGATCTGCTGCTGTGGAAAAGGTTACCTCTAGTATGAGTCAGAGAGAAGGACTGAGCAGATCCTGAAGCCTGGCTGCTAGAAGATTCACAGGGAAGACTCTCTCACTTCTCCTTTAAAGATTAAATTATTAATACAGTTATATTAAATTTGACAATTGCATACTACATATTTATCTTTGCTGTGGCGGGACCCCAGATCTCACCTTTCCTATGTGGGCACTCTGACTACTCTTACTTTATATCTTGTTGATAATACAGAAGAGACAGGACATGGATAATTCCATGTATTAAGCATGCAAGCTCTAAATAGGGCTGCTGAATATAAACAGTATTTTTGAGGCACCTGTGAATGAAAGTTTGATCACATAAATAAGAGAGTGTTTTTTTCTGGAATTTACCATTACAGTTTACATAATAGAGTGGTTAATGAACAGTCCTGTGCCAGAGTGAAAGTCAATATATTGGCATGGCCTCTAAAATACAGCCTCAGCATTTCAAGGGATTAATGCATGCTACTTACGTGTTCTTTCTGTATGTCATATGTTTCTTTCATGCCCTTGTCATTGCTAACATATAAGCAAAATACGTTCACTTTTCAGTAAGGATGTTCATTGAAATGAATGCTAGCTCACATGGCTTCAGACACAGAAGATGTAAAGGGGCAGAACACAGAAAACTGAATGATTCTTAGTTTCCTAGCACACACATATGCCACATTTGCCAATCTCTAAATTTTATTGCAGTGATATATGGAACAAGAAGTAACTGTGTGTCTTCTTTATGGTCTCCTATCTTTAATACAGATCTCTACTAGAACAGCTTTTCCCAAAGGTAGCTTTGCAGTAGCATGTATAGAGCTTGGATAATATGGTTATCTGCTTATTACTACATCTGCAGCATGGTGCCAAAGCTTACTATGGGATTTGATTTGCAAAGTAATGCCTTGCTGATGAGCAGTAGCACCTCAGCTGCTGCAGAAGGAAGTCACAGGGCTGTGGGCGACTTGCTGTGCAGCTGAGAAAGGATTTCCAAATAAAACCTGTCATCTCACTGCTCAGTGGGAAGTGAGAAGGAGAGAGTCCCTGCTTTTTTTCTTTCTTTTTTTTTTTTTTTTTAAGAGGAAAAAGCACCTTGTCCCACATTTTTCTGGAGAAAGGGGAGCATCCTGTTTACCTCCCTCTATAACAGGGAGGTCAGACTGTGCTGCCTTGGCTATGATGTGGAGCAGGCTGATAAGAATTTCTTTGTCCTTGTATGTCCTGCTGTGGTCTGAGTTTCCTGAAAAAAAAGTGGTCAGCCAATGTGCTCATACCTTCTATGTGGATTCCACACCTCTATGAAATGGTGTTTTAGGACTCCATAATGAAAAAAAGTTTCAAAATCTACTCTTCCAGGGTACTGAACAGGATGAGCCTGGCCAACAAGACTGATTTTATTCTCCTACCTTTGACTGTTCATTCCCTTCGCAGTTGGTAGGACTGATGATGAAGGGGCCAACCACAACCTCATGGAAAGCAAGGAAATTTGTTCCTCTCAGTGCAGTGCATGTTGTGGGTCCTGACTACCTTCCAGCTACAGTTCACAAGCTTTTGGCTCTTGTGTTGCAGGTGATGTTTCTCAGTAAACACTTGGCTGAACTTTCTGAGCCTATGAGCATTCAATAACTGCTTTTTTGGAAGCCTCCTTGCCTTATCTTTAAACACAGAGGACCTCAGTTTTAACAAGAGAAGTATGTCATTGCAAGAAAATAAATGACAGCAGCATCACAGACAACACACGGTGTTTCCAACACACCATTCTTGCCATACCTCCTGTCTGATGTCCACTGTCTGGCTGATAACATTAATGGGGTCATCCTCATGTTAAGAACACAATTTCCCCTAACAGTGACACATTCTTGTGTCCTTATTCTAACTACACTTTGGGATACTAATCTTTTTTATTTGATTCTTATAAGCAAAGTAGCTGGAAAGTCCTCCAAGCAAACGTATGTGATTTCACCCATCATTTTAGGGACATGATAATCTCTGTTAAATTGTACTATTATCATTATTGTTATCATTATCATCATCATCATCATCATCATTATCCTATCAGGATTGCTTTTTTTCTTACTGCCAATTTAAATACCCTCCTATCCTGCATTTACCTTAAAAAATAATCAGTAGCAAACTTTATCTGTGAGAAGGATTTATTGAAACAGCTGCTCCTACCTATGAAAGTATTGTATTTCATGGCATGCATCTAACCTTCTTTTCTTGACAGGAAAGTTCATGCTGCACAGAAACCTGTGAGATTTATGTTCTTATGCTCAACTTATTCAGCTGAGTGGATGTTCTAACACATTTCAAATAGTAGCTGTAGGGTATAATGCAAAAATAATATGCTAGTTTGCAGTTAGTAGGCATCTTGCAAGGTCCCTAATAGCTTCTGGTTTAGCCTCTTTGGAAAATTGCAGATATTACCATTCTTTATGGCCTTTCTGTTGTGACTAAAATTGAAGAAAAGGGATAAAATAAGTTTTCTAATAGAACCCAGTAAATGTAATTTTGGGTACATCGTTACCAAGGGAATTAACTAGCAGAAAGAAGTACACTTGTCTTTTCAAATGTGCTTTCTGGCACACATTTAATACATCTGAGAAGACACAGACAAGATCCAAGAATATATATATGCTCTAATCTCCATTACTTTAACCAGGGATTGGAAAATTAAATAGGAATCCACTACTTTTGTGTATTTCTGTATCTGACCTACAGAGCTGGATATTTTCACAGAATCATAGAATCACAGAATGGTTTTGGAGAAGAACTTCCCACTAGACCAGCTTGCTCAATGCCCCATCCAATCTGGCCTTTAACACTGCCAGGGCTGGAGCATGCACAGCTTCTCTGGGCAACAATTCTGGGAGAACTGGATAGCAGGGAAGGGAAGATACATGGTGTACAATTAGACACATAACAACCCCTCACTTGGGTGTTCTTTTCAGATTTCTCCAGTGTCAATGGTCAAAGCCACTACCATTCTTAGCCACCTCTCACAAGACCATTTTCTACAGCCGCTTTTATTTTTTGTCACAGAAAGGGATGTACCAGTAATTTAGGCAATAGGAGGACTGCCCTACACAGGAAATGTGGGGAGTGGCTCTTATGATAGCTGTGACAGTCAGGACTGTCCCGGACCTCTTGCTCTTAACAACACTACTGAATTTGACGCTGTTCTTAGTAACAGCAGTTTGGGTAGACTTGACCTTACAAAGCAATGTTGTGAACCTTTTCTGACTAGCTGATGCCATTAAAAAGACTATTTATTCCAGCATAGTTAATACTGAAACATTGATACAATGATTAAATGCAAGTTCTAAGCATGGAAAAGTTTTCTGATGTCATTTTTGAGTGACATTCAGCTACCATGGTATCCATGAGCAGTCGGCTAGGTTTATACAGCACTCTTCTCCTGCAATTCTCTGTGAATCAGTGTGCTTATTCAGCCTGAATAATTAGAAACATCAACCTTTGTCCAGTCTTTGCCAGGTGAACTCAAAATAGCACTTAAAACCACATTTCCTTAATTAAAACATTTCCTAATTAAATACTAAATATTTGCAGGTCTTACCAGACTGCAATATAAATTTTAATAAGGTGTAACTTGTGAATGCACAGGATTTCAGCAAGCAGTTGTGACTTTCAAATTACCTAGTGCACTATCTGATATGGAGTATTGACATATTCATCTGCAGACACTCCTCCTGGGTTTGCAAAGTTATTTCTGCCACTGATAAACCTTTAGAGGCTTAGACCATATGACCTCACAGCTTATGTTATATACATCTTTCATCTTCTAACTCAGCCTTACCTTAAGCCCATTAATGCAACGCCAGGTTAGTGTGCTGTCCCAAGAATACTTTTCACGATCTATTCAAAGTAAAATGCAAAATCCTGAATCCAAAAATTTCCTAGCAGCAATTGACTTAAAATTGAAAACACTCAAACACATAAAATCATGGAGTTCTCTGAATTCATTAACTTTTCGAGTTCCTAAGGCATATTGTATCTGACATCTATTTGCCTACTGTTTCAAAGATGACAGAGGAATATAAAATCTATCACATGATAAGCACATTATAGGAGAAATTATGTTGGTTGATGAGAAAGCCCTTCTATCTGAATTCTCTGATTTGTTTTGTTGTATGTATTTTTTTCCAAGACTTATGAAGAGAAGAGGGGAGACTGCAGTCACAGTCTGGTGGATGTTGTCACCTCATATGATACTTTTTCCACTCATTGAAGGAAATAAAAATGGTTACAAATATACAAACCTGATTTTGTATAATAGTGATCCTATTTGTATAAATATTTTATTCGAGAGTACTGTATGATTCACACTGGAACTTCATGGTGTGGTGTTAGCTCATGGCTTTGGTCATGAGGCAAGTCTGTTCCTATGAAATTCTACACTATTGCATACACATATTTAGATGTTGAGCATTATGTATCACTGAAAACTTGCTTTGTAGTTTTCTCAGGTGCAGAACTGGGTAAGTCCAACATACATATACAGGTTTAACAATGTCCTCCATGCACAGATGAAGCTGCAGGGTGACATTTGGCACCCCATGGCAGACACCTCACTCTGCCTTCCAGCTCCACCATTTCAGACGTGCTCCCTCCCTGCACTGTGCTCTGGGATTCCCTCCACGTACTGCTCCCTTAACCTTGCACCTACTTCTAGTGGGGAAGCCCCGCTGGGCCTCCCTGCTCTCACAGAGAAATGATTAAACAAATTTCTCAAATGGTTTTAGCTTGTTTTTATCTTTAGCCTGAAGAGATTAAAAATCATAATTTCTAGTTAAGCTGTTCTATCAGTCCACTGACTTGGGATTTCTTTGGTATGCTAGATCACAGCGAGGTACCTGCTGTTTGATCTTTGGACATTTTGTTAAAAAAAAAAAAAAAAAGGCACAAAACCCAGGAGAAACAAATAGAAATTGTTGAGATGAACATTAGTATTAAGAATGAAAAAGTCCCGAACTCTGCTTTATTTCACTTTTTTTGGTGTTCTTCCAATAAAAGATTTATATATGTTTTCAAGAACAGGATGAAGCCAATTATTCTTTATATCATATGTTGGCCATAGTCAACTGTTCAACTCTGTGAGAGCAAAAATGACTTTTCAAGCAACTTAACCTGCCACATTTACAACCTCCCAACCTGTATCAGCTTGACAGTGGTATAGAAATGATTTTCAAGTTAAAGCACCTGAAAAGTCTACCTTAAAACTCTAGGTCTCTAAAACTCTTACCAAGCTGTAAAATATAAAGATAAAATATAGAAGAAATGTATTTTAAAATAAACTTTCCACTGAGTCTTGGCACAGGCACCAAACATCTCAGAAGGATATAAGAAGGTATGAATGTTTTCTGGGCAGTGATGTTTCCTCAGGTGAATGTCTCATGGCTCCCAGCAAGTCAGAGGTGATTGTGACAAATATGTCACTGAGAGGGTATCTTGAGAAACTGTACCTGCGAAGTAAAAAAGCATTTTCCTGTATAAAAACTCCCTCAGTGCTTTCTTGGACAGCCACACAAGGCATAACTGCACCTGTACAGCTTTATTGAAAGGTGATCTTATCTTCTCATCTTTGTATCTTGTACTGTAAGGAGAGATTCACAGAATCATTCATGCTCAAAGGGACTCTGAAGGCTGTGTAGTCCAACCCTCTGCTAATAATGGTAAAACCTAGATCAGGTTTCTGAGAAGCTTGACCAGTCAAGGGCTGACAGTTTCTGTGGGTGAAGATCCATGCAAACTGTCTGGGCAACATGTTCCACTGTCTGGCAACCCTTGTGGTGCAAAATGCTTCTTCCTATCAAATCAGAGATTCCCTTGCTGCAGCTTGTGTTCATTGTCTCTCTTCCCAGTGCCAGTCTAGCTCAGTCTTGTCTATAACCTCCCATTACAAGATTGAAGGTAGCACTAAGACCTTCCCACACCCCTTCCATTTCTCCTAGTAAGACACAATGACCCCAGCTCTCTCGGGTGCTCTGATAATCACTGATTTCTCCTGTCCTAAAGCCAGAAACCTGCATTGAAATACCTTGGCTGCAGTCAGCAGCTGGGCACACGCACACTGTCCCCACAGCAGCTGTAATTTCTGCTCAGCACTGCCTTCCTTTAAGCAAGCTGTTACTGCAGTCAATGGGTGTTTCTCCAGAGGAGGAAAAGTGGAAATAAGTCAATTGAGCTAAAAACAAGCAACAAACAAGACCAAAAGCAGGTATAAACAAAAAAGAAATATCCAGCTGTCATTGGGCATAGTCCAACTCCAGCTGAGGTCTCTATCAGGTCAATGCTTCAGGCTCAAGTCTGCCCAAGTGTTTACAGCTTAGATGTATATATCTTGTAGTGAAGCAGAGATGTAACTGGGGTGTAATTGAAGCATAGCTTGGATTTGCTGGAGTAAGAGGAAACCTCCCATTCCAGGTGCATCCATAGCCCAGCTGTGAACGATTTATCAGTGCATTTGTCACTGCGCAGGGAAAAGTGATAAATTACAGTGCTGGCAACCCCAGGGATAACTTTAGCTTTCCTGTTCAAACCCATACACACATTTGCCAGACTTTCTGTCCTATTTTCTTCTGCAGACACAGCAAGGCAAGGAATAGATGCAGCTGAAAATCTGGCAATGACTTCTTGGTAAACAGGCTGGGTTTATATTTGTACCTGTGGACACAGATGATGGCTGTTCTGTGCCTCAGTTCTGCCTGGAGTCTGAGGCTTCTGGAAAAGGAGGATTGGCATAGCTGCCAGTTAAACCAGTGCCTGCTCACCTCAGAAGGCCCATCCAGGGGCAATGTAGTTATCTCCCTTTTCTTTTGCATCACTAATAATTGATGCCTTTAATGTACAGAAAACTATGTCCATCAGGGTATAAGTACCATTCTCCATGGGCTGGCAAAGTAGGGCTTTGCCTTCTGACATATCTGGAAATAGGAGCCTGCAACACATATTTGACATTCAGTATTGAGAAACAACTACTTTAACAGTGATAGCAATAAGAACTTTTTAACACTAATAATCAAACAAGCTAACTCAGCGCTCAAAGCTCTTGAGTGATGTCCAGAAGGAGAATCATGAAAAACCTTCACTCTCCTGAACCCCTGTCCATGGTCTATGTCTGGCAGCAGTCCATTGCTCTGAGTCTGTCCCTCTCAGACCCAGCAGAGCTGGTCACCTCTGACCCATGGCCAGGAGCCTGGGGGCTCTGCTGTTCTCCCAGGGGCTCAGGAGGCTTGAGAGCCCCAAGAGAACATCATCAAGGAGACCAGCTGTCTGGGAGCCAGGACACTCCCACTTGAGATTTCAGCAAGGGTTTCATCAGTTGTTTTCTCCTGAAGATTTGTCTACAGTGCCTTACCCTGAAATGTGAGGCATTGATTTTGGGCTTTTTTTTTCCTTTCCAATTTCTAGCTAGCCTTTATCCAGGACTGAATTGCTATCAAGTAGCTAATAATAGAGTGAGACGATGTGTTTTGCTGTCATTTTCGTGAGTGAATTCCACATAGCCAGTAATAGAGCATGTGAAGACACTAAATGTTAATGCATCCTCCAACTCCTCAAATCTGATTTTCAACTACTAATCTCCGACACCTTTTTAATCAAATATGTAACCTTTTAGTGTCTTATTTTAAACTAGATACTCTAACAAAAACTAGATTTAAAGAATATTAGATGAGGAGAAAGCCCCAAGACAGTAATTCCCTTACATGGTAGATTATGAAACTACCTTAGACGGCAAAGATCTCTCATTACTGCACTGCTGTGCACTGATGTGCATCTAGATTTTATGCCACAAGAAACACTAAAGTGAACTGAGTGTACTATCCTAGAATTAATACAGTTTGTTACCTGCGGTCCTGAGGGGAAGGTGGGGGGAGGAAAGAAAGGGACACACTCCGGGGAGTGAGGTGGGTGCTGCCGAAGCAAGCATGAAGAGAGCGAGAGCTTTATTTAAACTGGTACAACTTAAATAGGGTCGGGGGGCTGGGTTTTGACCCTAGGAGCACCCTGGGAAGGTTTTGGGGAAGGGTCTGGGCCAGCCCCAGACATACAAGGCAAGACCCTTCAAAACTGGGGGCACAGAGGCAGGTATATACCACATAAGGAAATGGTACACTGCTGCAAGCAGGGACCAATCAGGGTGGGTTACAGCCCATGAGTGATGGAAAATTCCAGCAGGAACAGATAGTGAATCAAAGGGAAAACATAGATGATGATAAAATCCTCAAACTTGGGTACAGACTCCAAACTGCAAACAGTCCTTAACATACCAAGGGTCCATACAAACATAGCAAACAGTTCTCAGAGCTCAGGCAGTCACAGATCTGCACTGGTCAAGCTGTCCCTCCACAGCCAGCCTCCCTTCTCTCCTCCAACAGTTACCATGGTCAGAAATGGACCTGTGTTCCAAGTGCAGGAACACCAGCATCTGTTTTCCAGAGTAACATTCCATGCTGAAGAAACATGCAATCCTGGTCAGTGCTGGTGCTCCACTCACCCTTTGGCAGCTCTCAGATATATCTTTTTGTGACCGGTGACACTCTAAATGGCTGGACAAAATAATCATCACAGTGATACTCTGTATTGTTTTTTCCCCCTCTTTCAGACTATAAAGCAATCTAGTGAGAACTTTTCCAAAGTGCTGTAACAGTGATTTTAAATGAGAACTGTCAAGCAAAGGACTAAGTTTTTAAGTAGGCATGCAACAAGATTTTCATTAGTGCCTATGCTCCAAATTCTCCAAGGTGCCCATGAAAGCTAGGCATCCAAGGCTCTTAGTATTTGAAAAGTGAGAATTTGGGTTCACTCAACTTTTAGATACTTTGAATACTTTAAAGCATTTTCATTTAAACATATTTTCCTCCCATATCCCAGCTCCACCAGCTCCGATCTCTAGCCTCAAAATGGCATCCAGGTATTCTTTGGCACAAGATATTTGGAAGTTTATTTTTTTATATAATTAAGTTCCAAAAAGGCAACTGATATAATCCTCCTTTCAGTCATAAATTTAACTAATTCATCCATTCTCTTCTGCAGTGTTTCATGACACTGCTGGCTTGAATTTCTCCTTGTGAAATCCTGTCTTTGCTGTACTCACAGATAATTTTTTTTACTTGTAGGCTCAACTTTTCAGCCAGTGGCACTTGACTCAACCTCATCTGGGCCTCACAGATGCTATCAATGTTTTCAGCTACTGCTCCATGATCATCAGATTGGAAGAGAAGTCAGACTAAGAGGTGTATAAATCTCCACAGTCATGTTACTTTGAAGAATCACCAGCATACAACTCACTGCCTGTTTGAAATTGAAAAGTTCACATTTGGAGCTGGATCGCTGAGAATGACCTGCCTGTATTTCATGCTTGGCTTTCATTCAGAGAGATGATTTTCTAGCATTTGCAATAAAGCATTATTATTTGTATAGCACAACTGTTTAAAAACACTGCTCATGGAAGACTCTACTGTGATAAATGCTATACAAACAAAGATAGGGAAGAGCTTAGATCTAGCCCAAGGATTCTGTAATATGGGACAAGTGATAATATAGAAATGTAGACAGTATGGAGAATACCAAGATAAAATTAGTCAGTATTGGTCAACATATCAGACTGTAATCCTAGAACGCTGGTAGTTTAAAATACATCAGACATTTCTGCAGAGTTCATGACACAAAAAAGAATTCAGGGAGGATTTCTAGAAGAATGTCTTGTGGCTTGGTACAGAGATACTACCCTATGGCTGGAAAGTTGTGTAGGTAAAAGAAAAAAAACTATTGTTTAAAAATGTAATAGTAATATTAACAACAACAGCAACTGAATTATAGAGGCTCAGTAATGGAAACCATTTTCTTAATTCTCAGTGAGAGATGTTAGAGAAGTGAGGCAGGCCAGAAGGAATCTTTAACTTGTGGGCAAAAATGCTGTTCCCTGTGTCTGAGAAAAAGCTGCAAAAAATAGGGCATGGTCCCCCATATAGAAGCTGTGATTTGTTTTTGGCTGTCCCCCAGGTCCTGCCTAATCTTGACAGCCTTGACCTCATGCCTAACCACATGTCCTGGCTCCCCACCCAATGCCTCTGCCCCACCTCAGTCCTCTGCACCCTGACAGATACCAGTGGTTGGGCAAACATGGGGTAGGATTACTTTTGCCACAGCATTTCTGTGTGCCTATACAGACCAAGGCTGAGGGTGCCAGAGTGAGTGGATCACACTGCAGATGTTGGGGAAGGAGAGCAGCATTAGCCATGTGGGTGGAGGGAAGCAGCCAGGTTCAGATATGCTTGGCAACAAGAGCCAACAATGCTGAAATAAGGTTGGGAATAAGAGCCACAGGTGCGGTTTGGCTTGAAGAAATTAGCAGGTAACAGGAGTATCTGCTATCAATATAATAACTGAGAAAGGAAATTGCAGAGGAGGACTTAGGAGGAAGAGAACAGAATTTGGGTTTCACCATGTTGAGTAAGAACTAATAATTGAACCTCCAAAGATCAAACATTGGAGATGTTTTTCAGACATGTGAAGTCAAGTCTGAAGTTGAGGGTTAGTGATCAGACTATCAGTAAGCTACAAAACATGATTTATATCCAGGAAAAGTTCTTGAAAAATTAATTATATCTCTTCACTAGGAATTCAATAATTTCTATTCTCTGAAAGTAAATTATCTTGCTGGAATTAGTTTTCTGTATTGACTATTCTTTCTTCTGACAATAGAAATACATGTACTTAAGCAGTTTTTATTTCAATGAAAATGCATTACCTGCATCAAAATGAGGTTCTATACTCATGTCCTGCTGTTACCAATTTCTGTCTCAACAGTTGTTCTTCTGATCCTCATCTTTTTATTTTGCTAAATTCATTGAGCAAAGGATCAAACACGTTGTATTTGATCAATAGAATTTTGCTCTCTAGAAGAAAGTCAGATTATGCCTTGTTTATTAGACTTTGTTTCAAATGAAAAGTGCATTTAAGTATCCTAAGCCTCTGTAGGCACACACTGCTGCTGACTTACCTTCCTCTGAGTTCGTAGAATTGTAAAGTCATAGAACAGATCAGGCTAGAAGGGACCTTGAAGATCACCTGATCCAGCCTTTCGTGGGAAGGAAGCCTAGATTGTATTATCTATTGCCCCCTGTCCAATCACATCTTGAAAACCTCCAGTGATGGGATCTCTACCATATTCCTGGGGAGGTTGTTCCAGTCAATGGCTGTTCTCACTGTAAAAAATTTCTTTCTTGTATCAAGGTAAAACCTCCCCCTGGACACTTGTGCCTGTTGCCCCTTCTCTTTTTCATTGGGCTCTTCGTGTATAGAGAGCTTCTATCCTCCTTGTAGCCACTGCTAAGTACCAGAGTGCTGTAGCTGTACTTCTTAGGAATGCAAAGAAAATTAAACTCTGCTTCCAATATTAATCCATTTTGCAAAGAAGCAACCTGTGGCTACTACTTTCCTCTTTCTCTTTAGGAATTTTAATGTGTTTCATCTGGGCATTTTATACTTAACAGAATTTCTGAGAAAAAAATGTATTTTGAAAATCACTGCATGACTCTCAAGAATATTTTGCTTCACATTCTCAAGTAGATGAACTGTGGTTTGTTCCTATTGAACAAGCATTATTCCTGGAATCATGCAGTTGCCTCAGAAGTAGCCATAGGTGGTGGGTTTTGGGTTTTTTTTTTAAACATTAACATTCTTTTATAATATCTTACTTCAGATTTTTAATTGTTAGTATCTGCCAGCAGACAGATATTCACAGATATTTAATTACAGCCTGAATTTATTACCTCCTCAAGGAAGTGTAAAGTGAATCCAATTACATTTCCTATATGGGCCAGTTGCCATGATACAGGATGATTTCTAGTCTAGGCATTTGTTTATGATTTGTAGCTTTCTGAGGAGGGGAAGGAAAGGGGAGATATTAATTGATGATAGAAGATATTCAGAAAAGATGATATTTGGATATTCAGATAAGATTAAATTCTTGAAATTTCATTATTGGCATACAGAGAGTGTATGAAATTGCCATCCTATTCTGCTCCCTCCACCTCTCAGAGCACAAAGTAAACAGATATTTTACAAGTGACTATTCATGGACAGGGAGATGCCAAAATCTATCCTATCAGCTAACAAGCAAGATCAAAGGGTATGTCTCCCGTAAGTGTTTCACCATTTAAGCACTGGGGTCACTAAAAGGCATTGCTGAAGGTGAATGCCAGGTCTCATGAATTGTGTTTCCATTCAATCACCCACAGTACAACTGCTCAAGCCCATTTCAGCAGCGTGATCACTCTTTATGTTTGTGCATGCTGATCACAAAGCAAGCATGTGATGAGTAACAGGGAGGATGTCTGCTGCCACTGCTCACCTGGGCTGATTGTTACGGAGCAATGCTGGATACTGCTGATGCCAACAGGCTAAGACAAACAAGAAGCCTGTAATTCACATGATTCAAGTCTGCTCTGCAAATGGCCAGATATGTATTTTTGCAAGTTATCAGAAAGATCAGAGGTCATTTGCAAACTGGTATAGTTCTGGGAATGGCAAACACATGATGAGGATATGGGCATTTTTTACAGGTAAATGGGTGTTTAAGACATCCCTATGCATTAAATCATCAAACACTCGGTGAAATAATTTAGAATACATGTAACCATTTCACTGAGGGTATGTGTGGGTGTGCATAAATAAATCATAAAGTTACAGACAGATTAATTTTGGAAGGAACCTCCTGGGGTGAACAAGTCCATCTGCCTGCTTAAGGCAGGGCCAACTTCAAAGTTATGTCAGGCAGCTTAGAGCCTTCTCCAAGTGAGGTATGCAAATCTTCAGGGATGGAGATGACACAACTCCTCCGTGTAAGCTGTTTCAGTGTTAGGTCATTGTAAACGCTTTTCTCCTTATACGCAGATGGAGTTTTCTCCTGCTGCAACCTGTGACTGTTACCTCTTGATCATCCACTATTATCTTTCCCCTTCAAGAGGTAGAAAACTACAACCATTCCGCTCCCTCAGCCTGCTCTTTTCCCAGCTACACAAAGCCATTTCCCTCAGCCTTTTCTCACACACATGATGTGCTCCGTTTCCCAAACAGTCTGCTGTGGGGCTCTGTTTAATTTGACAATGAACAGACATTGCACAGAAAGGCACTGTGGTGAGGGCACCTTGAGTTTCCACTGCTGGAGAATGAAGCCCCACTTTTTATTTGTGACCAACAGTATGGTTGTGCTAACACCTTTTTCTTTGCCCAACTACCTGTACAAAGGGAACCTGGACAGCAGGTGAGGCATTGTGTTGAGGTGTGTGCTGATTACCTGGCACGTGATGTTCATGTTCACTCTGCAGCCATCAAGACAGCTCTGTGAAAAGCACATCCCTTGTCTCCAAAGGGTGTCTTAATCAGAGTGTGCTAAGTACAGCATCCAGCCTTCTGCGAATTTCACAGAGTCTGTCATTTACTCAGCACAACAGGTGGCTGATATGAGACAGCCTGAAGTCTATCTGATGAGACACAACATCCTGTTTCAGCTAAAGATAAATCTGGTGATGTTAATACCACACAGATTAATTCAGTTTAATTATATTCTGGATTTCTTACATCCTCAAGGGAGTGTAAAGTTAATCCAATTGCGTTTCCTAACTGGGCCAGTTGTGGTGACACAGGGTGACTTTTGGCCCAAGCATTTGTTTAGAATTTGTACTTCTCTGAGGAGAGGGGAAAAAAGGGTGGACATATTAACTGCTGGTAAAAGAACATACAGAAACTGTACTATTATGAACATATTTCAAGTCTATGTACAAACCATTTTTTCCTCTGCTAATCTGAAATTAAGCATTAAAACAGGCTGATGACAATATTCATCCATCTGCCAGACCTATTCTTAAACTAAATTCCCCTTACAAAAAGTTAACACAGGAATTAACCTGCAGTGAGATCTAGCTCTGACCTTTGGTATATCATGGATATAGAAAAGCTTAAAAATTTCCTGACATGCCATCTTTGGCTGTTTTTCAAGGCTTACTGTGCTTCTCTGCAATTTCTGGCATATATGACTTATTTCTGTATTTTGAAACTGAACTGGATGATAACTGCTATTTAGCTGGAGAAGGTGATCCTTTATGGGTCAGTCCAATCTCTGTACATGGCACTCAGCTCACAGATGTTACCCTGTCTTCAGATCGGATGAAGTATGTCCTGAAAGTTGCTTCAGGGCACAGAGGAAGGATCCCAGAGCAACTGGTATAGATAGAGGGGAATGGACTGTCTACCTAAACCCAGGCATCTGAAACACCTCTGCTAGGCCAGCAGATATGGCATGGGACCTACACGGTCTCTGATAGCCTGGAGCAGCACGCAGAGACCACTCAGGAAATGTGGTCTCAGGTGTCATGTGGTCTCACACAGCATCTCAGGACACCTTAATGTAGGAAGCTGAATCTCATTCTGTGTGGCACACAACTCACATTTACACAAGTGTCACATGCTGTAGTTCTGTGTGGGTGTCAAGCAGGGTGCTGATCTGCTGATGTGTGGGAAAGCTTTGCAGAGGGATCTGCACAGGCTGCCTCAACCGGCTGAGGTTAATTGCATGAGGTTCAACAAGGCAAAGTGTCAAGTCACAACACACACTTGAGTCGCAGCAATCCCCTGCAGCTCTCCAGGCTTGGAGCAGAGTGGCTGGAAAGCTGCCAGGCAGAAAAGAACATGGAGGTGACGGTCAACATATTGCTGAACATGAGCCAGAAGTGTGCCCAGCTGTCCAAGAAGGTCAGTGGCATCCTAATATGTATCAGCAATGGTATGGCCAGCAGGACCAAGGCAGTGATTGTCCCACTGTACTTGGCTGTACCTTGAATCCTGTGTTCAGCTACTGAGTCACAGAATATTCTGAGTTGGAAGGGACACACAAAGATCACCAAGTCCAACTCCCCAGTAAATGGCTTCTACAGGGATCTGGGCCCCTCACTACAAGAAGACATTGAGGTGCTGGAGCAGGTGAAGGGTCTGGAGCACAAGTCTTATGATGAGCAGCTGAGGGAACTGGGTGTGTTTAGCCTGGAGAAGAGAAGGCTCAAGGGAGACATTATTGCTCTCTACAACTACCTGAAATAAGGCTGTAGCTGAGTGGGGTTGATCTCTTTTCCCAAGTAACAAGTGCAGGGTAAGAGAAAATAGCCTCAAGTTGGGCTAGGGGAGGTTTGGAGTGCATATTAGGAAAAATTTCTTCATCCAAAGGGTTGTTAAACACTGGAATGGACTGTCTAGGAAGGTGTGAAAGTTTGGGTTGGCTCTCTGCCAATGGCCAAACCTCACAAGAAAGATTCCCCCCTCCCTCTCCCTAAACGGCAAAAAGCAGCAAGAGAAAATTGTAGAAATATATCTATATTTACATATATTAAAATTATATACTAGGTACAGTGAGACAGGGATCCCCAAACAACCCCAATAAGGGACAAGGGGAAGGGAAAGGGGAGAGGGGGACAAAAAGGGAAAAGAGACAAACAAATATATACAATCTAAACTTAGAAATTAACTCAGTAAGTAACAAACACAATAGTAAACTCACTACTTTCCTTAGGAAAAGCAGATTCTTAACCTTCACTGACAACCTAGGCAAACAGCCCTCGGAGCAGGCCTCACTTAACACAGATAAACCAGGCCTAAACACTGAGAGCCTGTCAGTGTGCTAACCCGAGAAGAAAAAGAGAGCAAAAAAGAGAAAGAACACCTCCCCCTTTGGCTTATATACACCTGATTATGTAAAGGCATGGGATGGAATACTTCCTAGATTTTAACCCTGGTTACCAAGGAAGGCCTACAAAAAACAACCCATCACAGAAGGTTATTGAGTCACCATCCCTTGAGGTGTTCAAAAGACACGTAGATGTGGCACTAAGGAAAAAGGTATACTTGGCAGTGCTGGATCAATGGATGGATTCATTGGATACGATACCCAGAAGTTACTGTCTATTTCTCTGTGCCAGTGGACATTTGTCAGAGATGCCAGAAAAGCTCAGACTTGTTGAAAGCCAAAGAGAAGAAAAACAGTCTTTGCTGCTCATGTGGATTTCCCTTGACTCCTGATCCTCATAGATAACTTCAAAACCTGATGCTGCCCGAACACATCTGTTGTATTCCTAATATTGAATTGGCAGTTCTGGACCTTCTCTAATCCTTTAGGTTTAACTTTATTTACAGTTCATTTAAATTTAATGCCTTCAGACAACCGTGGGCACTCATGTCTTACCCTCTTTAGAGTTTTTGTTATGTGCAAGGACTCTCTGTATCCCGCTGTTACCAACCTTCCAATCCCAAAAGCTCCTAAGAAGGATAACAAGTTTTGAGTTCAGTCAGAGCCACTCATTGTAGCCACAGTCTGGAAAAACAACTCAAAAAAAAAAGGTAGCTCCAAACAATTTAGCTTTCACAGGTCTGCATTTGTTTTTTTAATGGACTCTCAAGCTTGACTACTCATCCTTGTCATTGACTAAACATGAATAATACATCTCACTTGAACTAGGTGAGACGAATTCCCAGCTGCATTCACTCATCATCTACCTGTTTCATGTCCGTGGAATATAAAACATGCCCATCTATTTTCAACTATTCAAGACCAAGAGTGATACAATTACATATGGAGAGGCTGGTGATTCTTTTGCCCTGATTGATACAAATGAGGTTGGGGGTGCCACTACTAAATAAAGTATTGTTTATTCTTCATTTAGTATAATAGTGTAATATTTAGCTTATACCTCCCCAAATGGGGGCTGAGAGGGAAGTCAGTGCCAAAACCACCTCATAATGATAGCACATAAAATACTGCTACTGGGCCTTTAATTATATGGCATGTAAGAACCTGTACAAAAAGCCTACAGCCTGAGACTTCCTGAGACGACTCATCAGTGTCAGGGTCCAGTGCCTCAGAGGTAAGACCTTGTGCCATTCCCCAGGCAGATCTGATTTTGGATATTCTGAGTATTGTACACACCATATTGTATGCCATATGGTGTGTGTGAATATGTATGCAACATTGGGCTATATTGGGCTGTATTGGTATATTCTGTCAGTGTGTGTATATCCACGTATTTTCATGGCATAGAGAGGTTACTGAAGGGAGTGCAAGAATAACACTAGAAATCAGTCCCTTCTGACAAATAGAAAAGGATGATGCAGTGCTTTGTTTCTTTCAGGGATACCCTGGGAGGTGTGATGGAAATCCAGAGATCACATATCCTTTCAGTTCTTCTTCAGCTTTCAGTTTGTCTTTTTTTGTTGCAAATCAATAAGGGTATTTTCAGAACGAGAAGGCCCTTGCCTTTGTAAGTCTTCTGCACTTTTCTATTACTTTTCTGGACTGCTAGGATTAGGTTCATAGTGTATTTCATTTGTTGGTAGATGGGCTGGAGACAATAGAAATATTTTAAAGTCCTCTGATTTATCACAGAGGACACTCTTTCAGTGAACTACAAAAGTTATCACAGAGCCTTCTTGTAAACCCTGCCACATGTTGGGGTTGGAGCCTCCAGCATGTTAGAGAAAAGGTACAACAGCTCACAGACCCCTGGAAATTGCCAAAATAACACTGAGAGAAAGGCTGCAGTGCTCACAGGGTAGGTCTCAAATCTGGCTACAAGTGCTCTTGTTTTGAGTATATTCATGAACTGCAAGTTCTCTGCTGAGCATCTCAGAGGAAAATAAAAATATCATAAATTGAGGATTGCAATGACAGGGAAGGAATAAGCAAGAGGAATAGATGAACTCTTGAGCAAAATATTTCCTATCAGGGTGTGATGAAAACTGGCAGTGCAGGTCTGGAGAGGATTTTCTACTCAAATAACAGCAAATAGGAGGAAAACCCTGATTGTTTCATTAAAAGCAGGAAGATGATTTCATTGTAAATAGTTTCCAGTTCACAGCACTGCTTTGAGCAGCAGGGCAGCTATGAGGGAGCCTATGTGTGAGGCTGCACAGCCCTGGGAGAGCAGGAGACAGAGGTGCCATGGCAGCAGCAAGGTGGGCCATGACAGAGGCAGAGGAGGCTGAAAATGATCCGTTGAATACAATGCACCAGTGTGACCTTGCTTCTTCTGAGGCACTGGAGACATCTGTGGAGCTAGCCTGGTCTGTGGCTGGAATAGGCAGGAGCCCATGAATAGGGAAGCCCCATTGGATAGGTCTAACCTAGTAAATACCCATTTCCTAGCCAGAATTCCTTCCTCATTGTCAGAATCTCCTCACCAAGGGACAGTAACTGGTAAGAGAAGGGTAGCATGCAAGGAGAACAGCAGAGACATTTTCCATAAGACTGTCCTGCTAGCAGCTCCACAAAGTGAAGATCTGACTGTTTCAGCATCACTGCAAAGCAAATACTCCTACATTATCAATAAGTGAGGAGGCAGAACCTGTAAGCATATTGACTCAATTCCCCTCTGGGCAACCAGTTTGGTCTTTTGCTCCCCTCCTCACCTGTGCCCTATTGACTCTGAAGTGCCCACTAAGTCAGACAGTGGAGAGTTCAGGGGGGAGATGTCCTTTCTACCCACCTTTTATGCCAACCTAACTCCTTCTTCTCAAAAGATACTTCACATGTGAACTCACAGAGGTCATTAAAAAAACTTGTGTGAACTTTATGGATGATATCATTATTCACCCACTCCAAGCTTAGAGTCCCTTTTTAGTAGCTCAATGCAAGTGATCATTATTTTCACAGGCTGTGCCAGTTATCTAGCAGCAGAGCAGTCTTTTATCTTCAAGGATCTCATTTTGTTGTAAGATCAAAAGTATTTTGACTTCAAATTAAGAACATTCATTACTAACACTCTCTAAGTAATGTAGGTTCAGGAGAGATTTTCCAGTAAAAATGAATTGACTTTATATACTGGCTTGCCACACAAGAGGCTTCAACCGCTGTTAACAGACTTATAAAAACTCTGAATCTATCCATCTGATCTATCTGGACCTAGATTTCCAAATAGAATAATGTTATTGTTTGGTGTTGTGCTTGCACGCCATTTTCTTAGTATTGCTGGTGATGTTATATGCTTAGTGCTGGAAAGTTCTGTCTCTACAAAAGAATAAATTTCAACATAAATTAAAGTGATTTCTGTAATAACAGCTAACGAGATCTGACAAAGCAAAACCGAAATGCACAAATGACAGGAGAAAGTGGGTCTGAAATAAATTTCAGTGTGACGTATTCATACTCACTTAGACTTTCAGCAGAGTAAATTTGTGCAACATTGTTTGTTCCAGTGGCTAAACTGCTGTACTGGGCATAGCTGACACAAAATTAGTCTGGCTCTCTGTGCGCTGCAGTGTGCAAGATGGATGGATCCAAAGGAAAAATTCCACTTAGATAAAATTAAATTGAATTTATGCAGACGCTAGCTGAAAAAGTACTTATAAGAGAAAAGATTTTAAAACACATTAGAGTTTGTGGAAAAGAGCTGAGTGGTACAAAGCCTATTTTTCTGAGTCTAAGCAAGATCATGTACACAATCTATAGCAATTAGGTGTTTGTTTGAAAGGGAAAGAGTTTGTCACTGGTGTGGAATTCCCCAAGATGTAACACACAGGCTCTGGGGAGGTGTCCCCAGGTCCCTCACCTGGCCTCAGTTAGGTCACAAATCACCCCAGAGTATCACATTTGTCTTAAGTCATTGCACAGGGATTGCTGATATTTCCTGACGTGTGTTATTCACACAAAATGCTCCACTTTTGAATGCTAACACACCATGATGTTAACTCCATGATATAAACAGGTTGGTTAACTCCATCATTTGGAACTCAGTGCCTCTGTTAGTCCTTAGTGGAGTTGTTTTCTACCAAAGGCAGGGTTTTACTGTGAAGATTAAATAACAAAGCACAGGGTTTAAAAACAGTAATTGTTAAATAATCATTAATTGTCTAAGTGGGGCTTTGGGGAGAAAAAGAAAAATTACAGATAAGAGAATTATTCTCCCAATGCCAACCAGCAATTCTGGGAATTCAGCAATGGAACACAACTTGCTCTTGTACAGTCAATACAACAGCCAGTCTCTAAGACCTCAAGTGTATGCATACACAATAGTAAATAAAAAGTGGGCCAAGGAGCATATATGATTTCTATTCTCTTTTGAGATAACATATCACAAATGATAAAATCAGACCTATTAAAAAAAATCCTTTTAGGCATTTCTTTGAAATTGCAAATGTTCTCTTAATTTCCTCAATTTTTCTTGCATAGTAGCAATGCATGAAGTCCTAGCTCTGACTGACACCAGCATAGAAAAGGGTCTTTAATTAATAATATTATTTATTATTAATAAAGGACATGTGGTCCAGACCCTTTTCCCTTCTTTGGACCCCTCCAGTACCTCAGTGTCTTGCTTGTTGTGAGAGGCCCAGAACTGCACACAGGATTTGAGGTGCAGCCTCACCAGTGCTGAGTACAGGGGAAGAATCACTTCCCTGGTCCTGGTGGCCACACTATTCCTGATAAAAAAAAGGATAGCATTTGCCTTCTTGGCCACATGCACATGCTCATGTTCATGTTCATCCAGTTGTCAACAAACCCTCCCAGGATCTTTACTGCTGGGACACATTCCAGTCACTCTGTCCCCAGCCTGTAGTGCTCCTTGGGGTTATTGTGACCCATGTGCAGGACTCGGCACTTGATCCTGGTGAACCTCATGTCATTGGTCTCAGCCCATCTATCCAGTCTGTCCAGATCCCTCTGCAGGGCCTTCCTACCCTCCAGCAGATCGACACTCCCATCCAACTAGGTATCACCTGCAAATTTACTAATGATAGATGGAACCTCCTCGTCCAGTTCATCAAAGAGAACTTTGTACCAGAAGGCATAATTTATCCCAGACATGCCAGGAGTTCAGTACTAGACTCAGACAAGCAGTTTTCAAAATCATGTGTCAGTGATAGGAATCCAGAGCAGCTGGATCTCTATTGAATTGAAGTTATCCAGGAATGCAGCACATGTCTATGGGTGCATCGTTGCCCTTAAGAAGTCAGGGAACCAAACATTGTTTATGGATACCTCAGCATTTTTTGTGCCTTGAGATAGTCAGCCCAATTTATGACATTTCCATAGCTGCCTTATTAGGAGGCTGTGAATCCATATATATATTCATCTTGGACTAAAGACGCCTTTATCCCCACCCCTTGTTAGCCTCGGGAGTAATGCCACTGAAGTCAATTGAATTGCAACTGAGTAAAGCCAGCATAAGAAAAACCAGAATGCAAAACAGGAGGACTCACTAACTGAAGGAGCAGATGGATGTGCCGGGTGTAAAAACTACCAAGGGATGAACTGCAATGCAGAGATCCCCAAACCGGTTTGGGTGGAGGGGGCAGCTTAACCTGGAGCAGAGCAAGTTGGCCAGAAGGGAGCCCTGTGCTACACCAGCTGGGCTGCTTCTGGTACTCAGTGACCTTGTGGAATCCCAGCATGAGCCACTGCCAGGGATACACCACAACGTGGAATTGTGAGAGGAAGTGAACTCTCCAAGTTGGGATTCAGAACTTGGCTATTTTTTTAAACTTTCTCAACGTATCCAGAATGAATGATAAGAAAAAGCACATTCCAGTCTTTAGGGCATCTTTTTTAAAGCATCTGTCAGAGTTTCTTCTGACCTAGAAAGCAAAAAAGAACAAAATAGAACTAACAATCCCCACTGCACAAGACCATCGTTGAGTTGAAAGTATCTCTATTCTCAGGCATTCAGCTCAGAATAATAATAATGAAGTAAGAGAAATAAGAAGAAAACACAGCTTCTCACATCTTTCATTGTGTAAAACTCTGGCATTTTGCACTACAATTTTAATTATCTTGTTTTCAAATATTTATGTTTACTTCTAGTGCCAGATCTGGATTTTGGAAGAGGTCATTTTCAAATGAGCCTCGAATTACCTCATAAAATAAATAGTGATGTAATATAAATTGTTCATCTCCCCATTTCTATCATTTCAGGTAAAGAAAACATGCTTTCCTGAAATATGTAAAATTTGGTTTTGGAAGGCAGAAATCTTCTCTGCTTATTAAGGGACTTTGTAGAAACACTTTGACAGTGCATATGCTTCAGTGATGGATTATACCATGGCACCAGAGCATTATCAGTTCCATGACATTCTGATAATGGATTAGTACAGTAAATCACTGGTACTTTTGTGTAATTTTCCTTTATGAAAGTGAGGGTGTGATATATTGCTCCAAAATATGGTACCACGAGGGATATACTTGTTACAACAGAAAGTATGCCGGGAAGACAGCCCTTCAAACTGTGCTAATATTTACTGATATATGTTAAAAGTAAGTTCCTGTTTTAAGAAGCCTCAGTAAGCTGCTGGTCTCCCTGAAGATATAATAATCAAATAGTAGAACCAAGTTAGGGAAGAAAACATATTATTGCTCTTAGCTGGCATGGTTCATATATTTTACAGCAAAATAAGGAGTTTGAAAAGGAAAAGTACCATTGCATGTCCACGGATGAAGAAAAATCTGTTGATTTACATACAATCATTTCATGATCAGTGCTGTGTGTTTAACAGAAAACTGTCTTTGTGGTTGTCCATGCTGAATGGCTGCCTTTCACAGATGAGGTGGATGGCTTTAACTCACCTGAAATTCTGGGATGAGATGGCTTCAGCAGCATCACCTTATCCTGCCACCAGCTTCTAGCCTAGGCCACTAAACCTCCCCACTGCGGTGTTCGCTTGCTGTACTGGAGATTTTCAGTTTCAGTCTTTCATCTCTAGACAGACTTCAGCAGCTCAGTTTTCTGCTGGGTTAATTTGCATTAAAAGCTACAATCCATCACCTGTTATTTGATAAGAAGATCTGTGGGACAGTGTAACTAATGTCATTGAGCTAAGTGTTTTCATGGCAGGCTTCCCTTCAAAGAGTTAACACAGCAGAACTATCTAGAAGACTTATCAGCTGCTCAGAGAGTTGCTTCAATGGCTAAGACATACAATGAGTAGCTGGGAAATTGTTATCCTGAAATAACCCATATTGGACTACATACTGATCTCATGTTGCTGAGGAATAGCACAGGAACTAAACTCAGATCTGCTTTCATAAAGATATAAATACAACCCTGTAATACAATTCTGGCCCTATTCCTTCAAGCTGGAGCTGATTCTAAAGGCACATCTTTCCTGAGGCTGACAAAATGGGAAGTGTCTTTTAGGAAGAACTAACACAGAAGATGCTGGGACTGTGTGGCCAGAGGCTGGCACACAGATATTTCATCAGCAGAAGGAGAGGAGTAAAATTTCATCATTAGTCCTGTTTAGCACCAAATCATAACTGGTCACTGTCGAGAAAATATGAAGGAATTGTGGATACAGAGTCCAGTTTAACTAATGCTTAGAGTTTCAGGCAAATTCTCCATCTGCAGCCAGGTGAGGTATCTGTGTTATTGGGCAGATGTGACACAGTGCACCTAGACAGGTGGCTGAAGTGTAGGCAGAATAAGGGACTACCATGGACAGCATGTGGTTGCTTAGGGAAACCAGCACTGTGATCCTGAAAGCATTAGCAGTAGACACCTAGTGTGCCGTGATCCCTGGGCTACAGCAGGCAGTAGAGTAAGCTGATGGAAGAGGGAGTTTTCCTTCCAGCTGATTCAAGAAGAAATTCAGCACTGTTTTGCTTATGGAGTCTGGACTGGAGAACAGTACTGCAGCCACAAAGGACTGAGCACAAAATGTCTGTGAGAGAAGGGCAGGAATATCTTCAAGCCCTGGCTGTGAAAGTTTGGGAACTACATGGATGAAAACATGTGCAGGGAAGCAGAGGGGTCACCAAAAGAGGATGGGCAAAGAACTGGGAGAGGAACGAAAGTGGGTGGCATGACAGAGCCCTTCCAGGCACTGGCTACAGAGGCTGACTCAGATCTGAGGAGGCAGGAAACTGTCCCTCTTTAGTTCCATCACACTCAGGGGAAAGGATAGATTTTTACTAAATGATATACTTTCTCAAGAAATTTCTGACTACCGATAACACCCCAAGAGAATCAGACGGGACACACGTACTGAATAAACAACAAAAGTTAATAAGTTACAGCATCAAAAACTTCATAAAGCTTGTACATTTTAGCAACACTTACAATACTGGCTTCCGTGTTTTCAAGACATCTTTGATGCCACAGCTTCTGAAAGTGCCTGAGCACTGGCTGCCATGATAATAGACAGACTGTTATGCAGCTTGACAAGAATCAAGATGTCAGATTTTAGTTTGTTTGAATTGACATCTTTCTATGAAAATTAACAGAGCTGCACAACTTTGCACCACTTGAAAATGTTGCCCCTTTGTTTCTGTATTTAAACAGAAAGAACAGTGTTCTGGTATGAAAAAATGCTTTCTAGTCTTTTAGAACAACATGGCAAGGAAAAGAGTGTTTTATAGAATAACTGAGATTATTTATGTGTTTTGGCATTAAAGATTGAGCCAGTACTAGGAAATATCTTTCTTTCTACAGGATAAGTGTCTTAAGTCTTAAATAATTAAAAAAAAAAAANGAAAGACGACATGCAAGTCCGACTGTGCAGTGAAGTCCCTCTGTTTGCCATAAGAGAGTGCAGATATCCCTTTTAACAGTGCAAAGAGCTAATCAGGGAAACCATAGGGACCCTTTTTTCTCAGTGAGTTTCTCATTGAAGAGTTACTCTTCTAGAGCCAAGCCTTTTTCAAAATTGGTTGACATCTTCCTGAGAATACTGATGCTTTGCTGAAGGACTTTGATTTGTTGTGGCACCAAAAAGCAGTATGGTCCACAAAGAAGAACACTATTTTAGAGTGTGCAGCTCGGCAATACTGTATTTGTCCATACCATACTGACTGTATACAAAACCTTCTTTTCAAAAACTTGCCATGTTCCTCACACATGTTTCCCCTATATCAAAAATAAAAACATTCTGAAACTAAATGTTCCAATAAAGCAAAATTATTTATGCAAACCCTGACACTACTTATGGGCCTTATGAAAAAAATAGTGAAATTCTGCAAAAATTGTGAATATTTTATATTTCATGGATTTCTGTATGGAAAATTTAGCTGACATACAAGTAAGCTAAAATACTAGATACAAGGCAGTTTTGTTCCCCAAACCAGCAAAACATCTTGGATATGGGAGCATATGTGTTGTGGGTCTTTCTACCTGACTAGTTACTTTTCTAGATAAATTTTAGGATAATGTATTAAAGAGTTGGCATTTGCTTACCAACTTTCTACACTATTTCAAAGTAATCTGATACAATGCCTTAGAACACCCCATCATACCTATATTTCACAGGAGATAACCTGGCAGGGTGGCATAAATTAGAACCAAGACCTCTTTGAAATGCTAGTGAGCTGTTCTTTTTATCCAGATCACTGGAAGAGTCTAATTAATTTGGCAGAATTCTTGTGTCCTCGATTACAACATCTGCTCTGCTGTGGAATGATCCAGCACAACCATCTGTCTTTCACCATGCAAAGCAAGTGGCTGAGGGAAGATTTAATATTTTTCGACAGCAAAGGATAAAAATGAACACAATATCAAATTTAAGCCATGTTCTTCATACCGTCAAGGTTAACTACTGGAGTTATGCATAGAGCAGCATATTGGATTGAGGAGAGGTGTTTTGTGCCAGAATGTCATTAAGAAGGATGAGCAGCAAATGCGTTCTATTGGAGCTCACGGGGTTTATTACAATTTTTGTCTTGACTAGTTAATCAGCATCAATCCCAATATTATGCCCAAGGCATTCCTTTTTGAGGTTCTCTCAGGCAAAGTACAATGTTATCCTAAATGTGGTCTTCATGTGAAGTTTGCCAACAGTTCAATATCAATGAAAACAGTGGGGAAAAAAAACCTTCCTTCTCCCCATCATGACAGGCATGCCAGCAAGGCAGCCAGTGTATATCTAATTATGCAGGCAGAAAAGTACTTCTGTCAGCTTAAATAACCTGGTTCTGAGAGATCGTTTTACCTCTACCAATTTAGGGGGTTTCTCCTGTGCTGCTAGGGTTGCATTCTGCAGCATTGCTGCATGTCCAGTGGAGGAAACATGCCTGAGAGATGTGACATTCATAGCTGTGTCCCTCTACAGCAGGCTTCATTTTGGCTCCCTTGTCTCCAGGAGTAAGTGGTCAGGCACAGTGCTGTCAGTGCCTGCAGTTTAATAGCTCGTGTCATAATGAACATGTGTGCTTAGTTCTTCTTATAGATGCCCAAATCCAGGTTTTAAGGAGCTACGAAGATGTAACACTTCCAGTGGGAAAGTGTTTGCAATCCGTCTGGAGCATTTTTATTGTATATTTTACATGCAAAATACCTCTCTGACTGAGGTGAAAACTTCTGCAACCTGTAGGGCTAATGTGGGGTGGATCCATTAATTTTACTGATAAAAAGTGCTGACTGTTCAAAGGGCAACATCATTACAGATAGGCATTCTGCAATAATTTAATGACTTGCATCTCCAGTCTGGCCCTGGATATATAAAATGCATTAGCCATGTGGAAACTGCATCTCATTCTGCCTGTCCACTAAGTGACTTTAGCAATAGGGCTTACCATTACTAACAGTGCCTTTTTACCGTGTGAGATTGGTGAAGACACTATAATGCTATAATGCCACAAGAGGTAAATTTGGGAGTAAGTGTAAGCAATCCAGCATTGCTCACTGGTGTATCTGTATCTACCATAAAGTACTGATATGGTAGGACAGCCTGTGGCCTGTTTTGTCCATATATTCAGTATTGCACAAGCTCTACAGGAGTACAGATCCTTTATCCTCCACTGATCTTTCTCCTGTCACATTCAACTTGTAGCAGTGCAAAGTTCTGTCTATGTAGTTCATTGGACTTTTTCCACACATCTCATTTTCTTTCCTCTTCTCATTTCACAGTTGTGCCTCTCTGTATTTTAGTCTTTTATGTTGTGAGGTTTCTTTGGTTTTGCTGTGGTTGGAGTTTTTATTTATTTGTTTGGCTCCTCAAGATTGCTAGTGGCTTTCCTCCGTGGCTGCAGGGGAAGTAACAGGAGAAGATGAAGGCAGCAGCCTGCCATGGTGTGTTCACTGAAAGCCACTGGGTTTATTTACTATTCAGTCACCCACTTTCATGCATGTTGGCTCCAAAGCAGCAGTTCTATCTGCCAGTTGCTGCTGCCCAGACTAAAGAGGGAGGCATTAACTGGCATATATTGTACATTCCTAATCACATTATAGACATCATCCAAAGCGCATTGAATTCAGCTCATACTGACTTCACTTGTCTTCAGGGAACATGGCAAGGTTTTCACACCCAAAAGCAGGAGGTGATGTACCTATAATGCCTACATACTCAGCCTCACTTTTCTCCTCTTCCCAAAATGAGGGAGACCCTGTAGACCTTGCTGCTTGTTAAAGCTCTGAGTTACCATTCTGTGGTAATTTGTTTGGCCTGGAAAGCAGCTGGAGTAAATGTGTTAGTGGGAACATGCTCCTTTTATTCCCTCCCTCCCTAATGCCTCTGTAAAGCTGTGGTTTGCACAGACTTTAATTAGAAAAGGGGAATTTTGCATGCTCTCCAGCTGGGCTTTCTTGGATTTAATTGTCATTTTAGCTTTTATTTTTATTGAATTTGTAGCAAAACAAATTGGTGTAATCCTCCAAGCCAAAATAGATATAATCCTCCAAGCCAGCAGGGAATGTACTAATGGAAAGAGAGTTATGATAAAAATAACCCACTTCACCCTGGCAAATATCTCCATCATTCAACAGAAGCTACCTGCTGTCATGAAGCCAAAATCCCTTATTTCCACAGCACTATTTTCATTTCTTGAGTTTTAGAGTTTTCTAAAACTGATTGAATGACACATTTTATCTATCTTTTATTTATTTTTAAGAAAAGTAATAATACTGGTCTCAGTCCAGACTTCAGGGTCATTGCTGACAGCCACAGACCTCAGCAAAAACAAGGCTTAGCTGTTTATTTCATTCTCAGATAATAAAAACCACCCTTCTCCCAGATGATCATTGGTCTTAAACATCAGGCTACCTCTGCACAAGGGTCTGATGTCTGCATCAGTGGCCCTTCTGGCAAGAAAGAATGGGCTTCATTAAGGAACATCATCTGACAGGTGACATGTCAAAGCCATGACACACAGATTACTTGTGGCCAATGTCAATCCTTTACACTGCCAGGTCAAATACACATCCTTGTCAGATGGGGGTGATGCACATTGACACCTGGCATATGGCAACAAAGCTTCTCCTGTTCTAAGGATGGAAAAATGAAAACCTGTATGTCAGCTGTGGTGGAGGTAAATCAGAAATAATGGGAGAACATATTGTAGCACTGACAAAAAGTGAATTTGCTTGTTTTTCTAGTGTGGGTGAGAGACATGGGCACAGTGGGTAACATCTCGCTTAATAAAATTTCCCCCTGCATAGAGGCTTAGGAAGAATTTAGACATCTAGGCCCTATGCAGCTTTCCAAACCACCCCAAATACACTCCTTTAGGCCCTGTGAGTCGTGACTGTACACACACACTCACATATACATGGTATCATACATCTGTCTGCCTTACAGTTGTGGGTGCCTGGAGGCCCAAGTTCATGTGAAGTGTCCACTGTCTCAACAGCCCAAAGCCTGTAGATTGATATTCTGGGTGAGGGGTCTGAGCCTACTTTGGTTAAGGATGACCTTAGTAATAGTATCACATGCCTGGACAAATCCTGCAATCACTAGGGCATTATGTGAGAGATTTTTGCTAACACTGAGTCATTCTGAGGTGGTCAGTTATTCCCCTCTCACCTGCTCTGGATGCTGAGAACTGACAGTCACAGATAGTGACCTGGGCACATGTTCATAGTTACAGTAGATAAGAAGGGCTTCAGTGTCACTACAGAGATACCAGGTCTCCAAATTGATGGTAAGAGTCTGGATCTGATTTTGCATTTAGAATCCCCAATGTTTTTTTTTACAGTGTCACAGAACTAGTAAGAACCAAAGGCCTGTGTTAATAGTGCTAGAGCTGGTTGGAGCTTGGACATCACATGTGGAGGAGTCCAGCTCATTGTTAGAGATGAAAGACATAATGTTGAAATAGTGATCAGTCCAGAGTCTCTGCACCATCATTACACCCAAAGTAAAGATTAAAGATAGGATGAGAACAATGGCCAGAAAAAGGTGGAAAAGTAACACTGATGCTGAACCCTGTATGGTCTGTAGGCTACTACATGAGCTTCTACCAGGAGTGTAGATGATGTGTTCAGCCTTAAAAAGGGTTGGAGGTAAAGCAGTGACAGGTGTCAAAGTTAGAGTTTAAGCTACCATGAAGTGATGACATAAATTTGTTGACCAATCATCAAAATCTTAGTAATGTTTGGAAGGGGTTATTTTCAGGAACAACAAATTGCTTACAATTAGATATCTGGTGGAGAAGTCATACCTAATGTTCGAGTCAGACAATATTTGAAAAAGAACTTAGATTAGTTTAGCATTAGGGACAATAGGACCAGAATTTTTTTGATAGATTTTGAAAGGTCTGCAGAGCTGCGGTGATGTCAGGCAATGAAAAATAATCAACCTTTGGTTGATTACAAGATGCACTATGGCCAACACTGGAGCTGGGGCTACATCAGCATCCCCACTGAGCTTCCAGGCAGTAAAAGTCTGAAGGAATCTTGTTGGCAGATCATGCTGATGTGATAGAATGACTTAGGGTTTTGGAGATGGCTGCCACTGGTCTCTAATATTGAAGGTAGATTTAGAATTGAGACTAGATTGAGTTCTGGGCTACAGAAACTTAAAAGCAAAGTTTGCAGCTCGATTAGCATGGAAAATGAAAAGTTAGTGAATCTAGGATGAGGTGTGGTGAGAGTGAATTAAATAGCTTTAACAGGAGACACTGGAATGTTAAATACAGGTCAGAGAAGGAGTTTAAGAGGGCATGTAGTGATAAAAGGGCTGAGCCACCATATTTGTCACTGGGTTTTCCAGTGACAGAAGAAAAGAGGTTTGTGTTATGTTAGTTTAAGGAAAGGTCAGGCTCATATCTTTACATCTAAAGTTGTGAGTAAAAGGAGACTTTTTGATGGTGAAGACAGAATGTCTGGTTGCAATAAAATTTTATTATATAATGTTACTTTCATTTTTTGCAAGCATTGCTAGACTCTGATGTTAGAGGAAAGGTTAAATTTAGCTTTAAAAGCAAAGGTTTAGGACAGCAGAAATTGAAGAACACAGTTTATAGCTTGCTTCCAAGAGAAGTGATCAAGTATAGTGAGATCCTTTCAGGGTGAATGACTTCATTGCAGGATGTTGTTAGGTTTTGGGAGACCAAGGGTACCTGGCATGCCAGATATTGTCAGACAAAAATGGCATCAGCTTAGCACCGAAGATAGTCGCTGGAGTGTAAAGGATAGGTTTGGTTTAGGGTAAAGACTTACCAGAAGGATTGCTGTCAGCAGAGGAATGATGAAATGCAAAGCTGGGTGCTAAATGACAGTGAAATGAATAAACATCCAGAGTCTGCTAGAGGCAACTAGGATAAAATGAGCACCAATTGCAGTGGCATCTACTGGTGTAGAAATACTTCTGCAACTGCTGGATTCACTACACTATGCTTTTAACGTTTAAATATTTGAAAAGAGGTTAGGATTCGGTTTTACTGTTGTTAAGGGTCTCTAAAGTGTTCACTGGGATATATTATATATAAGCTTATTACAACTAATGTTAAAAAGCAATGTGGTTTAGTGATTGCTGAGTCCCTCACACTACACAAAGGCTGTAATCCCAAACAAGCCTACCCTAAATCTAACCTGGGACCCTGTTAGCTAACCTACACAAACGCTTCCAGCCCCTATCCTAACTCTGACTGGAGTCTAAAGACTCATTAGATCTTTATCTAGGGTGTCCATAGGCCTATTGGAAGGCTTATGGTGTTGAGGATTTGTAAAAGATCTTAGATCAACAAGTCTGAAAGGGTGGTTTGATTTTTTTTTTTTTCTGTCTGAACTCTGGAAGGCTTGTTGACCAATGATGTGAGCTTTTCTTTTTTTTTTTCAGTAGCATTTCAAAGATACTGAGCCTGGAGATTTCAATGATTTATGGCTATGTTTCTCATTTCAGTCCATGGAGATTATAGCACTGCTTTTTTATGAGAACATTTGAAACTAGTACTGCTGTTACCAGGCATGGGAAATATGTCTTGACTTTTATCGGATTTAGGTCAGTATTCAAGATAAAAGGACTTGAAGAATAATTTCCTCAGTGACTTCTCAAATTCTGGCAACATAACAAATGGAATAGTGTTGGGCTTGAGTTTGCGAGGTGAAATTAAACAGTAATGTTGCAAGATTAGAAAAAGGGGAAACAGGGTTATGCAACGTGATGCTTAGCCAGATTAGGCTCTATACCTGGAGGCTGTGGTTAAGGGCATCCTTTGAGAAACTATACAGAGAAAAGCAATTCTGATTGTTCAACATTGTTCAGCCCATTAGGGCAGGGGGTTAGTTTAGTGTGGCTCATAAGAGAAGCATTATTTTAGGATGAGTCTGATTTCAGATTCATATTTAGAATTTTTTTTTTTTTTTAAGGGACACATCAATACCTTTTGTGTCAAGGTTGAACAGTGTTTTGGTAGCCTGTAATAGACCATAATCCATGGTTTTGCAGTTACATTTTGATTTAGAACTTAAACTGAGATATACTACTAACCTTGATGGCATCATGTCATGCACTGCCCTGGTGATCTGGAAGGACAAGCTCTTGAACACTATCCCAAACTCTAACTGTTGTCCAGTGGAACTACAGGGCCAGGCTGATACAATACAATTTACTATTCAGTTTTCTCTTGCCCTTATAGCTTATTCCCTCCCCTCCTGCAAAGTCTAAAAATAAGGCTAGCACTTATACCTCAGTTTTCCTAAACTTAGTCCTAATTCAAAGACGACGCAGTCACAATGTCCCTACAGATCCACAACTGCTGCAGAGCTGCCCGTCAGCCATTCTTCCCTTCCAGCACCAAAATTCAGTCTGGCTTTACAGGATTTCCTAAACCAAATAATTGTGTGATATTGTTACTATCAATACTAAACCCAGTCCTAAACCTAAACTTAAACCTAACCCATTTCATATATACAACAGATCCATGTGTGCTGCACCAGGCACATTAGGATTTCATATCAAAGCTAGATTTTGATATGCATTCATTATTCCCCCTTATTCTCATTTCTCATCTGTGGTAATATGGGATAGATGGTCAAAACCAGATTGTGGCAAAACCCTGAATATAGATGAACTGGTGTTCAGTATGTCCAGAACTGTAGCCAAAAAGAACCCCCCCAAATGTCAGAAATAGCCAGAGAGTCTTTTTTATTTTCTTATAAATAAAAAGTCAGGGAAAGCCCTGACCCCTGTTTAAGCTCCAGTGCCTAGTTCTCTTGGGAACAATAATTTCATTTTTTTATATAAAAAAAGGTTGGATGTTGGGCAGACACAGAGTCCAGCCTGCGAGGAGTAACTCAGCAGCCACATGGTTGCAAATGTAACATACAGTGTAAAAGTCCCAGCATCCCAGGTTAACTCCAAGTAATATAGTGAAGGACAGGACAGGAAGAAGAAACGTGAAGGAGGAGAAACAGAAACCTTATGATTCTACTGATTCCATGACACTTGAATGTTTGAACTCAGTTCCGTGTTATGGTCATATCCAAAAATGTGAGGTGAAGTCAGTGGGTCTTTATTTCTACAGTGCTATAGCTTGAACAATTACATTATTTTGAAAACATTATTCTTTCTCCCATGATGGAAAGAGGAGAGAAGTATTTGAAAGAGAAGCTGCATAAACCTTGCTGCACATCTTTCTCAGATATATTATTCCAGGCAGTGTTAGGTGGCTGCAGTTGATGGCACAGCCCTTGTTGTACATGAGTTAATTTATATTTCCAGAAGTGCAGGGGATGTAAAGAGAGAAAAAACACTATTTAAAGTGAGAGGATTTTGGATGAGGGTTGTTGCAAAACCTATGTTACATTCCCTAAAACAGGCGGCCTTTCCAAAGAGGATACATTGAAACTTTCTGTCCATCCTGTTTTAGTAGTTCAGTCTTGAACTCAAGTGTCTATTGGCTTCTTTTTGTTATACCATCCTGAAAATCCTTACTTCCTTATTCTGCATGTATAACCAACACTAAAACTTCTATTTCAGTGCTCCTTCCCCAATATATAATTTGCATTGTAAAGATCTGTCTATAACTAATCCCTTAAGAACAAAGAAGGAAACTATTTGGAGATCCTGTTGTAGGAATCCTGTTAGTTAATGCCTAAGAAAGTTCTTCGACTTTCAACTGAAAGGGAACCAGTTAAAAGATGTAAATGAGGGATGTGCTGCTGCTATTATCTAGCCTGGATGCTTGTTTCCCAGGTGAATAAGGGGTTGAATCGTTGTTCACATGGCCTGATGACAGTTGGGAAATAGGCCTAAGGCCTGTATAGTTTAATAAAAGATTTAAATTTTCATCTTTCTTACCTAGTTTTTGGGACAAAAGACTGCTGCATAGCTAATGTGGAGAATATTAAAGAAAAAGCTGCGTAAGTACTCTCACTGATATGCAATTTTTGAAAGCCCAGAGGGAGTCCCTGTGGAATGGAGACCAGCTGCATGGTGGGCTGGAGTGCATGGCAGCCTTGGGATATTGAAAGAATATGTATGATACCAAGAGGGACAGCTTTTCATGTACCGTGTCTTTCAGATGGAAACTATCACTGCAAGGTGCAAATGTAATACACAGCAGAGATGTCTTTTTAATCCATTTCATATGCAGAAGCGTTCCATGTGGATATCTTCTTTACCTAGAGATGCTTTGCTAACTTTACGACTTTGAAACAAAGGCTGTATTTTCTTCTGCACGTGTCAAGTGGGAAACAATATTCTTATGAAGAGGACTCTATACTGGAGGACTAGGCATCCTCCTCTCCTGTTGTGGTGCAGGGTGTATGTCCTTTCTGTAGAAGACTGTAATGTAGAAGACACATAATGCACATGGATGGTGAGGGCGTTGCTGTGCTGGCTGTTGCTACAGTGACAAGCTGTACATGTACAAAGTTCACATGTACCTGGTCCATGGAAGTGTGTGTCTTCCTCGGGGATGCTGGAAGGCACAAGCTGCACACCCTGCACACACCAGCCCCTCCTGGCTACCTAAGACAAAAACACTTCATAGAGAAACCACTCTGCCCTTTTCTACTGGTGGTTTTAAACTGTTGCACACCACCTCAGCTCCTGCATGGAGGGAAGCTAAACAATTCATTATACAATTAATGTAAGTCTGACACTCATGGGAGAAACTGTGTAATTAATTGTGACTAATGTAACTGTTACACTACAGAGAAGAAATTAGGTATGTTTTGCAACTTACTGGAAAGAATTATCAGAAGGCAGCTTATTACCATACTAACTACTGTCATTTAGTCTTCAAGTCACAAACTGTCTGCAGCCTGGTTTAGACATTTTCCACTGTACTGCACCAATTCCACTACACAGATGACAAACACTGTTTCAAAATTATTTAGATGAAATTCTTCAGAAGTCCTCAAATGACCTTATCATTGAGGACTCAGTCCAACAAAGTTGTCTCCAGATAACAAATTAAGTTACTTGCATATTCTATGACTAGGATAACTAACCAGAGTTATTAATCATTTTATAATAGGGCCACATTCAGAAATCAGAATTTTTGCTGTACATGAGCAGGTATTACTCACAACCCAGCATTTCTGGATTTACTGTCAGATGGATACTTAATTGAAGACATGGATATTTAATCACATCTCCAGAACCTTTCATTCAGATTAATTACTTCAGCTAACTTTTAAATTAAGTTTATTGGTATGTATAGTAACGCTGGCATGACTGAAGATGATAGTAACTGATGAGAAACAGTGCATCTCTGTAGTAAGTGATGAGTAAATGTGAAGTCAACTCACCAACTCTGAAAAATAGCTAAAGGGAGAAATAAAGAGGGAGGAAAACAAGGAGGCCAGCACATGCCCCCATGCACAGCTGAAGGTGAGAGCTCCAAAGCATTCTGGTGTGGCCCCCTGAGCTCCTCTGGGGGCATCCCAGTATGCTTCAGCTACTGGAAAAGCTTCTATTGGTTGATAAAATGTATTTGTTGGTCCCCTGGCTATGCTGCTTGTTTCACTGAAGGGTTTAACAATATTCAAACATCTTCTGATGCAGGAAATATTAGAGAAGGCGGAAACCTCTAAATGAGCAAAGCCCTACAGAAAAGAGCAGTGGGGCTCAATCCTAATGTTTCTACTTAATCAGCATGGTATCGTATTGTACCTAGTCATTGCAGTGTGTCAATAGACAGCTGCCAGAGAGGGCTCTAGTTATTGCAAGCATGAGCATGCTATTACAGTTTTAGAAGATCTTTATCATGTATGTTTTCTTTGTATTTTTGTAAGACCATTTCTCCTTCCTCCTCACAAAATTCTATGCAGTTGGAGTCAGCTGTCTGTAACAGGGCATAATTTCTCATGTCTATCTTTAGCTACTTCTCCAAATTCATTACTCTGATTAGAAGTGCTTGAAATATATATCCTGATACACAGGGCACAATTTAATTGCCAAAATTTGGGCCTCGGGGTTCTTGCCTGGCCCTTAATGCTTTCTCCATGAGGACATGGGTGTCCACATTTTATGCCACAAAATCCTGGATACCTTGACTTACCTCCAAGAGCACCAATCACCTCCATGTAATGGAGATGTAATGGACTCCTACCAACAGTTTGGTGTCCTTGGGCTGGTGATACTACAGCTGCGAGCAGCTAATGCTGTTGGGATCACAGCCCAGACTGGCAGGGGAGCTTTGCCACTTGTGGAGTGGCAGAAGTCTTAGCCCCCTGGGATGGCCTGTGCTTGCCTGGCTGCACAGCTTTGCCTCACACTGCCTTCAAAATGCTGCTTGCAAGCCAGGCAGCTGTGCCACAGCCCCAGCTCCCCCAGACCAACAGTGCTTCCCCACCAAGGGCACTGGGATGGGGCTGGGTACAAGAAAGTATCTTGCAATGCTGTCTCATCACCTGGGCTCCTTCTCATCTCTGCACTGACTACTCAAGAGCACTTCACACAGATTTCCTGCACTTGTCTGTGTTTTATCTCACAGCACAATCAAAACCAAAGCACCATCATTATAATATATGTTCGCAAAAAACCCCAAAGTCAATTACCAACACTGTGGTTAGAGTTGTGATGGTCCAAGGGTAAAGGTAAATATTTTCAGACCAATTCCATTAAAAACAATGGCAATACAATTACATAGATAATAAAAAGATATCCTATGACTTTATTTTTCAAAGTATTAAATGTCTTTATCCCAGGTTACAATTTTGCTGTTGGGTGAAATTCCCACTGTAAAAGTTACCTGTCATTCTTCTCGAGTCCAGTAGTTCTTTCTTGCCTGCATTTTCTATTGTCCTTTCCATGACTTCGTGCTTGCACACTGATGAGCAAAATATTCAGTATTAAAAAATAAAAAGAATTATACCCCTGGTTGTGCATATCAGATATTACTTCTACTAGACATTGAATGTATGTCTACCATGGTATGTTAATGGTGACCTATAGTCTGTCTGATCCATCAGGATCAAAGAACTTGCAATACTTTTTTGAGTTTGTGCAACATCTAGTCTATCTCTCAGGAATATTAAGGAGCCAGGAATGGGGGAAACATTTCTCTCTTTTCTCAAATTAAGTTCATGTAACCACTGTCTGAATTTTTTGAAGAAGTTATTGTATAAACAATTATTTATGCTTACAATTTAGATGCACAGGGATATAATTAATGGTTCATGTGATTATCAATATTTGACATTAGAAATTACATTAATTTAATTTTTTTCTTATTACATGAGTGAGTAAATGACAAGGTAATCAATTTAGTCCAAAGTGACACAAAGTTTGTTCCTTGCTCTTTCCCTCTCTCCTTTTCTTTATCCTCAACACTCGATAAAATTACTTGAAAGTGTTTTCACTGAAGTCATTAAGTCTTTTCCCAGGCATAGTTTTGTGATGACAAAGACCTGCAGTCAAGAAACACTGACATTACAGTGTGTAGTCATTGTTATTTATCATCCTTGCTGTAGGCCTGGTGAAAGCAGCTCCTAAAAATGATGGCAGTGTTGTTAGAGAAATCAGTGACATATCCCACAGGGAACAGCCTAGGAAAACTCTCCCTTTGATCCTGTTAATATAAATCAACCTGACAATCAATGTCAAGAATGACTTTCAGCCACAAACTAGCATAAAAGGGAAAGAAAGCCTTCTTAGGAAACACACACACACACAAAAATTGAGACGGAAAATTTAACTAATGTTGATACTATTCCTAAGAACAGCTATTAACAAGTCTAAGGTCAGGCATTTGAGTAGAAATTATTGGGAAATGCAGCTTTTATTGCGACTGCCAAATCCTGGTTTTGTTTTTTTTTTCTTTAGGGAATAAACAGATTTTCACAGCTAGAGTTAAAACTGCGTGACAGCTAAAATGTGGGAAGTAACAAAGTTTTTGTTTATATTACCCTGGGTTATTTGGTGTTCTTATTACTAGTTATATAATAAAATAATGAAGTGATATTGCTTTATTTATGTTCAGTTGTCAAGAAGAAGGAACAATACTCTGAGCTATCCAGCATGCCCCCCAGTCTTTGTGATTAAAAAAGACAATTGCTTAAGATTTGTGGAAGTACCTCACCACTTGTATTAGGAAATCTCTCTCTCTCCCCCTCTAAAAAATCCCACTATGAAGCAATTTCCATTAGGAAGTACAATCTCTCTCTTTTCCAATAAGGAAGTGTAGCTTTAATGAGCACTGGTAGAAACCTTGTTCTGCACCTTGTGCATTGGTCCAGAAGATTTTGACTTCCAGTTGTGATACTGTTTATGGCTTGTGAGATAGACAACTTTGTAGCAGCACAAATTAGCCCATTCTTTTGTTATCTCTCAAGTCTATAAAAAATAATATCCTTGGATAATAATAAAAAATTCTGAATTTGCAATATTGGTAATGATTTATTGTGACCCTCAGTGGAGATTCATCCAGATGCAGGATAGCCGATATCTCCAAGCAGCAATAAGAAATACAAAGAAGAACTTACAGCATTTTTAACAATATAGTTAATAAACAGAGTGTAAAATTTTGAGCTTTGAAACGTGCATTTCTAACACTTTATCTGAAATCAAATCACTAATGCTTGTATATGCCTGCATTTTCAGATTATGGGTTTGCCTTTCAGGCTGTCATTGTAGAAGAGAGTGAACTAATTACTCATCTGTGTAAACCTTGAAAGGCAAAGGCTGCCTGGTGTTCAGAACAATGTAGTGAACAGAACTCTAGTCTAGGAACCAGGGATCCATGGGTTACAGGCAGCAGATAACTACAGCTCCAATGGATGTGATAATCTGCAAGTATTTATCTCCTCAAGACTGTTCCTGCCTCTTCCTTTGGTCTGGGACAAGGGGTGTCACATTTCTAGGCTCATCTCAGTCCTCTTCTCCTTTATTGTTGAGAGGGCAAACTGCATCCTGGGGCTCATTAAACACAGCAGAGCCAGTTGGTTATAAGAGGTGATTATCCCACTGTATCCAGTGCTGGTGCAGCATTACCTGTGTGCAGTTCTGGGCCCCCCAATTTAAGAAGGATGTGAAGGAACTCAAATGGGCTCAGAGTAAGACAACAAAGATGTCAAAGAGACTGGAAGAAATGTCCTGTGAGATGCGGCTGAAGACTTTGGGCCTGTCCAGTTTGGAGAGAAGGAGCCTGAGGGACAACCTTGTTGCTCTTGACAGTTTCCTGTGGAGAGGAAGCAGAGAGGGAGCTTCTCTTCTTCCTGGGATCTAGTGACAGGATACATGGGAATGGTTCAAAGCTGCACCAGAGGAGGTTCAGACTGGACATTAGGAAGCATTTCTTTGCTGAAAGGGTGGTCAAACAGTGGAACAGACTTTGTAGAGAGGTGTTTGATGCCCCAAGCCTGTCAGTGTTTAAGAGGTATTTGGACAATGCCCTTAAAAACATGCTTGTAACTTTTGGTCTGCCCCAGAGAGGTCAGGCAGTTGGACTAGATGATTCCTGTAGATCCCTTTCAACCGAGCTATTCTTCTCTCTTCTCTTCTTTTCTGACAGCTGCCTTGTCTGAGTTAGGTCTTTGACCAAGTAGTTGGCAGCATCTTTTGCAGTAAGGTTTTCCTCCTACTTAACAAAGGAGAGCAGTGCTGATGTTAGCAGCATTTACTATGCTTTTTTGGTAGTGCAATCAAGTCAGTGAGCCTAAATTTTACTCCCCCCATCTTTTACTCAGTGTTTGAGAACTGCATTATTGCCACAGTACATAATTCTTCAGAGTTCCCCCATCTTTAAATTTTTGGATTTATTTTCACCTTTAAGATTTCAGTATATCATAAAAGTACATTGCACAACTATAATTCTCATTGCTATCAAAGTTAGATAGACTTCAATGCTATTTTATCACCTACCAGAGTCCTCCATACCTTCTTCATGTCGACAGGACAGTGGACAAGACTGGCATAATCAGAAAAGCTGGGAGAATCTCCTCCAGTCAGTCACTGAAAATGGAGTTAAGTTTTAAATTACGCTTACTTCAAGCTTGTGAATCTAAAAATTACCAATGATTCTAATATGCCTAAACAGTTTGCAGAGCAGAGACCACAGTCCATTCCTTCTCCTTGGAGAACTTAGTGGAGGGCTCACAACAGTGCTTTTACCATCAAAAATGGGGATATTTCTCCTCTCTTTTGTAATACAGAGTTGGAGATAGTTAAGGTTGGTATGAGAAAGGAACTTTGGTGCCCCATGAATTTGGGGGCCCACCTTTGTAGACTTTGGCAGCTTGAAATAAAGCTTCTTCTCACTGATGAGACTGATGAGATTAAATGCTCATAATTTCTCATTGTGGGAAGACATGACTCCACCATCTCTTAGAATATGTCTCCTGAACGAGAGGAATTTTTGTCAAGTTTCAATCAATTAAAGTTTCGTCCTTTTCAAAATGTTCCAAATAGTCTGACAGAAAGTGATATCCGGGAAAAGTGTAAGTCAGAACACGGAGATGAAATAACCTCAGTGAGGTCTCACAAGAAGTCACAGTAATAGAAACAGAGGTTCCTGATGTGCAGCCCTCTGGTCTGATCTCTTGATGACATTGCCTTCAACTTTCTTGACCCAATGTCATTTCCAAAGCAGCCTATGAACCTCTTCTCTTTCAAAATTGAAAACTATTGTATCCTACACAAATCAATTAAAATTAAAACAGGAACACAAGACAAAGCCTTACTGATATCCAGTGTCTTTTCTTTTACTTTACAATGTCGTTACCCCATGCCCAATGAGTTTTTACTCAGTTTTCCTGTTATTTTAAAAATGGTGTAAAACTATCCTAACTACTTTTCTGAGTAGTGTTGTCCCAACCTATAATCCTGTCTATGTTAGTAATGTCAATTGCTTTTTTTTTTTTTTTTGCATTTCAGACCTTTTATCAGTGGCAAATGTAAGCCTCGTAAACTGTTTATTTCCTAATCTTTGTCTAAGGCTGCACATAATTATGCATGCATAAAATCTTCCATTATTTTCTGCATTTCCACACATGTAGTTTATAGGGTACCTAGACTACTCTTTCCCCCCACTTTTCTTGAATACACACCCATGTGCTAACAAGAATATTATTCTGCAGTTCCTTTTCCCTTGTTGGTATCCCTGTTTCTCATATTATTCCTCACTGATGTTGTATTTGTTATCTGATAACATGCATCAAAACCAGTACTTTTAAAAGGTTGTGAGATATTTGAAGTATGAGTTATATGCAGCAGAATATGCAATTTTTCACAATTTTATAAATAAACTAAATAATAAAACAAAGAAGATGTGTTACATGATTTGCATCACTTTCCTCTTATTTTAGCCATATATTAAAGGATCTCTCCTTTCAGCCACTAGCTTTGTCATAGCTTCTGTTATCTGTGATTCTGTCTGAGCAAAGTGTAGACAGCAAAAAAAATCAATCCACTATCAGACTTACTTGTGTAAATACAAGTCACAGTCAGCCAGCCAATAAAAATACTGAAGGATCATTAAAATGGTCATTAAAAGTATTATTTCAAACAAGCTCAAGTAAGTACCACAATTGTGCCTTTATGTTAAAATTCAAGTACCCTTCTTACCCAACAGATACTTATCATGTCTTTTTTATAAATTTAGTTCTTGTGTCAGTGACAAATATTTCTGAACATGAAATTAAATACACTTTGTTTTCACTCATTATCATCAAATTGTGCCACATTATGAGTATCACGAAAGGAATGACTGTCCTCGTCCCCACTACATTTGACATAGTTGTCGTTTTGCAGTGCTTCCCCTCCACACACACATACCTTTTCTATTCATTTTCTTTTCTTCTTTTCCCATCAACTCTGAGCCCAGTGGCTGCTTTTAGCAGTGCTTTTAATGGCTTTTTACACCCCCTATTTCATTTTAACTATTAAAAAAAAAAGTGTTAAATGCAGGGAAACAGTGGTGGACACCATATCCAGCACCACAGGGGACTTTTTTCATTGGTGGTGGCTCTGTGAGGTGTCAGTTTAGTGCTCCATCTGCCACTCCATCCAGCTGGAGGTGGCTCTGGCCTTACTCCTTGCCTTCCTGTGGCTTCTCCTGCCTTAGATGCTCTGCTGTGCTTGGTCCACGTTAATAGCAAACATGTTTTCCAGTTAAACTTGCTTCATCCCAGGAGGCCTAGCAGATTGACGTGGCTCCCTCCCTGCCTCAGACCTCTTCCCACAGTCTGCAATGAAACATCCTGCTCCAAGCAGTCAGACTCTCCACTGTGCTCTGTCACTGCAGTCCAGCCTGAGGAGAGATGGCTGTGGCTCAGCACCCTATGGAAAACAGCTCTTCAACTGACAGATTTTCTGTGTTCAGTTCAAATATCTGATGCTTAGTGTTTCCCAGTAAATCCTCACTTTAGGGGGTGAAATTAATGACTATAGTGATAATCCTGCAACTGCTTTATCCAGAGAACATTAATGGATTGTAAATAGAAAACAAAAGCAATGCAAAAAATATATTGAATGGCCACTATTTTCACAAAAAAAAAAAAATTGTTATGAGCCACAGCTTTTATCATTGCAGCAAGCAAGAGGAAAAACCTCATTGAAGATTTTTAAAATACCAGTAAGTAACTTCTGAAGCCAAGCTCAGAAGAAAGTCTGTCTAGGAAAGATTAAAGATTGGCAGGGCAAGTAGTTGACAAGGATCGCAGAAGCCATTCCTAAAGACAGTGAACTTTATGTTCCAGAACTTCCAAGGATAAAGAATCCACTAGAACAGTAATGTGAAATAACTTCCAAGTATCAATGCAAAGGACTCTGCTGTAATATTCCTGTCCTTTCCCAGGCTTACACAAAGTCATTATGCTGTTATAAACACTTCTGTTTAAGAAACAGCTTTGAAGACAACTTTTAAGGGAAAAATGCACAAGTAGGAAGAGGAAATCCTACCCTGTATTTGATTTGTTTTCAGATGGATACTCTCTTCTCAGAGTACCATACTTGCCAACCAAGGGCAAAATATTGCAGGACAGAGAGAGAACAGTCATGATTCTGTTTAGGGTACAGAAGCAAGATAGACTGAGATATAGATTATGGGAAACCCAGGTTGGTTTTCTTTGCTTGTCTGATTATTTTTATATACGTTTGCAGTTATTGCTTGAAGCCACCTGTGTCTGATTAAGACTGTCAAGTAACCATAGCATCCAAATACATTCAGGTAATAGGATATGCATGGCTTTGCAAATAATGATGTCAAGTTGTCAGAGAAGAGATCACAACCCCTAGAATGGTAACACTGCCCTTTCTCAATGTTTTGACTTTTTATTTTGCCTCCACACTGTTATTAAATTCATATGAACTTGAATGATATTTCAATTTGATGAAAACTTAAATTATAAATGAATTCATGCAGCTGGAGGGAAATCATCTGATATAAGTGTCATGTTTGAAGTATTCAAATAAGGGAATTTGAAGCCCCTCTCAAGAGAGACAAAATTACCAAGAGATACTCAGTAGTGTTTGCAACACATACTAATGAGAAGCAACTCTCAGTGGCTCAGGCCTTTCTTGCTGCATTCTCCCTCCTTGGATTTCACATATCTGTCCTCGGGTCCTCCTGTGGAAAGCAAACCCCACACTCATGCTCACCCCTGTGTACCAGACTAATTCATTGACCTAAACTAACTTTCTAATTTCCAGGTACCTCCTCATCTTCTTGCCATCTGAGGAGTTATTGGTTGCAGCCTGCATCCCTGTGTCCAAAACAGCCTCACCATCATCTGCTCCCTGGGCTGGATTGCTTGGCTACTATTCCTGCTGTAATTCCCTCTCCCCACTCTGCCCTCCATTTCATCCTTTGAAGAGAAAGTATTTTCACCTCCATTTAACGCTCCACCACCCCCACCCCCTGATACATTTGAACCTGTCTCATTGCTAAAGCCATCCTGCTAAGGGAATTGTTTCTCTAGTGTTCAGATGGTCCCTGATGCCTCTTGAAACAGCAGGTCATGAAATAAAGGGCTTCAATTGCAGGCACAATCATGTTATGAGTGAGAATGGTGACTGTCTCCAGAGGCCCTGTCATCGCTGCAACCCTGTTAGAGTTAAAATGCTGAAGGACCTGTTCCCACCAACCTCACCATGGGCTCCCAGGGGAAACACAGTGGAACAGACACAGCAGAAATCTGCTGAAGTTGGTGACACACATTTCTGAACTGGTCTACAAATCTCTCCAGCTGCTTGGGGAGAGGCTGGTTTACATCTCACAAGAGCATGAAAAGGTCATGCTTTGTGTCTGGTGCACTTTGCATATTTCTGCAGCAAGCCACCGTGAGTCTCAATTATGAGTCTCTTGAAAAGGGATTTGAATGCTTTTCTCATAACAGCAGAACTAGAGTAGTGCCATGGCAAAAGCATACACAGAGAGACTGCCATTTCACAACGTTGCTTTTTTGCTGGAAGACAATGCCAGAAATCACTGACATTTGTGCTGCAGAGTCTGATGAAATGGGTAAAAACACTCATGCAAATAGAAGTGCATAGATAAATAGATAGACATACAGATGTATGCATGTGTACATGTATAATTATGAAAATAATGTAACAGCCCCAGTGTTACTTTTGATTTCTGCAAAATGATGAGTTTATATGAGAAGAGCAGGTTTCTTTCAGGGTCAGGGGAAGAAGAGACTCCTTGGGTGCCCAATGCATGACAGGGTAAGCAGGATTACAACCCCAGATCCAGTAGTGATAAACATATTGAGAAACATCAGCCTCCAACCTGGGCCTGAAGACCTCTGTTTCCTGGCACAGACACCATCAGTGCTGGTCACAGGTGATGCTGTTTGCAGGGAAAATGGGAGCTCCCTCTTGTCTCCTGTCTCCATTGGGAACACAGAGGACATCTGACACAGGAAGAGGTGTGGATCTCCTGTGAGTTTGAGGTGAGTATTTACCAGGTCTTTTCCATTCTCACTCATTCTTGGTTCCTGTCTCACAGTCCCCCAGCTGTTCTGCAGGACTTCAGCTCCTGACAGCTCTGGAAGGAGCAGGCCATGCCATGGTCAGTGAGCTGTCTGTGACATGGCAGCAAAGCCTGCAGCAGTGTGAAGAAACTCCCTCATTTTTTTGTGTATTTACAGGGAGCCTCCCCTCCAAGCAGATGCAGTCTGAGGGAACTGCAGTCCCTCTGGAATGGAGCATGGACTTTAATCAAGTCTCCACTGATCAAATACCAGTGCCTTTGCTGGTGGGACAGCTTTCCATGCAGTAAAACATACAGGTACTCACTCCTGAGAATGTAGCCCGATCTCTCCCAGCCATGTCAATTCAGACAAGGAGTCCCTCCATCTCAGCACCCTCTGTGAGCATCCATGTCTGAGTCAGTGAATAGAAAATGTTCTTTGCTGCCTCAAAATCACGAGGCTTGGTTCTAAATGAATTTAAGAGGAGAAGTTTCATTTCCTACAGTTTGTGCCTCCTGTCATTACCTGTGGTAAAAAAAGAAAGTGCTTTATATTGCTGTGTGGAAGTCTACATATTTTTCATGCGAGAAGAAAGTACCCTAAGCAGCACAGAAAAAGACAGTCTTTCCCCTGGAGATTTATACCAAGCTCACATAGAAAAAAACACAAATATATCTGAGGAAAGCCAGCTTGCTTATCCACTCTTCATCTTCAAGTAGCCTGCAGCCTTCAGCACCTTCACTCTCCATTGAAACTTTAGCAGAGGTTTTCTTAGTTCCTAGACTTTCCAAGAGCTTTTTTCTTTTACAGTCAACAAGGATTGGAAAGGAGCATCCCCTGCCCAGCTTGTCATTTTTGCAAATCTCTCTGAAATTAAATGCCTTCACACAGACTTTGTTGACACAACAGAGCAGTATTTAAAATGTCCATGAAACTCACTTGCTTGTCACAGAGAGTCTCCTGGTGGATATGGCAAGACTACTACTAAGTACTCTTACATTTCCAATAAAACAACCCAGTAATTTTTGCCAGTGATGCTGGGTATTCCATCTGTGCAAATCCCATCAGTCTAATTTAGATCAATCCACTTAAATAACATTACTGGCTGTCAAGCCTTTGAGAGATTTTCTCCATTCTTCAAACATGCCAGAGCCTGCGGTCAGAGTTCTGAGCTATGGGAGACCCAACAGTTCTTCATCATCCCAGCGCTTTGAGTCTCTCACTGAAGAATAAGCAGGTCTGTATTCAGTAGGACTGTGATTGTTATAAATTATGAACAGTGCTTATCCACAGCCAAGAAGTCACTGATTTGTGCTGACAGACTACTCAACATCATTTTATTGTTCGTGTATGTGCAATTGCAGTCCCAGTCATTTACAAACCTTGTGGGAAGCGAAGGGAAGCTAAGGAGCACTACAACTGGGAAGTTCTACTTCACTCCTGGAAATCTTCATCACCTGAAAAAGCATTTTCTCTTTTGTGGCAGTAAAATGACTATTATATGCAATATTTACATATAATATTTCCAGATACAGGATCAATAGAGCTCAATCCTGTCTTTTTTTGTTCTATTTATAAGGACTTAAGCCTTTTTGTTTTTTCTTTTTCCTGTGCAATCAGGTTGCAAAGCAAATCTGTTCAGATCTGTTTCAGCACAGATTTTGGAAAATTACTGCTTTTCACTACAGCACTACTGCCATGTAGTTGTCTGGAACAGCTCCCTTCATCTTACCTACACAGAGTAAGTCACTTCCTTCTAATGTCAGCATTGTATTCTTAAGCTGATCCATTTGATCACCCTTCGTGTTTGAAGATTATCATAGGTAGTAATTACAGTACAATTTAAATAAGTATGATGCAGAGCTATTAGAAGAAAAGATTGCAGGCAAACCCCTCCCCGCTGAGCTCCTTGTTTCACAGTAATTTCCCCTCCTGTGGTAGATGTGGCCAGCAAAGATGCTCCCAGTACCATTAGCCCACATCCTCCCTGACAAGATGCAGTGTGTGTGCCAGCCCTTTGCTTCAGCATCACCAGCTGCCCCTTGGCTTTTTATTTTCATTTCAGCTGCTAAACAATTTAAGTTCTTTACATTCAATAGCGCAAAAATTGCTTTCCAACCCTCCAGAATTCCTGGAGTATCTATCACCTTTACCCAGAGCCCTTCAGCTCTAAATCCTTGTAACATACTGCCTTAAGGCAACCAAATATTTGCTCTAACTCAAAAATATTTTGACTCCATTATCCTCCAGCACTATGTAGCAAACTATATTGGGAATTGTCTATCAGTTTCGCCCACAGCTTCTGGCACAGTGTGCTATAAGTTATCAAATATGTTCTAGAAAGAAATCCTATTGTAAATAACAGCACAATATATCCCTAGCCTCAAAGAAGATACAGATCCTTACCCCAAAGAGGTATGCCTCTAGATAGAGAGTTTGCAACTCATTTTCATCTTGCAGAACTCTGTACATTTCCTGGAGAAGAAATACACCCATTTAGAAATTTTACTCAGCAAATTTTTAACTAAAACTATTTTAAAATAAAATTAAAAACCTGAAATATAATTTGTTTTTATTTTTGGTCATCAGTTCATATGAGACGGTTTAAATAACTTTTTAGTATCAAGTTCTTTACTTAAGAAGAGCATAGATTTTAGGCATATATCTCTTTACAGCAAGTGAGGCTTTTTTGTAGTTTATTTTCACTCGTTTCAAAATTGAAAACTCCCATTCATATCAGTAGCTGGATGTGAATAACATCAGTATAGGCACTACCAGCTCTGCTAGTTACTACTAAATACTACTATTTTCTTTTTAGCTGAGATAGGTAGAAGTGTCAATTCAATTTGCAGTTCCTACAGTTTTTATATGATTTATTTTCCCTTGCAACCAAAATTGTAGTTCTCTACAATCAGGTTTTGTATCTGGTCACTACCTGCACTGATATCAGGGAAATAGTGACGAAACCAGCAATTTGATCGCTAAATAGTCCCCTATTTCTCCTTTTACTTATCTTGAGGATCAATTCATTATTCAGCCTTAAAATTGCCCAGTGTTATACATTTATGAAGGTCATTTTTGCTGTTGTGACAGAGATGTATTTGAAGTATCATTGCACATCCAGGCTGAAATTCAGGAGAAAACACGAGAGCAGCTATCCCCCTGGTTAAGCCAGGCTGTGTTTTTGGAGCACTGTAAGCCAGATGTCCTGCCCGCTGGCCCAGACAGGTTGGCCAGAAAGATCCTTACATTTAGGAACATGCTTGAAAACCTCTATTTTGCTTTGAGGGACAGGAAATTTACCTGCAAGGGCATTCAAATGCACTCTTGCCCATCATTACACAGAGACGACTTTGCTAGTCAAGACAATGTTTACACAGCATGGTTCAAAGCAATTTCCACCTTTTTTTTTTTTGTGACTACTGCTTCCTAGGGAGTGTTTGATTTGCTCCACAAGGATAGCAAAGCTACTTAATGCTTGCACACAGCAAACATGAGACAATGTCTGTCAATCCTGCACCCTACTTGTGTAAGTTTGGAAGCCTCTGCCTCACTCGTGTACAAGGACAACAAACACGGGGCAAACAGTTACTGCAAGTGGATCTTCAAAAGCAGGGGCCAGACTGCTAATGGGTACCTTTCCAATGGAAATGTCACACATGCAGGCAAAACAGTACTTGGAAAAATACCTGTAGGCTGAAAGGAAAGTAGAAGTCTCTCCTGCACTGTGCTTAACCCATCTTGCATGTCATGGTTGAATTCCAAGTCACCCAGAGCTTTGATATAAAACTATGCATGTCTTCTCCATATGGCCACTATTCCAAAAACTTCTGTTTTCAGGATTTTCAGTCTCTATTAGTCTGTTATAACATAATGTGCTGGTTTTGTGTGGGGTAGATTTAACTTCCTTCACTGTGGCTGGTATGGCACTGTGTTTTGGATTTGTGCTGAACACAGTGTTGATAACATAGAGATGTTTTTGTTATTGATGAGGAGGGTTTACACAGAGCCAAGGCCTTTTCTATTTTTCATACTGCCACACTGTAGGGTTTTTGTGTTTGTTTTTTTATTTTTTTTTTTTAATTTCACAGTTGTTGAAATTTACATTGCACAGCTTAGTTCCAGGCCACAGATCCACTTGCAAAGCCCAACACACACAAGAGGAACAGTCAACTGTAGTTGTGCTTCTATGATTGGAAACAGGACTGAAGTACTTACAATGATTACACAAAATACAAGATGGCCAACATAATACTGGTTTCAGGAACACTTCTTATGGTGCCAGTCTGCTTCTGGTATCAGCCCAAAAACCACTCAGCTTTGCTGTGCTTGGTTTTGTGAGTGCCTGGATATCATCTATCTCTCTGTTTTGGTCTGGGGAGCAACAGTGCATGTGGGTAAAGCAGCCATTACCTCAAGCTGGGAAATAGCTGCAGCAACAAAGACCAAAGCACTGATCAGACCAGATGAAGTTGGAAGAAAGTCATCATAGAACACATAATTGCAAGCATTTAGAATTGCTGCTGTGCTGCTGAAACTGATAACAAATAGGAAATGAAATCGTGTTTCATTTGAGATCTGAGGTAACTGCATAATTCCATTCAGTATTAGTGCTTCTTTATGGAAGAAAAAACTTACAGAACTGTCATAGAGAAGGTATTCAAATCTGAATGCCCCAACATCCCAACCCTGCACCTTGTCAAAGCACGCTGAGCAAAGCAAGGAGGGCAAGATTTCATTCCTCCAGACAGCTACCTGCAGGCTGTCCTCAGGAAGGAGGATGCACCATAGGCATATTACAAACACTTATCCTAAGGAGTTTGGTATCACAAAATTGATTTAGCACTTCATTTTCTTCAGAGGCTTATCTGTGCACCTCTCCCGTTCCTGATGATGAAAGCTGGAAAGGGACCTTTCACAAGGGCATGTAGTGATAGAACAAGGAGGAATGGCTTTAAACCGAAAGAGTTTAAAGCCAGATTTAGATTAGGCATTAGAAAGAAATTCTTTACTGTGAGGGTGGTGAGGCACTAGAACAGGTTGCTCAGAGAAGTTATTCCCATCCCTGGAGGTGTTCAAGGCCAGACTGGGGCTTTGAGTAACCTGGTGTATTGAAAGGTGTCCTTGCACATGGCAGGGGAATTGGACAGAGATTATCTGTAAGGTCCCTTCCCACAAAAACATTCTATGATTCTCTGTGTTCATGATGATTCATAAGCAATAACCTAATGCAAAAGACAGGAATGCTTCTCTACCAAAAGACTGCAATCCTGTTTTGCTAATTCAGGACTCAGATCTAGAAAACTCCACCAAAGGAAAAGATGCTTTGCTAAGCAGATACATGGCTCCCTGAATTTCAGCAGCAGGAACACTTCAAAAAGGAACTTTGAAAAATTTATTTCCTTGTGGTTGAGTACTTTATAACCCAGGCATGAGATTTTCATCTAAGAGATAAGATCTAATCCAATTGGGAGATGACTGCATTTTTCCTTCATTCTTTGCAAGTTCACATGTACTTAAAAAGATAAATTAAGAGGACCTCAATAACATTGAGTATTATCAACTCTGGAAAGGAAATCTAGCCACCATTCAAATAGCAGAGGTTAAATTGGGAAAATTGAGTCACCAAGAGCTATAAACCTATTTGGCCTAATATTCTTAATTCTGCTTGCAAAATTCAAAATGGTGTAGAGTCATGGGGAGCTGAGAACAGAGAATGGATTTGCTGATGAATGGTACATGAGCAACCAGCAACAGCCAAACTAGAAGGCTTCACTTTAGCAAGATGTTTTTTTGAAACATCGGGGTTTGCTGACAAACCAGAAGATTATACATTACACTTCTAACAAGACAGTCCTGCTACAAATCTTGCATGTTTTTTCTGCACTGATGGTGGTTTTGATCCTTGGGTACAACCTGGAGGTTGAGATTTAGAAATACAGTGGGGATGATAAAGCCCAAATGGGAGGGGAAAAAAAAAAACCTTACTCATACCCTCAGCTGACTCACTGCTGTCTTCTTCTGCTCCAGCTTGCTTGGAAGAGTTTTGATTACATGACTTTTTAATCCCACATTCCTACTGATAAATTATATGCAGCCCAGAAAGTAGATGTTGCAAGGTCCTCCTTTCCCCAGCAGCATGAGCAAGGCAAAACCCCTTGCACGCTATCAGAGCCACTGGCACGCTGCTTTGTCAAAGCAATGAGTGTGTGAAGATGAAGTAAATTGTGTTGCATTTAAGCAGTCCAGTTAAAAATAACGACATCAGATCCTGAAGAAATTATCTCTTCCTTGTCCTTTTAAGGAAGAGCTTATGGGGTCCCAAAGATTTTGGCTTCTATAGGGACCTTAGAGCTGGAATCACTGCTTTGTCTAAGTTAATCCCTCCCACTACTTTTTCGTCATCCTACTTTTCAAAATAGGTGCTGGAAAGTGCATTTTTGCAGCAAAGCTGGCAATAAGTGCATCAACATCTTAAGACCTCTCTGTCTTCTGTTACTATATTATAATGCCTTAATTAACTATTTTTATTAGCACTCTGCATCATTCATACTAGCACTCATTCATATTGGAGTGTTAGCAGGAATTATGTATTTGTTTTGAAGAACTTTACTGGCCTTAACATTAATTTGCAACTTTGATACAACTTTACAGTGTTCCTGAAGAACTGAACTCTTTCTTAAAATACATTTGAAATATTACATAAGACTGAAATGAAAAAAATTAACATGTGTTACATTGCAATCAATCTGCAAATACATTTGGAAAGTTCTTTAAAGTAGAGCATGTCACAAAACATTAAACTGCTTTTAATTGTATGCAACTCCACATTGAAGATGCTTGTCATCTGAGCAATACAGACAGTAAATATCCTTGACTCAGCACCACAGGAAATGATCATTGAAAGTTTTTGCTTTCTTTCACAGGAAAAAGTCAAACACTGCAACACATGCAAAAACACAAGGATACTGCCTGAAATGCAGTCTGTCATGCCACTTACTGCAGTTAGTCACCTCCATGCAATAGTGACTCACTTTGATGCAGTGCAGAAGCACATGAGAAGACACCATATGTTGCATGGCTCCACCTCATTACCCTTCCTGGCTCATTCCAAATGACACTGAAGAAGATAAACATCTTCTGAGTTAAAAATGCCTTTGTTTTGTCACAAAACTGAAAGCTTCTATCCTCTCCACCAATTTGTCCTAGCTCTATTTCAGTCCATGAGTATATGAAAATGATGGGATCTCCATGGTCCAAACGTTGGTAAACTGTTTTGGCACATTTTTTCATGTAACATTTTTTGATTAATGACACCTCACTCATTATAGTTGGGAGTAGTGAATGTGATAATTTTGGACACAGTTTTCGTGTGTGTAATGGCAATAGCACCAACCTGTTCTGCAGGACTTCTGTTATCATAAATATATGAAAAGACATCAAAGTGCTTGAACGCTACAAGGCTAGTACTGATGACAAACAGGGACAAAGCTGAAAAGACATTATAGAACAAGTAAGTTCATTTCAGTCACTGGAACAAGCTCCCCAGGGAAGTGGCCACAGAACCAGGCCAGAGCTCAAGGAGTGTCTGGGTGATGCTCTTAAGCATATGATTTAGTTTTAGGTAATTTTGTGAGGAGCAGGGAGTTGGACTCTGATCCTTATGGGTTCCTTTTGACTCGAGATATTCTATGATTATGATCCTTGTCTGTGAATCTCCTGTAAACATGGGATGGCTCTTCCACACATTCTTGGGTTTTCCAGGGATTAACAGAAACAACACTGTATTTTCAATTACAATTAAGTAATTCCAAGGATAATTTTAGAAAGGAGGTGTATTCCTGTGTTCTAATGTTCTGTATCTGCAAACTTTATCATCCATTGGGCCAGACTGCTATGAGATGGCATCTATGTGGCTAAGGAACTTCCGATGTTTTTCCAAAGGTAAATGGTTAACGGAATTTATTGAAAATGGACAGAGCACAAAATCAATTTGTCTACCTTGTCTTTTTAGTGTGCAGCTTAGAGTAGACAAAATCAAGATAAAGCTCCTTCCTTGGCTACCTCACCTTTTGTTTATCAAGTAGTACCTCTCAAGTTTTCCAGCAGATGCACTTAGGCAAAATAGTGAAACGAACTAATTATTCTTTCTCTGATGCTTTTGCAATTTCTCCTCAATTTGGGAACTTGCTGGAGTAAGTGAATGCTCTCTCTGAAGCCTCCCAGAACAGTGGGTGTACATGTTCCCTATATTCCTCATCCATATACCAGCACAGGACAGGCAGCATAGGAATATTATAGTGTACTTTCATATGGGCTGGGAATAAACAGTTTAACACCTAAACTCCAACACACATCTAGTGTTGGGTAGGCATCATATCAATCACAATGCTGGATAGAAAAGGGACTATATGTATACATCAATACATATTTGTTCAGGATTGTATTTAAAATGTGCAACAGATCAACATGAAGGTGCATTCTTGTTTTGAGGTTTTCCACCTAATTCCAGGCTGGATTGAGAAGCCATGTTTATACATCCTCTGTACAGAACAAAGTCTGTTAAACTATAAACTCAAGAAGAAAATGCTGCTTTCTTTAGAACACACTACAAAATCTTTTTGTGAGTCATCACCATCACCTGCAGCTTTAAATTCCAAACAAAATTGTAAGAACAAAATAAAATATGATAAATGTTACTTGGGTACAGGAAAATGCACTTCAGGGCACAGGAATTACAGTAATTCAGATGCCAGTGGGTCAATCATCAATCTGTGTTAGTTGTACCAGATTAATGAAGCATCTGTGGTGTTTGCCAGATCCACTTTTCCTTTCAGCAATTTATCAACTGCAGCATTCTAGAAAAAGCAGCTTAACAAATTCTGTTTATGCTTGTTTTTCACACTACTATTGTAATCTACATTTATTTAAATGCTGTTCCTCATTTCTGACATTTTCCCTGAGGCTTGAAGAGCAGGTGTTCAGATATAGCTCCAAGCTGTCAAAAATAAAACTGGCAATGATTTTAACAGACACAGGGCTGAGGAAATAAAAGAAAGTTGTAATTTTGAAAAATTAAATGCCACACAGGATTTGTTAGACTACATCATCATTGCCCAGAGGATATCTTAATTCAGATTTCAACATAAACACAAAATGGGATTATGGTCATGGTGGGACTGATAGTTGAGACTTGGACTTGAGTTCTCTTGTCTGAAGCATTTCTTTGCAACCACAAGGAAAACGCAGTGAATCAGAACCTATCAAGATTGGTTTTGATCCCTGTCCTGAACCCTTTTAGTTTATCACAAAACCTTTAGAGAGACCACTTAGATAGCCTGCTGTGGGAAGACCATACAGTTATCTAACATTTTCCCACTTTGCCCTCCTGACTGTCTGGATAAAATTGACATATGGGGTCGATCTTTATCACCTCTCACTGAGCAGCAACATAAGTTTATTGAATGGCTGCTTCACAGACTTCTACATACAGGTACTGGAACAACATGAGTAGATATAACCTGTTATTTGTAGTTGGGTCTGTAACAGAAAGTATATATTCAACTATCTATTCTTCTGGTAAGTTCCCACAGACCAAGTCTTTTGCTCCTCAGTTGAGGAAGTTGGTGTAGATTCAGGAGCAGCTTCTGATCAAGACTATAGAAAAGAGAGGCGGAGGGAATTAATGTTTTCACAAAAATGAAGAAAAAAAATAATACTTCCAAGGCAATCACTGCTTCTTGCTGGATGAAGGACCATCATGTTTGCCTATCTCAAGGGCTAATCAAGATGAACAAAACACATAATTTATCACCTTTCTAATAAGATACTTTTAAGAGAAACTTTCAAAAATATTTTGTACAAAATCAACAAGGAACAGTAAAATAATGAATATATTCTACTGTTGACTAAAGAAAAAGAAATAAACAGAAGTCAGACTTCTCTTTATATTCAGGTTTTCCAGCATTTCAACCAGCTCTCACACAGTGCTAGTATAGCAAAACTAGTATTAAGAGAATTGAAATATAATTAAGTATTACTAACAGATGAAGAAACCCTGCACTGGTATGAGAAAGACTGTATCAGTCCTTTGGGTGGGCTACTGCTACACTTTAGATTATGGTGAAGATTACAATGACTGGCAACTGATAAATAATTAGTTGGTTTGTTTTTGTTTTTTTCCCCTTCATATAGGGCTTCATATATGGACTTTATTATTAACTTCAGAACAAACTGCCCACTGCAATCTAGAAAACAAGTGCTATTAGCTGCAATCATACAGCAATAATTGAGCACAAAGTGCTTCCTTCAGTGTTTAGGAAAACAGAAGTAACTTGGAGCATGACAAACAGGTAGGCTGCTGTGACTAAATTTGTCTTGTGAATAAATTAAGCCAGGAGCTGAGATATCAATGGGTAAAAATCTAGCAAGCTGCTTACTCTTTGCTCATTCAACTTGGGGAATTTCAGTACTTACAAGCAGCAAAGCAGTAATTGCACAGATCTACCAGGATACTACCTAAATCAGTCCCAGCAAAGGTTGGCACATGAACTTCACTCACCTCCTCTGCAAAGAAGGAAAACTTCTCAAAACTGCCACGGTCCTGGAGAGGCAGATTTCCTGCATTTTATTTTTTGAGTTGTGTCTATGTGTATTACTGTATCCAAACATTATAAAAGTGTCAAAAGCAAGAACACTGAGCTTCGAACTGAAAAGTGAGACAAAAACGGTTCAGAAAACTGGAAGAGTAGGAGGTCAGGTTTCTGACTTAAAATGTGCTCTACAAAATCCAGTAAAGTCAACAAACCCCACATAAACTAACAATCTCTGGAAGCAGACAAGATGTTTAAGAGAACTTCAAGGCAGACATTAGAGACAAATTAGTTACAGCAGGGACTCTCTGATGAAATACAAAGGCAATTAAAAAAACCTCTCCTGGCAGTGCTGTCCCTTGCACCTGTGGGTTCTTGTGTTTTTTTTTTCTTTCCAAAATGTCTAATTTTTTGCATAGTAAAAACAAGAAACTCAGAACAGGGCACAAAAATTCCTTCCTAGGAAAGGAGTATGTGCTCTTCTGAAGCACAAATTGCTAATTTTTAGGATTTCAATGATTGCTGTGTCTTAATTGACTGTAAAAGCCAAGGTTAACACTACTCTACAAAGAGGGAAAGAACTACTAAATCTTAGATCTTGATAGCTCATGCATGTAAGGAAGTCCTATTTTGTGAATTGCCTAAGTTCTAAAATGCCCCAGCTTTATAAACAGAGTTTCATGTGCTGTAAAAACATATAAAACTTGAAAACAATCTTTTGTCTATTCTCTCAGTTTGGGGTATCAAATGATGTTACTGCTGTGCACTGTGTAGTATCAGCGTGTGTTAAACACAAAACCTTCCAAACTAGACTGGCTGAAATCTGTGTTTCCAAGGGCTGGCAAACAAAATCCGAAACTACTTACAACTGAAAACTGGGAAAATATTTTGTGATGATGGAAACAAGGAAGTTCTCACAGCAGAAAAATATGAAATTGACCATTGCAATTTTAAGCTAAACTCTGTTACTTTACCTCTTTTTCTTCTTATATATATTTTTCCATTTACTGTGTGATGTTTAAACAAGTTAATTTTACCAAGATACACATACAGTTGTACTGTGTGAATTTGCATTGCTTGTGCCATGGTACCATTTACACGCCAATATCATGTGCCATTTGATTATTCAGGCATTCTGTCTAAGAAAACAATAACAACCATTTTACATTATTAGTCTGACAAGTATCATCACAGCTGCTGTTTAACAACCGACTATGGGTCATTACCATATTGACCCCTCCCATATTAAGTATCTGCATACTAACAAGACAGTGAAAACTTTAGGAGATGCAGCTATTTTTAAAAGACTAAACATTCAAGACTACATATTTCCTCATCTTTATTTTGCAACTGTATTTTTCTAAAACATATTAAAATAGAAAAGATGTTCATCTGATTCATCATACAAAGAAAATACCAATAACAAAATAAGTAATAAAATACTGAAAATATATGAAAGCACCAAAACATTAAAATTTTCATATTGGCAAAGACTCTAAGAATATATTTCTTGTAATTTTACAGTAAAGTGCTATTCAATCCACTCAAATTAAGGAATTGGTATTTTAATAGCATGGTAATTATTATCTTAATGTTACAAATTAGTTTGTTACCATTCTCAATAAGACAACCACCCATTTTGTTGGAAGCAAAGCATTTGAATTGCATGCACATGAAAATAACCCAAGTAACAGCTTCATAATAAGCAGTGAACAATACAAATTGCCAACTCATTAGGAAAACAAAATACTGAGAAACAAAGTGAGCAGAAATGAGATTAGTAAAAAACTAAGAAAATGGAGATGTGATAAAACATTGTATAAATTAAGAAAGGACAGAAGACTGTGCACCAAACATTTCTGTAGTCTTGCTTTTTACATGGTATTTTGCTTTAGTAATCCTATTGCTTTTTTTTTTCTTTTAGTTTATCTGTTTATTAAACTGCCCTTTTCTATTTCCTAGAAATGATCCTAGATCACCAACACACTGTAAGCAAAAAGACAGCAGAGTATGACCTTTACTTTTCCTCAATAATCGCTTCTCATTTATTGAGGTCAGCAGACAAAACTAAACGACCTGTTACAAAGCCAATCTGTAGCAAAAGTTAATTCTAGCAACAGAACTATTTTAAATTTTTAGATCTCTTTAAGAGTGAAATTTTTGAATGTATGAAAGATACCATCAGTCTCCTTTTAAGTTTTTATTATTTTAATATACATATTTACAACAATGAGTACAAAGAACCCTTGTTAGCAAAGTTCTCACTAGCTTCACACACCATTTCCAAAACAGTTTCTGTGAAATGGCAGATATAATACTTTTATGTTGCCTTCAGCAGTATTTAATCTTCCTGATTTGATCGGCTTTTTTCATAAATTCACCTGTAATTTAACCGTATTGCACAACTCAGAGTAAGTTCTTTCAATGACTGTAATAGCCTCTTTATGAACCAACAACAGGCCATCACAGTCCAAAAGTCAACCCTCACACTCCTCCTGCAATTTGAATACAAGCTGCTTTCAAGAAAAAAAAGAAAAAACAGGAATAGTGTCCTGTCTGTTTGTTACGTGGTAAGAAATACTTACAATAACTTTGCATTCAGAAGAACAGTAATAAGGAATTTAACCAATGAGACCAATGAACCTGAATTACCAAAATAATTACTAACAACAAATATTCTCCTTTATATGTGCGTGTACACAGATTATATAAAAATTCTGCCAGTACTACGTAATTTCTGTGAGTTTTCCTGAATGAACAGATTAACCTCAAAATACACTAGGCTGACTGTTCGCATCTTGTATGGGAACAATTCAAAACAAAAGAATGAATATGATAAAAAGAAACAAAATAATGTATGTAAAGTAGTTGAACAGAGGAGAAAAATCAATACAGTTTTATGTAATATCGTAGTATTTGGTTTCCTCCTTCCAGTTTAGTAGTTTCTATTGAGTTGCACATTGAAAACTGGCCCTAGCTCTAACATCTTCCTCATGCCCTATTCTAAGTATCAACTTAAACTGATTTCAGTAATTTCATTTGCTGGTTATTCGTTTCTTCTATTTGTTTTTCCAGCAAACTGTATCCTTGTTCATTGCTGTAGGCTCACAAACCTCATTTTGGCAGTTCCAGAATCTGAGTGCAGCACTGCAATCTCTTCTCCTCCAACGCACCATGATAGGCAGCAGCACATCCAGGGCACAGCAATTCTTTTTAGCTTCTCTGGGCATATGCCAGGTAGAAGCAGAAGGCAGCAACAGTAACTGATAGCAGTGATAAAACAACTGACAACTGCTGGAACCAGAGGCAGCGATGCATCTGCTCTTCAAGTCTTTTATTAATCTGCAGTAAACTAGTTAGCTGAAAATAGAATAGTTTCATTAAATTAGAATTACTGCACTTGAAAGTACTTGGTAATTATGAGCTATTTAGGCAATAAGCATGGAAAACAAAAGGCTTCTCACAGTGATCTCAGCAACACCTTTTCTATGACTCCATACTTCAGAAACCTGTTACATAAAGGAGCTTCAAATCTAAAGTTACGGATAACCCAGATGGCCTGTATCAAGCAGGTAACATCTTTATACTAGGAAGCAAAAAATACCACTGGAGGCTCACTGGTACCCTAGATCTGTACATACACAAGAGGAATGAGCAAACTGCACTGACAGTAGCATGTCATTAAACCATTATCATTCAACAAAGTAATTAAATCACTATCACTGATTTAGTTACTTTCAACTGATGAGCTTTTCAAATAGTATAACTCACGAAGTATCAAAGAGGTTCAGTAAAAATTGTTTTTGTCTCCATGATATTTTATAATTTTGTTCAATGTGCAGCACAAACGAAAACACCAGTTACCTGCATATGTAAATCTTCATTAGTTTTTGCTGGAATATTAAATGCATTGTCTTTTAATGTCAGAGAAGAAGGCTTACTGCTTTCTATGACATGACACCTGAGTCTGTGAAAAGGGAACAAAAACACACATCAGAAATCACAACTTTACTGCAACATTGTATAATTAATAGTAAACAGTCTATCTAACAGTTATTATAATCTCTTTATTATCTCTTCTGGTTGAATAATTTTCAAAATTACTATTGCAATGCTAGCCAGAAAAGGCTTCCTCAGTTCACCAATGATGTTTCAACAACTTTTCATCTAGACAGCAAAAGTAAAAATCTGCATGCTCAGTTAAAACATCTCTTCACCTGTGTTCCATCACTTTGGTCCTAGGGACATCTTTCCAAAACTGAGTCAGTTCTGGTGCACCTGCTCCAGAAGACTGGTCCATTTCTGCTGCCATTATAAGGAAACGATCCTGCAGAGAAGCTGCAAAACCTGCCCTCAAAGAAGAAAAAAACCCAAACCCAAACAAACAAATCTTAGATAAAATGACAATATTACAAAGACTACAAGAAGTATTTTGAACAAAAGTGATATAAAATGAGAGCTTGTTTATTGCAGGACACCAGACACTGGTGTACTAGAAATAAAAATAACAAAATCATTCTCTAAAGCTCAATAAGTTTGATTACAGTTTTCCCAAAATTATATAGTTTTATCTGAACAATTCAAAGACAACCCCTTCTCCAGCAAATTCACCACTTCTTTCATCAGTTTAGGAAACTGATTTACTGCAGATAAACTCCCACTATACTAGTGAACAAGTGAGACAGTTGCCAATCAGACTTCTTAATTTTTAAGACAAGAAACAGAACGGATTGAAGACAACAGCTGCTTATGCCTGAGCAGAGTAGTAAACCAGTACAGGCAGTTACTCAAATGCTTCCTGACACCCATTGTTTTCTTAACAAATAGGAACATTCTCATACAACAGTCAAGTAGACAGAAGTGTCAGTCTTACACACCAGCAAGCACATACAAACACCAGCATCTACAGTATCAGTCTATTAATAAAGCTTATCCAGATTTCTTAAAAAGAGTAAATTTTTACTTACCACCATGAAGAGAGACTATTATATCCAATGATGTGCCAGGTTCACAGCTGCTGTTACTGGGTTTAACCCTATATTTTTCAGGAGCAGTTGTTCTCACCTATAAACAAGGAATACCAAACAAACATAGTAAATGCATGCCTGACTTCCAATTGCTTCATAACTTCCCTCATTCTGTAATAATTAAATCCTCAACACTTTGAGTATTAGGACAAGTCCTAAAAAATATTATTTTGTAGGAGTAATAGGATTCTGGTACTTCACTTTTTCCTCCCTCTTAACCACTTTTATCCTTTCTTTTCTTGCATTTGCTGTTTTTCTTTTGCATACATACTTAAAACCAGCCAAGAATATAAAACAGACTCCCTGTTATAATTTTAATATGAAATTTTTTTTAATATGTAAACTTTAGTTATTTGAGCATGCAGAGAATACAAAAGATGGGAAAAACATATAAAGATGCAAGTCAACTCAGTATTTCTGAAGTAAACATAAGTGCATTTGTTCTTTAAGGGTGACATTTGCAGATGATCTGCCTCATTTTGGAGCATTACTAACTTGTTTTCAGCCAATATTTAGAAAGAAAAATTATAAAAAGACAACTCCGCAAAGCTCAAGCCTTTCTTTTTCAGGAAGTATTAGACTCTCACTAAAAAACTAACCATCACTACAGCTCTTTTCCAGTCAGTGCTTTAACGATTTGTTGCACTAATTATCCCCTTTGAGGCGGTACATTGTAGACACAAATTCAGTCACAAGAAATCTTTGATCTGCTTCAAACATCACAACAGAATAAAAAATTTTGTCCACACAGTGGGTTTAATAGCGTTTTTTCCTCCTTTCACAAAACAAGTAAAGGTTACACATTTACTAAAGGAAACCAGGCCACACATAAAACACTTACTTTAAAAGCCACTACATTTTTAGTGACATTGGTAAGAACTATCAAACATTTTTTCTCTCCAGTTTCTTTGGATCCAAAATATAGCTCTTCTGCTGGGCTAGTGAGAAATTTAAAAAGAATTAGTTTTTTTTCAAATTATCTTTACAACATGTCATAAAAAAAAAATCTGACCACACTAAGAGCAAAACAAAAAATACTTCCAACCCTACAGCTAGAGTCAGTATAAACAGATTTTCATCAAAAAAGCTGTGAAAACAAAATGCAGAAATTTGTAGTGAAGCTCAGGGTTGACTCATGACAAGTGTAACTAGCTGCCTCAGCTGATTACTGCTCTTGATTTCTTCCATCTGGAAGAGCTTGACCATCTGCAACAGCAGGAATAGCCAACATATATAGAGAATCAGTCACTCATCTTAGAGCAGGATGTTAAGGGAAAGCATTATGGGTTTTAATTTATGCTAATTTTAAAGAATATAGGGTGTCACAGACATGGAGTAATTACCACCTCATACATCTATCCCTGTAATGGATATAGTGCATTCATACGAGGAAAAGGCAGATACCCACAAGTGGCAACCATTTCAACCACTACAGCTAAATTCACTTGTACTTATGAGTCAGTCTTCACATACTTGTGGTTTCACATGCATAAATAAAGTTACTGCTTGTTTTTTAATATTCTTGTGCAATTAGGAGAGTCATGCATGAAATATTTTAAACCACATCAAACTAACACAACTCATTTTGGATAAACATTCCAATAAATACTAGTAGGCAAAAGCTAGGGCATGCTCATAGAAAACAAAGGAAACTGAAGTAAGAAGTGAAAAACTTTTTTTTTCAATATGTCACATTAGGACTATACAAAGTATTGCTGTACTATGCAGTACTACAAAACTGCATATTCCTTTGACAGAAAGCCTTTTTCAAAAAAATATGGGGTTTTTTGTGTCCTCCTTTTTAGGATGTCAATTTCATGTTAGTTTGACCTCCTCCTCAAAAGACCTCCTTTTATAGCACCAACCCTTTCTTCTCACTTAAAACAAATTAGTGTATTAGCTGAGAAAAACCCTTGGTGCTGTAGGGCCAGCCTGAATGCTCCTGGTGGGAGCAGATTCCAATGGTGACTGTGTAGGTGGTGGTGGGAGGGGAATACTGATGTTTTATAATGTGTTAAACAGTCCACATAACAAGAAAATTTTTTTCTGTTTTGGTGTGGAAGACAAAAGTGTGCCAAATAAGGCAGAAACCAAGAAACTGATGCGTTTAAAATCACAGCATAGGGTAATTCCATCTCCTCCTCTCAGTATTTTTTCATTTCCAAATTCTCAACTTAGGTAACACTTCAGAAAGAATGGAGTCTATCTACAAAGTATTTTGTCTATCTTAATACTGCACTACTGCACTGTGTGTTACAGCAACTGCAAGGTGAGACAGAAAAAACATTAACTAGCAACAAAATAGACCACAAAAAGAGATCAAGGAAAGGAACACTTGCCAGAACCTGATCTTGCTTGTTCTACCACTAATTGTGGCTATTGACCAAAGAAAAGAAAGAAGGGGAAAAAAAAGAAACAACAACAAAAAAACTTGGCCACCACCATGGTATGATTTTTGTCTGTGAAATCAAGCAGTTCCACAGTGTTGGGGGGGCTGGGGTGTAGCTGTGTTAGGAAGGTGGGTTGTTGAAACAAACACCCAGGCTTTTTAACTTTTACAGAAACATTTTATTTACTCCAATGTGTGTGACCTAACCACTCAGGTTGTACAAGAAATTCTCCTCCCAAAACACCACAACAGGAGCTAATGTTACAGAGCAAGGAAATTGCTGCTTTTTGTCTTACCAAATCAATTCATTTATTGAGGAGAAAAGTCAGAGGCCACATTTTCTTTGTAAGGTATGAAAGGCAAATACAACAGCGATCTAAATAAGGAAGATAGCTCTGTGAGTGAGACTACAAATAAAAAAGAACACAAGGACCCAACTTTGGTCCACAACTTCATGGTGCCAGAGCTGCAGTGCCTCAGCTTCCTGGTCAGGCTCCAGGCTGCTCCCTTCACAGGACAATGCTGCAAGTCAATCATACTGGCAGAGCTTACAGTGTCTGCAATAGGTGTCTGTACCTGGTTATAAATGGCACTATATATTATCAGTTCAGTCAACTTCGGTTTAGTGTCCTGAGAATCACTGCAAGGAAATGAAAACTAGTTCTGCCTTCTAGAAAGGTAGACCATCAAAAACAAGCAAAAACTGCGCTCAGGAGTTTACTTAAAACCAAAAAAAAAACCACCACACAAAAAAACACAAAAACCCCCCTAAAACATCAAGGACAAGGGAGACACCAGTATTTTATTTTCCATGAGAGCAAGACTATATGTATTAACACTTCTATACTTGACTAAGTTTATTCTTCCATGTAATTTACATGAACTGCCACCCTTCTATTCTAGGACACCTTGAGATATTTTAAGAGGAAAAAAAAAAGGTAGAGTACCTGTGGGGAGGCTGGGTGTTGTTTTTGCTTGTTTGGATTTGTTTTTTTCTTGTCTGCTTATGATATTTGCCCCCCCCCCCCCGCCCGCTCTTCT